>CM077220.1:29627070-29989570 GCA_039654775.1 Spinibarbus caldwelli | reverse complement strand
AAGCATTCGTCCTCACTCAAGTGTGATTCAATAGCCATTAGCTTTCATTGAAGAATCTCTCCGTTTTTGGTGGTCTGCCTGATGCCAGTCTAAAAACATCTGTTTTTCACGTTGTCTTTGACCACAGGTCAGCTTTAAATAACAATCTGTTTATGAATCCTTTTCTAGCAACTTTCACCAACACTTGCTTTGTTAGGAGTCTATATAACGTTGTACTGGTAGATACTGCCTTTAAAGGTGCTGTATGTACGACTCTACTAAAGCATAAAAATACCATAATATGTTTGCAGATATTTAAGAAACATGCTAAGTTAACATACTTGGAAAAACAATACTACAGTCAGTTATTCTCCTTTGAAAATGTGCGTTCCGGTCCGGAATGTCGGTCTGTGTTTTGGTTTGTGAAACCCGCCCACTGCTAGTTTACCCAATTGTTTTTCGGCACACCGGGTTGCCAGTTGGTGGAAAACACAGCGTATTTCATATCATTCATCGTCATGTGCGCTCGTTCCTTTTGCTATCGTTAATCTGGCAACCTGCATGTGCATCAAGTCTGAGGAGGAGGGGCCGGGTGAAAAAAACCCTCTCCAATATTTTGAATTTGGACTGCCATACCTAGTTCAACCGCTAGGTGTCAATCCTACATACAGCACCTTTAAGCTCTACTACACTTAAATCTTTATTTATTTGAGTTACATACTGTATAAAATGTCCATCCATTTGGATTACACAGTTTTAAAGGGATAGATCAACCATATGTTGGTAACCAAACAGTTGCTGGTTGCCATTGCCTGCCGTAGTGCTTTTTATCCATACTGTTACCAACATTCTTCAAAATATCTTTTTATGTTCAGCAGAAGAAAAATTCATAAAAGTTTGAATATCATGAGGGTATGGAAGCCCTTTTCCACCACTGAATAAAAAATAAAAAAGGTAATTTTTTTTTCTCGCAATTGCAAGTTCACATCTTGCGATACAAATCTTTCTGTATCATGCAATTTTGACTTTTTTTCTCAGAATTGTGAGATGAAACCTCGCAGCTCTGAGAAAGTCACAATTGCGAAATATAAACGCAACTCTGAGATGTTTATTCTGAATTAATTTCTCACAATTGCGAGTTTATATCCCAGAATTCTGACTTTTCCTCGCAATTCTGACTTAACTCGCAGTTGTTTTATATCACGCAGAGTTTATATCACGCAGTTATGAGAAAAAAGTCAGAATTGCCAATATATTATTAAGATATTTATGCTGATTCTAAGCAATTCAAATAAATGCATTTTGAAAATCTGATTTTGGACTTAAAATCCAATTGTGCAATTAGTTAATAATAAACTAATAAACAATTATGCATAACTGACAATGCTTCATAAGTTTATTCGTTTGTTAAAAATTCAAATTGGACGGAAATTGTATATGCAGTTAAAATATTAAATATCTCCATCATGGGTGTTTGACAGGCACTGACTTTAGTGCTCCATATTGCATGTGCAGCTAAGCCTTAATACACTTCAAAACGGGTGCAGACCAACATTTTCTGTTGTTACAAGGAGTATCTTTTCTTTTCTCGCACTGGCTGCAGTGTATTGGTAGAGCATTACATCACCCTAGTGTGGTCTGGCATACTGTAGCCTCTCCTTCAGTAGAGCAGCTACAGGAAATCTGTTTATTATTTCTCTTTATTGTCCTAGTGATAGGAATATGTTAACCCTCTTAGTGGGAACCAGCTTCCCTGTTCTGGCATACAGCAGCGTGCACAGGCTACATCTTCTGGGCTGCTTGTGCATCTACACTGTGAACATGGATCATTATACACCCATGTCTAGTTTTGTGCTCTTGCCACACTTGCCATATGTTATTACTCGCCGTGAGTAATGGCACAGCTGAGTTATTATATCAGTGGTTACAGATAGAAATATTTTGTTAGCTTCATATACACTGCAGTTTGGGGTCAGGATGATTTTTCAATATTTATTTTAAAAGAAGTCTGTTATGCTTACCAAGGTGACATTTATTTGATCAAAAATTCAGAAAAAAACAGTATTTTAATATATTTTAAAATGACGGCAAAGCTTAATTTTTCATGTCACATGATCCTTCAGAAATTATTTTAATATGCTGATTTGGTGCCCAAAAACTTCTTATTATCAGTGTTGAGTTGTTTTGCTTAATATTTTTAAGATACTTTTTTCATCTTGTTTGATGAATAGAAAGATTAGTAAAAGGGCTGTCAAATCGATTAATCGCATCCAAAATAAAAGTCTGTGTTTACATAATAGTGTGTGTGTGTGTGTGTGTGTGTGCACTGTGTATATTTATATGTATATATAAATACATGCACATACATTGTATAATATAAATATTGATTTAAATATTCATGTAAATACGAATATATAAATATAATATATACACGTGTAAATATTTCTTCAATATATGTGTGCATTTATATATACATATAAATATACACAGTACACACACACACACACATATATTATGTAAACACACTTTTATTTTGGATGCGATTAATCGATTTGACAGACCTTATAAGTAACATTCCAAATGTCTTTACTGTTCATTTTGATCAATTTAAAAACTAAATTGAAGTATTTGAAAAACACCTAGGGACACCAAAATGGTATTAATAAATGGTTTGAATGGTAGTTTCATTTAATTACATAGTAGTTAACAGTACATTATGTGTGTTCCCTGACCCATGACCTTGAACCATGCTTTACCCTAGCAACCACATAGCAGTGCCCAGGCGTCATGAAAGCAAGTTCCACAGTCAAGTTCTGGTCGCATTTCCTTTAGAAATAGTCTCTGAATTGCGTGGCTGTCACAAAGATTAAGGTTTTTATTCTTTTCAATTGCATTTGTGGCCAGTAAGATGTATTTGTTTATTTGGTTGAGTCTATCTCCTGATTTCCTGTGTTGTTGCTCTGCTGAGGTGTTGCCTGCGTGTTTCTTTTGGTTCATTAACCATTGAAGATATTATAGCACTTTTGTTTGCTCTCAGACGTGGCAGCTCCAATCTAATTGAAGCAGTAAATCAGTGCTGCACAGTATTAGACTAACCTGGGGGAATAGGCTCTGATTTCTACGGCTCTGTTTATGTTTTCTTGAAGGTGTCACAGAGGAATTTCCACCCTTCTCTCTCTCTTCTCTCTTTGTCTCTCTCGCTTGCTCGTCCTGCTGTACTAACCTCTGAGCCAGGGCTACAGGCTCAGTACAGTAGTGATTAACACGAGACTGTTTCCATTTCTAAAGGGAGCAACCGCCATGGACCGAAGAGAAACGACCTGGATTTAGATTAATATCACAGCTTAACAGGTGACCTTTGACTTTCAAGTTTCTCTCTCACAGATCTCTCTGGACCTGTCTCTTGTTTTTTCTTTTCGTCATCCCCTGCAGATCTCCTTTTCTCAGCTTGTTATCCGTAGATTTGATTAAAACTGTTTCTTGATCAAGTCTTCATACAAAAAGAATGATTTCAAGCCAATCACAGATGCTGTTTCTCTACTCAGCCGTCTATTCTACGTAGACTAATATCACTGTACCAAACTAATCCAAACCAGGGATCATTATTTCTACTAATCTGTTTTTTTTCCCCTTTACCTCACTCATTATTGTGACGTAGAGTGACTTCAACCTTGAACTTTTGCTCTACAAATAGAAAAAAGAGGACTGTTTCACTTGAGAACGGTTTAAATATCAGACCTGATAAAGCAGAGGGAAGCACTGGAGTACAGTAAGGTGCTCTTGAGAGTGCTCTCTTCATGTGTAGTTGCTTGATGAAGGCAGTGAGCGAGGGCAAAGGGTCATGTTGGCATGGCTCGGCTCAGCAGTTTTTTCGGTGGCTCACTGACCGAGCTGTTTTCCTCCTTTCTTCCTCTCTCCTTTTGCCACAGAACAAACTCTGACTCAGCTCTGCACACCAGCGCCATGAGCCCAAACCCACAGGATCCTTTTGGCAAGAACCAGCAGATGGGCAGAGGACCTCCTCAGCGAAACGGTGAGCTCGGACTCCTCCCCAACCATACTGTAGTTTTAAAAAGCCGTTGTTATTGCATGGCATAACAATGTGGTTGAAACAGAAATGCAGGGGGTCAAATGGATTGTACAATGTCAGTCATAGATGACAAATCAATGATTTATACCAGACCCAAATCAAACGGTTCCACCCGTAGTGCGGCGTGTTTGCATGACACAGCTGGGACTCACTGTCATGTTGTTTGTCTAGTTGTCTTGGTTACAAACACAGATGTTTCAGATGGTATGCTGAAAAGGGCTGACAATCAGCCCGTCCAGAGTGCTACCCTTATTTTTCTGATTTCTAGAGCTCTCGAAAACAAATTAATGTACAGCCCCATGAGCTTTATAGATGCAATAGTCTGGCTCATACTCCCCTAAAACACACGTAGGCAGGGTTCAGAGACACATTCTGCAGTGAAGATGTTTGTTAGACTATAGGATTATGTCATAAGTGAGATCAGTGTTACAACAGTGAAAGTCTGGCAGAAAAAGTTATGGCTGTGCCTATACAATTATGTATTGATCTTTATTTCATGACATTGCATCAGCACTTCAGGTCCTTGTCAATATATTTTGCATTCATTAATATAATTTCCTTCAGTTTGATTAATAAAAACTGGGTATGGGTGTGCGTTTTGAGGTTTATGATCTGGTTATGTATTACTGATGTTTGTTACATATAAACCTTGCTTTGCAGATTGTTACATCACATCCCTTTCTAGTATTCCCTTTCACGTGAAAGCTTTACAGGATTTACATGGTCATGACGTGAAGAGTTTATGTAACATTACACAGACAGACTCTATTACACTAATCTCATGCCAATACATACACAACTGTTCAAAAGTTTGGGGTTAGTAAGATACTTATTTCTTTCTTTCTTTCTTTCTTTCTTTCTTTCTTTATTTTTAGAATAAATGAATACTCTTATTCGGCAAGGATTCATTAAAGGGGTCATGGACTGCCTTTGTTTTTTATTTTGTACTGTTCTCTGAGGTCCACTTATAATGTTATCAAGATTTTTACATCAAAAAACATCATTTAGAAGTAATAGACCATTTTCTGTCCTGTTTTGACCCCCCTCGTCAGAACGCTCTGTTTGAGGTTTGACAGCTTGTAAACTCTGAAGTAAACGCCCACTGATTGGCTAACAGTTGTGTATGTTTGACAGCGTACATCTTACACAGATGGACGCTGCTGTGTTTTAGGTTAAAAACGCATAAATACTCAGTACACATCAAATGAACTGTAATAACAGACAAACCAATAGTAACCACATAATAAAAACAGTTACTCACACTTGTGTGATGTGGCATTACTGTCAGATCCAATATAGTCGACACAGCATCGTCTTTTAGTTGAAAACCCTGAGTCAGATTGTACCTTGTTTGTAAATAAATCCACGGTAAAATGAAGTAAACAAAGAACCAAGTTCTTACTGGCGCGGTAAGAACTGATGTTTTCCACAACTTGGCACTGCACAGTGTTTTGTTGTCTTTGGAGCCATCTTCATCGTTTAGACCTGTGTTTGCCTCTCTCATTATTTACACTACTTGTGCGAATCAGTGGGCAGGGCTAAACAGGCAGCGATGTAGAATCAGGTGTTACGAATGAATTAGAAGCATCTTCTTCTGCAGAGGTGGTGTTTAGCCACACTTTTTTGTCATAAAGTGGCACATTCCACAACCTGTTTTGGCATATTGGCTTCAGTATAAGCTGATTTTAAAGGGCTCTTAAAGGGCTGTAGAGATAATGTAGTAATCTCACATGAAATGGAGTAGAGGCTTAAACGGTATTTGATATATCATCACGGATTGCCTAGCCCAGGGCTGTCCAAACTCGGTCCTGGAAGGCCGGTGTCCTGCAGAGTTTAGGTCCAGCTTGCCTCAACACACCTGACTGGAAGTTTCTATGCCTAGTAAGAGCTTGATTAGCTAGTTCAGGTGTGTTTAATTAGGGTTGGAGCTAAACTCTGCAGGACACCGGCCCTCCAGGACCGAGTTTGGACAGCCCTGCCCTAGCCCATTTAAATTTTCTTTGCAAATCTGCTGGGGTTTTTTTTTATAACTGAGGGAGGAGTCCATTATTTTCTCTTAATCGACAATATGTCACAAAAATGTAACTTGTATTGAACCTGTGATGTTCTGTTTTGTTCTACTCTCTTTTGTGTTCACTCTGTTTATCACTTGCCTCTCACAAATTGGTTTGCAAGCATTTAGGCTTGAGTTTGCAGCTCATCTGCACTGCATATCCAAGATAAAAGCATCTTTGTGTATTATATCTTTGTTTAGTCAGTAGGATTAAATAAGATAGTGAATGAAGATGTGGAGCAACTATGATGGTCACATGTACACCGAGATATGGAGCACTATAACTCAGAGGATGTCTGTGGCCCAGGGCAGTTGTTTTCTCAGATCAATCTGATAAGAAACAGCTTCACTTAAGGACATGGCAGACAGCAGGCATTTAATATCTGTCTGGCAGCTCATCTGAATTATGCACACAGTTGACTGTGTGGAGGTGTGCAGTGAGGCTCACATAATGTGAACAAGTACAAACCAGCCTCTCACATGGGACAAAAATTTGTCTCGCTCTCGCTATCACAGTAGTCTCATCCCAAACCTGCCAGCCAACTCAACTGTGTGATGCAACTGTGCTATTCATGTGTGGATCTCCAGAAAGCATCGTATCGTAACTGTGTGTCACGTTCAACCGCTTGACTCTGACCCTACTGGGATTTATGATTTGACACCTGCTATAATATGAACTGCTGTTTTTAGTGGGGTTTTTTTTTATATAACTTGACTTGGTGCAAGATTTTGCTGTTTTTTGGAGCTTGCTATATGGGTAATTCTAGATAAATGTAATTGTAGATAATGTACTTAAACTTTGGTGTTTTTACACTTCAAGATAAAACGTGACAAAACTCTGGACTCAGGCCAACGTTTTTCTGTTCTAGTTGTCTTTTTCCGTCAGTTATGACGTTGAATGAGACTCTCAGTGAGGAGGAAATGAGGTGTCGCTGTACTTTTTGTTTGATTCATTGTGCGACGCAGTTGGGCGTCTGAGACCGGCAGCTTTGCTGAAGCGGTGGAGCTGGTTGATCTGGCTCTGGGCCCACACTGTATTGGTTCTGGGCCAGCATCGGCAGAGGAAGCAGAAAGGAGGTTTGTTTTCCACAGGATCTCTGTGGTGCACACAAAACAATGCCTCTCCATTGATTCATTTTACGCTTGTGGTCACAGATTTCTCCTGATATACATATTTTTTTTTTTTGTTCTCTCTTTTTTCTCTTCCTCATGGGGTGTTCCTTAAAGAGACAGTGGGCACTAATAAGCCATTTTCAGTTCCCCCCTGTGGAGTTTGTGCCCCCAGTCTTCAGTGGGTGGAGTGAGTGTGCACTCTGAATGACTCATTTCAATGAATCAAATGTTTGTGAGAAGACTGAACTGAACTTTTAAAGCTTAGACACATTCAAAAGTTTGTGGTCAGTGAGCATTTTTGCTTGTTTGATTCTTTTGAAAGAAATCAGTCTTTTTATTTAATTTATTAAAATGCTTTTATAAAAAAAGTGATAGTAAATCCTGAAAATATGTATTGTTTCCACAAAAATATTTAGTACAACTGTTTGCAGCGTTGACAATAATGAGAAATATTTCTTGAGCAGCAAATCAGCATATTAAAATGATTTCTGAAGGATCATGTGACACTGAAGACTAGAGTAACAGCTGCTGAAAATTTAGCTTTGCCATCACAAGAATAAATTATTTAAAAAATATATTGAAATAGAAAATAAATGTTTTATTTTAAATTTAATTATTTAATATTTCATAATATTCATTTGAAAATGCTTGATGAGCATGAGACTTAAAAACAAAAACTTTAAAACATTTTATCAAGCCCTAAATTTTCAGCAGTTTCTAGCTACTTTGCTAGTGGCTGTTTCTTTTTCACTCCAGGCATCAGATGAAAGTGAAGATTTTGTGTGAAAGTTCAAGGAATAATTCATTACTGTTAATGCTCAAGGCTTGATTAATTTGAGAAGTGGATAGTAGACGTGATCAATTTCGTCTGGTTTGCGTAAAAGCTTGCGTTCAAAATATTTTAGTGATGCTTGCCAATATATTGTGTTAAATCATCAGAGTACCAGTTAACTATATTGAAAAGTGATATTTTTTCATGGTATAATCCAAATATTCAACAGAGAAACAAAATAAGAAACACAGGGAGAAAAAGGGGATGGGGTTGTTTATGTTCATTTGTTTTCACAATTTTCAGTTAAAAACTTATCAGTGACATCAGGTTTTCTGGACCTTTATACATTATATTTTATTGGGCTTCCTTGGCCCCACTGATATTTTATGTGCTTTTTGGCTTTTTGTTATATTATGTTACTTTTAGTACGAGATGTATTTGCATGTTTGTTTTGCATCTTTGAATATGTAATATTTGATTTACCAAGAATAATATTCTCAGGGCATATGATTACATTTATTTGTGAAATGACTTCATCTCTGTTGTTTTCATTACATACATAAGATATGAGTATGATGGTGCTTATTTTCACCACAGTTACAACTTAGACTAGGTTTTGTGGATCGAGAAATAATTACTTTCAGTGCTTTAGACTAATTCATTCATAAAGTGGATATTAGACACATGATTTCAGGATCTGTTTTACGTAAAAGCTTGCAATTAAAGTGTTAATCATGCCACGTCACATGGGATGTTTTAATATACTGTCTATCACATCAACAGTGGTTCACTTTGCTATTTTAATGCTACTATGCTGAAAGACATGACATGGGTCAGTGCCCAAGTGTACATGCTCTCAATGTTGTTGTTTTTTTAATCCCATTCCCTCAGATGTTTTCTGTCATTCTCTACTGTCCTGGGCCTGAAAAGCAAACAGCAAATGAATGGTTGGAAAAATGTGTGAATGCAAAATGATTAACTGCTCTTTGATCTAATTGGCCTTTCTCTTTCTCTCTGTGTTTGTGGTCATACAGCCAGCATGAATGAAGCAGAGGTGGACAGTGCTGGAGATGGTAAGTGTGTTGTCATGCTTGTTGACTCTCTATCATGTGTTCAGCTCACCAAAAAAAGATTCACCCTTTTAATGACATAATCAGCCCTCACAGTACTCCGCTGTGGTTTGCTGTAGTGGGCTGATGGATGGTGTTGGTGTTGTGGAACAGTTGGTGTCCCCTGCTGGCGGTCCAACTCAGATTACATGTCTCTCATATACAGTAGTTTACGTTAAGATAACTTAATAAATCTCACTTTTTTGGGTGAGTTGTGCGATGCAGATGGAGTATTTATTTTACTCTCTTTTTTTTATGTTTATTTGGTTATTTAGTTTATTGTTTTTATGTTGTTTGTAGACAACATGAAATTAGTGACTGAGATGAGCAGCACTAACTGCAATGTGAATAGACAGGATGCTAACCGGGATGATTTGAATTATTTAATGAGACTGTCATTTTTCCTCTGCAGTGTTCTCATTTCCTGCTGTCCCTAATGAGGAGAATCTGCTCGGAGTGAATAAGCCACTGCCCAAACAGTTATGGGAGGCCAAAAAGGTGAGTACATGGGGGATAGGGATGTTAAATGCAAAATTTAAAAAGTCTTTTTGCAGTATCTGTAGTACCGAGTTAACAACACAATTCGGTTGTGACCAAAGAAATAATAATAAAAAAAAAAGACTTTTTAAATTTAATAGACCTCTTACTAGCCATTATTACTTACATAATAAATAAAGACCTGTGTTCAGTAGCATGTTAGTTTTTGATTTGAATATTATTGTGAACTGAAATTAAGTTAAAATCTTTTGGTTATGCATTATGTATTGTATTTGAAGTTACATTTATTTGTTCACCTTTTACCCAGTAACCTCACTGATGATGTTTTGCTTGTATTTATTAGTCTGTTCAATGTTTTGTGCTTCTAAATTTGTCCCATAAGCCAATATACAGTATTATGCCTGCCATTTATTCAGTCATTGTCTAACTTGATCTAGCTGAGAAAGTAATAATATTAAAAGTCGGCTTGTAAAGAATTTGCGATTGTTTTTCTTCCCTATTATAACATATATTCAAGTATAAAATCTTCTTGACCAAGTAAAATATGTTGGTTGGAATTGTCCATCAGGAATTGATTGGATCATTGTCGTTTGTTAATTACTGCAATCATTTTTGTGAGTGATTGAAGCTTGGATACGTTATTACTCAGCATGAGAGAAGAGATGTGATTGTAAGGAGAGAGGCATGTTAATGTTTTAACAGGGTACTTTTTTTTTCTTTCTCTTTGAAAAACTAATGTTGTGTGCGGATACTGCAACATTCCATAAACACATAGGAATTGTGTCCGTTTTGATTTCATGGTGACTTTAACAGAATCTTTGTGCTGTTGATTACAGAAATGTTTTTTATATATTTAAGTATGATGCCGTTTTGTCTTACTAGCTACAGTACTAATTGATTGTCTGTAGATAGCAGGCCGTTAAATGTATCTCTGTGAGTGTGGATGTGTAATACACATGTTGCCTGGTTGCAGGTGCAGTCTCTATCCTCCCGGCCAAAGTCCTGTGAAGTGCCTGGAATCAAGTAAGTCGAGAGAAATTTGTGTGTGAGTGTGCATGTTTATTTGTTGCTTACTAGATATTTGCTGTACATTTTTACATTGTCCCTCTCTGTTTCTGTACAGTATATTCCCATCTCCAGAGCAGAACGCAGGTTTGTCTCACTACCAGGGCATGTTAAACACTGGCGGGTCTCTTCCTGACCTCAGTAACCTGCACTTCCCCTCTCCGCTGCCCACTCCGCTGGACCCCGACGAGGCTGGATATCCCAATCTGAGCGGAGGCAGCAGCACCGGCAACCTTCCCGCAGCCATGATGCATCTGGGCATCGGAAACTCACAAGGTCAGTGGGTTTACTATATGGGGCATAAACAGACACATTAATACTTGTACTGGTTTTCACACATGCGTAATCTCATTCACGCACAGTCTAAGACTAAAAAGAGCTTTTGTTTGTGACCAAATCGTTATTCAAGGAGTCTCGTTTGCTGTTAAAGCATCTCCTGGCTTCAGAAGAGCCTGGCTGAACACTCCGGTCTTTGTTTGACGGCACACTGTAGGCTTACACTGTAGGCGCTTTCTGGGGAATGAATGCCATGTGTTTTCTAAAGGGCCACATCCATGCTAAAGACCACAGCTCTCCTCCTCTCTCTTCCCCCCTTTTTAAATCCATCCGCCATCTGATCGCTGTCTTTGACTTCCATTCTCTTGAGCTTTATTCTTTCCATTCGCTCTCATGTCTGGGAACAGGGTGTGCTGGGATGTTTCTGCTGCCCATTTCAGCTGTGCTGCTAGTTGATTGGCTGATCCCCAGAGACACAGCCGACCTTTAACCCCTGAATTGGCTGCTCATAAACAGCTCTTTTCTCTCTCGCTCTCGCTGGTCCAGTAACCTGCAGACAATTGCTCAGTGTCTTTTCTGAGGAGTGGACATCAGGACAGGAGCCGGCCTGCATGCAGTGACTCATAAAGCCATTATTGGTTTATCTCGGTTTCTTTAAGGCGGTTCAAGAAGTTCTTTTGACCCCTGAAGCTGATTATGTCATGTTTGTTGTCCTCTTAGGGCTGTCATCCTCTCTAAGCAACCCTTCCATCCAGGCGTCCCTCACCAACTCTCAGCTGCACTCGTCTCTCAGCAATCCATCAATCCACACGTCTCTGCGTCTCTCCTCGCTGTCCAACCCTCCTCCGACGGGCATGGCGAGTTCACCCAGAAGACGGCCGACCCCCATTAGTCCCCTGACACTCTCTCCAGGGGGCGATCAGAGGAGAAGCCTGAACAAGCAGCTCTCCCCGACGATGTCGCCCTCTCTGTCCCCGATTACACAGGTGAGAAAGTGCTCATTAAATCTCCTCATCCAGAACATCACTAGCTTCTTGTATTAAACTGCTTACAGGGTTCCAGTGTGCATCTAATGTTGTTAGACTTTTCAAGACTGCAAATTAAAAAAAAAATGTAATTATGCACTACCATTTTCTCCTGTGAGTGCTGAAAGGCAAACACTCAAATGTGTGTTGATACATCACTAGTGATTGAACCACACAGCACAGACCAATTGTATACATGGCGTGAGAGAATAGGAAAGGGTTGTTTACTCTGAGTCTTTGGATAGTGCCCCGCTGATCATTTTTGATCCTGCAATGGTTTGTAACAGATTTCTGTGTTGAGTTCAAATGCAACAAAAGTTCAAATTGGTCTGGATTTTGTGGCACAACCATTTGAATTCAACAATGAATTCTCTGCTACAAATGGTAGAAATGCCAAAAGGTGCACTAAGCGATTTTTGCCAAACGATCTTGATATTTGAAAGCACTAAAACAAACACGCCCATACCCCAACAGGACCTATTTTTATACAGTCAGGTCCATAAATATTGGGACATTGACACAATTCTAACATTTTTGGCTCTATACACCACCACAATGGATTTCAAATGAAACGAACAAGATGTGCTTTAACTGCAGACTATCAGCTTTAATTTGAGGGTATTTACATCCAAATCAGGTGAACGGTGTAGGAATTACAACAGTTTGCATATGTGCCTCCCACTTGTTAAGGGACCAAAAGTAATGGGACAATTGGCTTCTCAGCTGTTCCATGGCCAGGTGTGTGTTATTCCCTCATTATCCCAATTACAATGAACAGATAAAAGGTCCAGAGTTCATTTCAAGTGTGCTATTTGCATTTGGAATCTGTTGCTGTCAACTGTCAAGATGAGATCCAAAGAGCTGTCACTATCAGTGAAGCAAGCCATCATTAGGCAGAAAAAACAAAACAAACCCATCAGAGAGATAGCAAAAACATTAGGCGTGGCCAAAACAACTGTTTGGAACATTCTTAAAAAGAAGGAACGCACCGGTGAGCTCAGTAACACCAAAAGACCCGAAAGACCACGGAAAACAACTGTGGTGGATGACCGAAGAATTCTTTCCCTGGTGAAGAAAACACCCTTCACAACAGTTGGCCAGATCAAGAACACTCTCCAGGAGGCAGGTGTATGTGTGTCAAAGTCAACAATCAAGAGAAGACTTCACCAGAGTGAATACAGCGGGTTCACCACAAGATGTAAACCATTGGTGAGCCTCAAAAACAGGAAGGCCAGATTAGAGTTTGCCAAACGACATCTAAAAAAGCCTTCACAGTTCTGGAACAACATCCTATGGACAGATGAGTCCAAGATCAACTTGTACCAGAGTGATGGGAAGAGAAGAGTATGGAGAAGGAAAGGAACTGCTCATGATCCTAAGCATACCACCTCATCAGTGAAGCATGGTGGTGGTAGTGTCATGGCGTGGGCATGTATGGCTGCCAGTGGAACTGGTTCTCTTGTATTTATTGATGATGTGACTGCTGACAAAAGCAGCAGGATGAATTCTGAAGTGTTTCGGGCAATATTATCTGCTCATATTCAGCCAAATGCTTCAGAACTCATTGGACTGCGCTTCACAGTGCAGATGGGCAATGACCCAAAGCATACTGCAAAAGCAACCAAAGAGTTTTTGAAGGGAAAGAAGTGGACTGTTATGCAATGGCCAAGTCAATCACCTGACCTGAATCCGATTGAGCATGCATTTCACTTGCTGAAGACAAAACTGAAGGGAAAATGCCTCAAGAACAAGCAGGAACTGAAGACGGTTGCAGTAGAGGCCTGGCAGAGCATCACCAGGGATGAAACCCAGTGTCTGGTGATGTCTATGCGTTCCAGTCTTCAGGCTGTAACCAAGTATTAAAAAGTGAAAGTTTGATTTATGATTATTATTCTGTCCCATTACTTTTGGTCCCTTAACAAGTGGGAGGCACATATGCAAACTGTTGTAATTCCTACACTGTTCACCTGATTTGGATGTAAATACCCTCAAATTAAAGCTGACAGTCTGCAGTTAAAGCACATCTTGTTCGTTTCATTTGAAATCCATTGTGGTGGTGTATAGAGCCAAAAATGTTAGAATTGTGTCGATGTCCCAATATTTATGGACCTGACTGTATCTCCGCCCCACATGTATGTACACAACCCTGGTCTAATGATGATTGTGGAAATAAGCGAAGATGACACACAAGCATATTCATACAAAAGCCAACACAGATAAGTTGTTTGAAACAATGTAAAATCAATGTTACTCACCTATCAAAAAGAAATAACGCAACCTCGGGATCCGATTTGAGCCCTTCCCGCTCCTTGAGATTCCTCCGCTGGAAAGCTGCTCCGATATTTACGCGGGTCTTACCTCTTGCATGGTCATACCCTTCTTTTTAATGATCTGTTCCTCTGATAATTTCTTTTTTTTATTTTTTTTACTTCAAGTTCTCTGTATCTATAGTCAATCTGCTAATATCCGTCTGTGCACTCAAATTGAGTGCTCTCATCTCTCTATCATTACAAGACACGCCCCTTACTGATGATTGGCTACAAGTGTGTTTTGGGACTCGGTCCAACACTGTGGTCAAAAGAGTTTTTCGAAAATTGCTTAGTGCACCTTTAAAGGTGGGGTAAGCGATTTCCGGAAGTCAATGTTGATATTTGAAATCACCAAAACAAACACGCCCCTACCCCAAAAGGGTCACGCCCCTATTTTGATAGCTCCGCCCCACACATATGTAGCCTATGCAGCCCAGGCAACGATTAGTTCTGTGAAACAAAGCAAAACCAATGTTACACTGTGTCTACACCAGACGCAAGCGGCGCGACAAAATACTATAGAAATCATTATAATCAGTGATGCTGTCTACACTGGATGCTGCACCGCGCGACAAATCCCCAACAGAAAACTGCTGCCGCGTTCTATTTATGACGTGCTGACACAAATTTCAAATGATTTTCAACAGTCGCTTTATCACATCCAGTGTAGGCAGACTTTAGCAGCGCGTCTGGTGTAGACACGGTGTTACTCACCTATCGGGAAGAAACAAAGCAACCTCGGCATCCGATCGCAGGCCTTCCACTCCTTGAGTTCTCTCCAGCGCTGGAAAGCTGATCCGATATTTACACGGGTCCAACTTCTTGCCTTATCTTTCTGCAGACGTTTTCCTTTTGTTTTTTATCCGCCATCTCTATCTTTCTGTCGCTTGGCTCGACTGTTCACTGAACGCTCTCTCTTGCCCATCATTAATAGACACGCCCCTTACAGCTGATTGGCTACAAGTTTGTTTTGATACTCGGCCCCGAATCAGTTTTCTAAAGCGTTTTTGAAAAATTATATACCCCACCTTTAAGGTAATAGTTTAAATGACATTTTAAACTCACTGACATGTCATTCCATTAAAAATACAATAAAGCAAAATATTGTGAAATGCTATTACAATTAAAAATAGGTTTTCTCTTTTTTATCTATTTAAAATGCAGTTTATTCCTGTAATGACTAAGCTGAATTTTCAGCAGCCATTACTCCAATCATTCTAATATTATAATATAAAATATTCTAATATGCTGATTTTGTGCGTGAGAAACATTTCTTATTCTTAAACATTTCAAACTTTTGAATGGTGGTGTATGAGCAATTGACATTTAGTCCTTGTAGTTAATTAAAAAAAAATTTTTGTAATGTACCAAATCAGAAGCTTCACTATAATTTACAGCAAGAACAGTGGAAGCAAGATGGAAATCAAATTGAATGAAAAGCTTGGTAATCAAAATGCAGTCTAATTGAAATGGGAATTCTTTATCAACAACCAGCCCCGGTTATTAATTTTGAAGGAGCTCTTTTCCAAACAGTGGCTGTTTTATAATTACCATGTCTGTCATACTGCTAAAATTAAAATAAAAAATGGCTAAAAAAGTGGTCCTTATGACCTGTGTAGCGTCTTCAAAAATCATACATCATCTTTTTTTGTATGAAACACAATACCGAACCAGATGCTAGTGCCATCTGTAAATCTTAATGCCATCACTCGTGTTTTTTTTTATGGATTTGTGTACTTTTATATATTTTGTGGAGCCCTGTTCTTAGAAATGTGGCAGCTTGTTTATTGCTCATTTTTGCCAGGAAGAGGGTGTTCTGCAGCGTACCGTAGCCAAGCTCCCAGTCAAATGATTTTTATATCTTTCCCGTTCTCTTCAGGGGGTTGCATTGGACACCAGCAACTTGCCAATGGAGCCGCCCCCTCCCTACCCTCTTTACCAGCAAACCCAGCAGTCCCTGCAGCAGCAGCAGCCTCCTCCCCAGTCCCATCCGTCTATGCAGCAGAGCTCCCAGCATCCAGGTGGCCAACAGCAGCAACAACAGCACCAACAACAGCACCAGCCTGTGTCCCCGCTGCAGAACGTCCCACTCGACTTCAATTCCAGTGCTGTGAGTTCCCTTTGAAACATTAGTAGAAGCAGGGATCTGAGGGGAAAGACACTGTTACAAATGCTGGTTATTCTTGGCTGAACAGAAAAGCACTGAATCTTGTTTTTGCTCACAGCACAACAGCATGGGAGCATTTTTCAACGATCCCTTTATGGAGCAGCAGTTTTCTGGACGTCAGTCCAAGTGTTCGTCCTATCAGGTAAATATAGAAAATCATGAGGTACACTCTGATTCCTAAGTTGATCATGTTTTGTAACAAATACTTTGCGTGTATTTAAACGGCAGGATCAGTATAATATGTTGGAGAATGTCATGAGCTCAATGGGAGGAGGATTTGACCCTTCCTCCAACCTCTACTGCTCCCAATCTGCCCTCATGGGCTTGGGTGGTAGCCATGGCAACCTACAAGACCACCTTCAGATGAGGCCCAATATGCTCTACTCTAATTGTGGAGGAGGAGTGCCCAACATCATCCTTACAGGTGCGGAAGATCAGACAGCAGGTCATTGTGAGTCATTGAGAATTTACCCTTCAGGCTTTCATCCTCATTCCCTGCTTTCAAAGCACAAACTGCATAAATGGAAATAACAAGGAAATGTCACATTCAAAAGATATACTAATTGATCTTCACCTAGTCATCCAACAGCTGACTACAGTGTGTTCCAAATTATTATGCAAGTGACATATGAGGATTTCAGTCAAATAAACATTCATAGAAAGTGTTTGTTTTATTTCTCATATCTTTTTAGATAACTGATATCAGTCTCAGACAGGTTTGATGAATAGTTTTCCAGGTCTTCGTAGGTAAATGGTGAACCTACTTAAAGAGTTTGTTCCGCATTAAGCAAGTCACAGTTCTCATGCAATACGTGGAGGAAGAAAGATCTTTCTGAAGATGAAACGTATGAAATAGTGCAACATCTTGCGAAAGGCATGAAAACAACTATTATCTTGCAAAAACTGAACAGAGATTATTAAACTGTCAAAAGATTTTTGAGTGATTTAGAGTGCAGAAGAGCTTGATCAGATAAAGGCTTATAAAGGAAGGTTTCAGTCAAGCAAATTCATTTTATTATTAGGGCAGCTATAAAACAAAAACACTGTTGAGCAGCAAACAGGTGTTTGAAGCTGCTGATGTTTCTCTATGCTGGCTTGCAATTGAGCATTGTATTTCAGCTAACCATAACTCACAAAGCTCATGCTTTTCATCTTCAGAAAGTTCTTTCTTCCTCCCCATATTGCATGAGAACTGTTGTCTTGCTTATTAATAATGTGGAACAACCTCTTCAAGTAGGTTCATAATTTACCTAAGAAGACCTGGCAAATATCTAACAAACCAGTTATCTAAAAAGACATGAGAAATAAACAAACACTTTATATGAAAAAATTTAATCTGAATATTTATTTTACTGAAATTCTATTGACATGTCACTTCTAGTGTAGTTTATATAATTTTTTATTTTCTAAAGTTTGGGGTCAGAAATATATTTTTTAAAATGTTGAAAGAAGTCACCAAGGCTGCATTTATTTGATTAAAAATACAGTGAAAAAAGTAATATTTTAACATGTTATTAAACATGTTTTCTATTGAACATTGTTATTAAAGGGTTACTCCACCCCAAAATGAAAATTTTGTCATTAATCACCTACCCCCATGTTGTTCCAGACCTGTAAAAGCTTTGTTCGTCTTCGGAACACAATTTAAGATATTCTAGATGAAAACCGGGAGGCTTGTGACTGTCCCATTGACTGCCAAACAATTAACACTGTCAAGGCCCAGAAAAGTATGAAAGACATTGTCAACTAGTCCGCAAAGAAAACAAAAATAACGACTTTATTCAACAATTTGTCTCGTCTGCATCAGCGTATCGCCATTTTGGAGAATATCTGCTGGACACAAACAGCATACGCTGTTCCGTGAGGTGCGGCTGACACAGAACAGCGTACACAGTTTCCGTCCAGCGGATATTCTCCAAAATGACGCTACACTGACGCAGAGGAGACAGATTGTTGAATAAAGTCGTTATTTTTGTTTTCTTTGCGTACAAAAAGTATTCTCGTAGCTTTGTAAAATTACAGTTGAACCATTGATGGCAGATGGACTATTTTGACAATGTCTTTCATACTTTTCTGAGCCTTGACAGTGTTAATTGTTTGGCAGTCAATGGAACAGTCACAAGCCTCCCGGTTTTCATCCAAAATATCTTAAATTGTGTTCCGAAGATGAACGAAGCTTTTACAGGTCTGGAACGACATGGGGGTAAGTGAATAATGACAATTTTCATTTTGGGGTGGAGTAACCCTTTAAACATTGTTTTCTATTGTATTTTTGTAATGTATTTTTCCATGTAATAAATTCCTGTGAAGGCAAAGCTGAAATTTCAGCTGCCATTACTTTAGTGTCGCATGATCATTTTGATCATGAACGTTTTGGCATCGTAATTCATTTGTTTTGAGCTTCCCAACACAGTGTTGCAGTGTTAAAGTAGTATGTTAAGACCTCTGTACTGTTTTCCATTCCATTGCATGCCATTTTGCAGAACAAAACGACACATCTTATGTAAATTCCCCAGAAGAAGCGCATCCAATCAAGATCACATCAAACAGAACCAGATAGGTTATGAAGGGATTCCTTAAGACCGATTAATTGACTAGTCATTTAGGTGACCCTCTGAAAACAAAACATAAAATTTTGTACATCTCTTCTTTCACATTTCCTATACTCACTCACAATTCTGTTGTTTTTCGTTCTGTCTCTCAGACGACTCCAATCCCAGCCTGTCTAAGGACATCAGCAGTGTGTTGTCTGCCGTGCCAGAGTGTTTGGACTCAGAAGGAGTTTTTCCACTGGAGGATGAACTACGTATTGAGCCGCTTAGTTTGGATGGACTGAGCATGCTCAGTGACCCCGATATGGTCCTCCCTGACCCCTCAGTAGAGGACAGCTTTCGCAGCGACAGACTTTAAAGAGCAACATCATGCATGTATACATACATACAAATCCATGAACATGACGACTAAAGCACAGAACCTATAGCACTCAGTCTTCTATAAACATAAAAAAGATCTTTACATTTTCCTAAACGCAAAGCGCATGCATAAACACTACATGTTGATATAAAGCGAATCATCACGCTCGCATGAGTCACCCAGACGCCGTCTCTCAGTGGCCGCCATTGCTCAGCATGCTCCATCTGCCTCTCAAGACACCGTTCATCACTCAACAGATGTGTGAAGCAAATCTGGATGCTTCACATGTGCTTTGATTTGTAAAAACAATGAAACAAACAAACATGAACCTGCCGTGTATCTACTCCTTGTGCTGAGTGACAATCAGATCACAGAAGCCATAGCAATGCCAAACCGATGACTGAATCGGGCTGTTGCATTGCTAGTCTATTTCAAAGCCATGCAACCAAATCAAAATGAATGTGCTTGTTTTACACATTGCTTTTGGATGTTATTAGAAGGTCACAGCAGCTTTCAGTGACATTTCGATAGCAGTAAAAGGATGGGACGGTCATGAATGCGGAGACAGTGAGAAGACGACAATATGACGTGTTATGGAACAGAAGGAGTCGACAGTCGGCCTAATACCAGCCCATATTGATGCACCAAATGCTGTGATACGAGACACCAGCAGGATGGGTTGAGCTTTCCCCCTCGCCACGCCACCCAAACTCTTTTTCAGTACCAAGACAAAACATGTTCGGTGTCTTGAACCGTCTGGTTCAGGCTTCTGAGTAGCAGACACATCTAAATTAACCAGCAGTCTCTGGTGTCACTGCCTGGTGGTGTCACTAACCGCATGATAATGCTGTGGTTTTCTGACCAATCAGCGATCACTTTGCTGGCACGTAGGTGAGCCAAAGCCACTCGTACACGCTCAGTCCGTCCTTCAGAATGTGGCCAGTCCCCCTTATTCAAATGACAGAATTCAATTACACCTCTCCTCCCGCGCAGTACTATAAAGAGAGGAGGAGTGTAGATGATGTGTATAGAGCATTATTTAGCATATTTTTTGTATAAAAAGAAAAAAAGATAAAAGAGAGCTTTGCCACATATATATGCCTCAAAATTTTCTGTCTGACTAGAATGTATTTTTGAAACAGAAAAAGGGCAAACTGTTTACAAAGATAAAGTTTAAGAGCTACGAATTGTGAGTAGGCGCTGAAATTTTTATGATTTTGGTATAAATCTAAAAGAAAAACCTTTGTATCTCGCTGATATTGATCCAGTCCATAGTTAGCGAATAGAAGCTTTGGCTATGCAGATCTTTAGCACAGGACTGTCTCAGATGGCTGGAACAATCTAGACCATAAAAAGGAGCTATTTTACTTGTATATTTACTATATCTTTGTGCTGATTTCAGATTTTATACAAACTTGTAATGTGGCTTCTGATATGTCAGTTGTATTTGTACTTGTTAATCTGTTCATGTTCTCTCCCTTTGAACTTTTTTTGTGGACGTCTTCTTTTGTGAACGTTTGTTGTGATGGTATTTCTAACCATTGTTCAGCATGGGCCCTCTCTCTGCAGCTCTGATCCTTGTGAGGGGTTTTATGGAAAAAAAACTTTGGGATTTTAAAGCGTCTTTAAGAGGTGTGATTTGTGGACGTGGAACACATGTATCATTGTTATTGCTCATGTTGACGTTTGCACTGATCTGAACAAAATCAATCTTTTGGTTTTAAGCAGTAGTTTTTATTTTGGCGAAGATGTTATTGCGATGATGCAAAGATGTTTTTTTTTTGCGGACTCTTGTATTTTCAGCATGTTATGCATGTGAGGACTTTGAAATGAATGCAGTATATTTTGTGAATTACTAGATTTCAAATGACCAAATATTTTGAGATGAAGAAAGATATTTAAATATAGCTCAGGAATGTTTTTTTTTTTTTTTTTTTCACCATATCGTGAGTGGTTTTATGCCCATCTCTTGCCTCTTGACTGCCAGATCCGGGCAAAATGTTGCCAGATTCCCAGAGAAACTGTTATAACCAAGATCCAGAAATCCAAAACGCACACTTCTCTGTGTGTGTGTCATCCGTGTAGCTTTCTATTCCACTTCCAGAGGTTGGTAATAGAAAGCAATAACAATGTTATCTGTGTACCATGTCCACAATTTTTTGTTTTGTTTTTGCCATGTATTTTTGCATTCATCCAGGTCATTTTAGAGTTTTGAGTTCAAAACCATCTTGTTGGACAAATCAATCAAGTCACTTTTACTAAACTTCTTCCTCTTTTTGTTGTGCATTGTTCATTGTAGTCCAAGTATGCGAGAAGAGAGGATGATTGTAAGGTGTGGTGACATTAGCGACATTTCGTGGGTAAAAAGGTCTATTATCAATAGCGTAGCGATGTATGAAGCACAAAAGTCACTTTCAAACCAAGCAGTTTTCTGTTTTGAACCCACTGCAAAATCTACTTTTGCTGAAAATTCCCTATTGTGTAGATTCCTATTGAAATGACTGGATTTAGGCCATGAAAATTAGTCAAACAACGTAAATGTGACCACACCTTTATAAACTTCTATATTTAAGCTTTGATAAATCTGGTCCCCCATGTACGAAAGGCAAAACAAGTTTTGGCTTTCACCCATGCAGCTACAGTTTTGTAACATTGTTGTTCTTTAGGTGTGTTAGCATCTGTTATAAAAGAACATGATGTTTAAGGGTGAAGCAGACAGAAGCGCTGGGCTGTTGAGCATGTTTTGCTGCATCCTGTTTTTGTTAAAAAGTGTGCGTCTCTTTACATAACTAACATCATTTTATCGTCTCTCATTTTGTCATCTTCTCAGTTAACTTTGAAGTTTTTCATGAATATTAACAGTGGCATCACATTTTAAGAGATGAAACAGTCTTCAGTGGTTTGGTTGGGTCTGATGGTTTGTTTCTGCCTCAGACGACGCAATTGTCTGTTCCCATCACTCATTCTCTCTCTCTGGGAGGAGTTTTTATCGTCTCCTGCCTTACTCTTGCTCTTGACCACTTACTGTCCCTCTGAGTGTACTGTGATACTTTCGTTATTTTTATTTTCCATTTCCAGGCCCTGTGCTCTAATGGCAAAAAAGGTGTTTATTGGCTTTTTTTAATGTAGTTTTCATAATAAGATATTAGTTATGTTTCTTCTGTTTATAGAAGGAATTCTTTTTTTTTTTGTTTTGTTTTTGTTGTCTTTTGTCACCTTTTAAAAAAAAATGTACAGTTGTATTATTTAAAAAATATTTTCTTGTCCATTAGTGTTACTTCCTTTTTTCTTTTTTTTTTGGTAACATGCCATATTAAAATCTTTCTTTTTCTGATATTACAGATTTACTAAACCAGAGGTTTTTAATCCCAAACCTAGGGACCCACATCAGTGCAAATTTTGTGTATATTTCTTATTTGACACCTCTGATTCACATCATCAGCAAAGATCTATGAGAGATATACAAAATACGCAGTGCTGTGAGTTTCCAGAACCCAGATTGAAAACCTCTGTACTACACCACAAGGCGTTTGGTTTGTGAAGTATGTTATAGTGCTTTCCTTTGGTTTAATATAAACGAATAAATCTCTTTACTGGCTCAGACATCTGCTGTGCATTTTCTTTTTTGTGACATGAACTTGCTGGTGTCACCCATTTTTTCTCCAGTTGATGTCTTTTTATGCTGAACCACTAGATGGAGGCAACGAGACACTTGTGCTGTTTGTAGATAAAGTACTAAAGGAAATGGATGCAGAGAAATACCTTGAAAGATTGCTCATTTTGCACATAATGATCAGGTAAATATTTAAAAAAATGAAAGTGTAAAAAGAATCACTATGCTAATGAAAGTAGTAAGAATCCCTGACTTAGAAATGAAAATTCTGACATTATTTACTCACTCTCATGCGTTCCAAACCATGTTTTGAAAAGTATTAGTAGTAGGTTTTAATGACCATTGACTTTCTATTGTAGAAACAAAAAACTTGACAGATTTTTTTTTTTTTTTTTTTTTTTTTGGTAAAGAAAAAAGACTGCATTGTTATGCTATGAAAAGCATAAAAACACTCTAATGGGTGAATGAAGGTTTGAATTCCTGTGCATCCAGATGAAATCCCATCTGCTTTGATTTCACTGACCTACTAGCCTCTGGTATCTGGTAATCCATAGCATGACGCCATTAGATATTATATAGCGCTGGGACAATCCGAAGTGGGCTGGTCCTGTGTAGATGTTTTTACAAGGTGTGAACAATCTGTCTGGTTCAAATGCAGCAAAGCGTGTAACATGCCTCAGATATGTGGAGAGATGCCCTGGCAAGCCTTTCATTACTGTGATACAGTACTCACGATAATGGATTTTAAAACACAGCTTCGTAATAACATGCTGGACAGCAGTGAGAGGAAGAACATGATAAGAGCATGCTAATCTCTTTCACTGCTGGAATTCACATAAACTCTCAAAGGCCAGCTATCACTCCCTCCACTCCTGTTTAATGAAGCCAAGCTGAATTTTCTTTCATTTTTTGTTTCTTAATTAAAAGGAAGTGAAGATACTGTCGTCAGAACAAACAGTTCTCACCCATGACCTTTTAATAGTTTGTTTATAAGACTGTTTGCTGTGTGCTAGATCTTATTTCAGTTTTTTTTTTCTTTTTGTTTAGTTGGTATGTTTTTTTTATTTTTTTTATTTATTTATTTTTTTATTTCCACTGAGCTTTTTCGTTCAGACTGGTTGTTAAATGATGTTTAGATAGCAATTACATTATACATGGACCAAAAATGGGGCCGGGGCCCATTAGGGCCTCTGCAAACTTCTAGGGTAAGTCTTAAAACATAAATCATTTAGTTATATTAAAAATATTAAAGCTCTAGAAGGTAGACATTAAAACACACTGGATGTGGGTGACAGAGAACTTAACAAAAGAGTGAACCATATAAAACATCCCTGGAGATTGCTTATACAGTCAATAGCAAAAAATTAAAAAAAAAATAAACGCTTTTACAGAAAGAGCCCAGCAAGCACTGGATGTCAGTGTATAACTTGGAATCCAGTGTCGGACATGTAAAATTTTGGTTGAAAGTTTAAATTCTGGTTGACATTAAATTGGATAGAAATTTAATTTGGTTTACTTGACACCACAGCTTAAAACCAAAAAACCCTGCTGGGAGGGACTTAAAAGAAGCACCTGTAGTTTCGCACCTCAGTAGTTTCGCACCTCATCCCTTTGCATGTCCCTTCTTAGTCTAATGAATGGTTAATTTTGTTATTTTGTTATATTCAAGCAATTTTGTTATCATTTAGGGAGGATGCCAGACCTTGTCTTGCAGACCAGTGACCTCTGACTGCAGCTGAATGTAATGATGACCACAAACACATCTGCTCAGAGTTTTTCAGTTTCATCTTCTGATAGATGAAATCTAAACAGCTTTAAATCACACATTCAAAGTAACCAGGCAATTTTCTTTCTTGCTAACTCTTATATTTTGTTTTTGTAGATACCCACTCACACCTCAACCCTCACTGGGCTTGTTAAATCAGTTCAAACCCTTGGGATGTGTGCTGTAGGGATTTAGCTGAGCTCTTTTGGGAGCTTTTCTTACTTTATACTCACTAATTGCTTTGTCTCATTCTGCACTTAGCTCTCAGCTCTCTGCACTTGGACAGCCCCTTTATCTTCAAGAGCCACATATTTCTTTTTGTACAGTCATCTCTGATAATTCTTGATAAAAATCTCTATCGTCCTTAATAATGCTGTATGTTAGTTTGCTGATCCAGGAAACTGAAACCAGCACTACTTTCATATGTCCTACATCTCTCCGTGGACTCTCTCTTGTTTCATACAAAACCAACTGATGCCATCTTCCAACTCAGTTATCGACTACTGTAAATGACCTTTGAGATCTTCACTACTAATATTACTATATTATTGCTGCAGTTTTTAGCTTGTTGTTTTTAGTCTAGGCTGACAGTTTTGTACATTGTAATGGACTATTTTTTCTTAGTAGAAGCTTAGTCGATAATACACAGGTAAGATTATAAAATAATTCGTAATTTGTATTATATTGTATTACATATTATATTTGAATTATATCAATATAATATTCAATTCAATATCAGTATAAATCAATATAGCATTTCCCCATATTCATTTATTTGGTAATTACATAACATGCAGGGTAATATGCAGTCAGCCAGTCATTATCACAAAATAAACACGATGAGGTTATCAGAAACCCTATTTGGAACTAATCTCTCACAAATTGTTTATTTCTGACTGACAATGTGCTTTGCGTTTCATTGTTGGCATTATTCAGCTTCAAAGTGTCTTCACTGCATCACTGACTTTAAGGAGGTTTGATCATGGCTAATTATTCAGTCTGGCCAGGCTAATTTTAAACTTGTTGCAGGGCCCCTGAAATCTGTTTTTTTTTTTTCCTGATGAATGTCTTGTCCTTGTTAGAAGTCTGGGAGGTGAGTAAGCAAGACCTGATTTACGTCCACTTTCCAGACACTCCACAAGTTTCATCATTCATTTGCCACCCAGTATTATAAACAAAGGGGCAAGAGCCTTTTCCACAGGTCATTCAGACACCGTGTGTGTGGACATGACTGCTCTTTTTCAGACTTCTGTTTCATTCTGAATGTGGTGTGTTTGTGACTGTTAGCTCAACATAAACAAACAGTAACAACAGCAAGTCCATCAATAACTTTCTCCAGGGATTTATTTCAAACAGCAACGCTCACTGGCATAAATTTAGCACATAGTCGTCCGGCTGCTTCTTGGATTACAATATATTGGCTTAGTGGTAACAGAAATAGCCAGCACTGATGTAGGATCAGTTAACAACCTCAAAAATAATGCACTGGAAGTGCTTGCAAATGTATATCAACTTTTGATGATAAATACTTCATTTAGGAACTGACATTTGTGGGAAATAAATTGAAAAATTCTTTGAAAATTAAATTGAAAGATTACTTTCTTATGATAATCAATCTAGTTAACGTCTGTTAAAGAATTTTACTTATTTGGTTTGTCAAATTGTGGAAGTCCACTTAATTCCATGCCAGCTAATGCTAGCATTCTTACAGGTCTTGTATGTTATGACAAAACAGGCAGATATAACCCATTAGTGTGATTAAGATACAGCCAACTGAACTGACCGACATGCTAACAGAGGATTGTCTTGCACAAACGTGTCTACAGACACAAACACTGAAACTGTGTAATCATGGACATGACCTTGTGTTGAGTCAGAGCACAGCTATGTTTAAACACATTGTGTTTTATGAAGATATTTAGGAGAAGTTTATTCACCCCAATCTCCTCAGGTCCCCTTCCTTTCCTGTATGTAAAATCTATGTGTTTCCCAAGGACCCCATTAAGCAAATGGTGGAAAGGCTGAACTTGCGTTTATTTGTCCTAGAGTGTTATCAGTAAATCTCTGCACAAAGATGCCTGATATAGTGATAGAATCAGGGAGGGGAACTCCATAGTTTATCATGACAACTCTCTGGATATAGTTTGCACAGCCATGCTACAGTGAGCATGCAGCCATGGCGCCGTTGTGCAAATATCATACGTAAAATTACCCATAGCAGATCTAGACAGGAGGAGCTGGGGAGGTGGAAGGTTTCACTGCAGGAGCAGGGATGCGTTCCACTTCACTTTTAGACATACACTCACAAACTTCCCTTCTCCACCTCCATTGAAGTGCATTCTACTTCATCAGGTGGACAAGGGAACTTTATATGGACAAACACTCAACCCCTAGATTTTAACTGAGGGAGTGATTCAACAAATAAGTGTCCTTCAGGCAGCTACATATACCATGATGCAACACGATTGTGACGATACGGCAGATGACGTTTAATTTATCCCACCACACACAACTAAATTAATTATTTTGAGATATAACTGCATAATTATTGTGGCTACCTTAAGCTGACTGTTTGTTAAACAAGCTGTGTTTCCATCCAAAGTTGAGAATTTAACTTGAACGCAAAATTGGAATGTCGCATAAAACACTTGCAAATAAGCAGTTTCCATCCGACAAGTCAAAGAGAACAAAATCGTCACTTCCTGATAAACTGGCACTAAATATCACTAAGAAAAGTGTGAGAAGCCACTGAATATAATAATTTTCATATATAATAAATTACTTGCAGCTCAGAGCGAGCAGACGAAACACAATAAATGTGGTCATTGCTTTTGGAGGTGGATGCCTGCTGTTTGGGAATGCAGTTGTGTAAGACAGTTCTGCGAGGCAATTCTACAGAAATACTTTGATGAGAGACTTTGCACGGGCATTTCAGAATGACGATGATAACAGTTCAGATGCTGTGCAACAAGATCCATCTGCTGGTTAGTCAGGTTATGCCCTCCCATAGCGGACAAGACTTTTTTGATGTGCATGGAGGAATTTATTTGTTTCCATCTCCCATTATTCGCATTAATCCTTTTGTGCACAAGTCAAAAACCACCTCAAGTGAGGGTACAAGCTTTTTTGCAAATTAAGTTTTTTTTTTTTTTTTTTTTCAAAATTTGCCATCTCTATCACTTGTTTCTGATGTGATACTTCAAAATGCGCATTCAAGCTGGGTGATGGAATCGTAGCTAATGTTATTGTTTACTGCAGGGGTTCTCACTACGTGTTTTATTACTACAAGGAAAATTCCCTTTCAAGGTTATTTTTGTGAATGACATTTGATAGTAAATTGTTTATTATTTTATTCTTGCCTCCCATGCTCTTTTTCTGTCACAGTGTGCACATTTGTGCACATTTCTGGTTGAGATGGGGGAAAAAAAACCCTCTCACACATCTGCTGCCCTCTGGGCTTTCACACTGTGAGATTATTCCAGCTACTAAGCAGCTGTTCTATATTTTAACCTTTAGCTGATGATCCTCTGAGATTTCATTCCAAATCACTCAGCTGTTTACATCTTGATGAACAGAGCCTCGTACGAAATACCTCCCGGGTCAAAATAGTTGACGTGCTTGTTAATTTTCCTATTAAACTCAATTTAAGTCAGAACATTGTTTGGGGTAAGTGCTCTCTGAGCTAAAAGATGTCATGTAACGATCTGTCAACACACAATTACTGGTTTTCTGTTCCTCTCTACTAGGAATGAAGCATGCCTTCTTGCAGACCCTTGTTTGTAAAGATTAAATATCATGTATTCTGAGAGGGAATAATAGAGAGAACACCTGCCTATATATAATATTAGTAGCTGTTACCTGTCAAACATCCACCACATCTGGCATAAACCATTTAGAGCAGCCATCATAAGTGAAGTGTACAGGGGGGAGTCAATCCTCCGGAGACTTGTTATCATTACTGAAACTCTCAAACATTTGCGCTATCTGGCTCACAAGGCCTATCCCAAAACAGCCCTCTACTCTCGCATACCTAGTAACTGCACACAGGGAATGGATTCATTTTCACAGTGGGATACATCACTACTGCCACTAATAAACAGCATGCAAGTTGAAGGCTAGTCAGGTTGCCAGGGTAACTGTTAAACTTTGCACTTGCTGAATGCAGAAGAGTTGTGTACAGATATATCTTCATCAAGAGAGAATGTGTAAACTAGCTGCTGTTTGTATATCATACACAGCAATTATGTATCTATTTGCATGCAATGCTTGTATATGGAGTGATTTATATGTTTAGATGTCTCTTCATTAGACTTTTACACTCAGTAACCCCCCAGTTCTGAAAATGAGTTCCATTGTGGTTTAAAGGCTGTACAGGAAAAAAGTTTTTGTTTTTTTTCCTGCTCAGAGCAAATATATTTAAGCTATATTTAAGCTATACACACAAGCAGATAATCACAGTCCTGCAGAAATTCAGACTAGCAGCACATCCATGAATGTGATTGTTTTAATACAACAATTCCAAGAAAGCTATAGACAAAATATTGCCAGTTACTAAGTCTATTTTTGCTCCACCAATAAAAATAGTTCCTAACAAAGCTGAAATTAATTAGCGGGGTTTCCTTTTTGAATGTTTTAACAAATCTGTTGAATGTATGACGTTGTGTCTGTTATGAGTAGGTATTAACTTCACAACCGTCAAAACACAGAATGTTTTATATAGTGTGAATGTATGTAGTTTGAATGAAATCTGCACATACTACATTCCCCTTATTGTCATGTGACTTAAGAGTATCAGTTGCGTCGCATTACTGTCAGTTGCGTTGCATTCACACCTCCTGTACCATGGCCTTATGGGATAGTAATGTGTCCTGTTCAGAAACAGTTCATCCAGATACTTTTTGTCCACTGTTTTTTTGAATACTGAATTTGGCCATGCTACTTCTTTCACATACTATTTTTTATGTAGTATATGGAAGTATGCAGCCGTAGTCACTTGTTTTGTTCCTGAATGAATCAGTGTTTTTATATATATATATATATATATATATATATATTGCTGGCACAAAACTAATTGGTTAAACTAATTTTAAACTAATTGGTTGAATAAATTATTCAATGACTCACTTTTGCCAACTACTGATGAAATGTCTTAACATGCAGAAAGATTATTATGACCCCACTCATATACTTTTATTTGTTTCAAAACGTGAGAAAGATATGTTGGTGCAATGTATGGAGGCTTCTGTTGGCAAAATCACAAGTTGAGTACAGCTGTCAGTGTCAGGTTTACAGGGATTACAGTCATAGACATGTCGATTCTCTACCTGTTAGTCACGCATGGAACTCCGGAACATTGTCATTCCCAGTTTTTTTTATTCCCTTGTATTATGGTTACTAAAAATTTTTTTAGTCTATCTGACTGACCAATCAGCTGGTTGTTGATGGAGTTACAGTGCCCTCCACTAATATTAGCACCCTTGGTAAATATGAGCAAAGGCGGCTGTGAAAATAAATCTGCATTGTTTATCCTTTTTATCTTTCATTCAAAAAATTCACAAAATTCCAACCTATCATTGAAGTAAAACAATTGAAAGTGGGGGGAAATCTCATTGTGAAATAAATGCTTTCTCTAGTTCATGTTGGCCACAATTATTGGCACCCAATTATTGCAACGTCCTTTTCCCCAAGATAACAGCTCTGAGTTTTCTCCTGTAATGCCTGAAGAGTTTGGAGATCAGAGACCATTTTCTTCATACAGAATCTCTCCAGATCCTTCAGATTCACAGCTCCATGTTAGTACTTCTTCTCTTCAGTTCACCCCACTCATTTTCTGTAGGGTTCAGGTCAGAGGACAGGGATAGCCATGGTAAAAGATTAATTTTGTGCTCAGTGACCCATTTTTGTGTTTTTTGATGTTTGTTTTGGATCGTTGTCCTGGTGGAAGATCCAAACACGGACCATTATAAGATTTCTAACAGAGGGAGTCAGGTTTTGAGTTTTTATCTGTTGGTATTTGATAGAATCCATGATGCCATGCATTTGAACAAGATGAGCAGGACCTCCGGCAGAAAAACAGGCCCACAACATTAAAGATCCTGCAGTATATTTAACCGTGGACATGGGGTACTTTTTTTATCCCTGTTTGTACTAAACTCATCTGGTGGGTTTGCTGTCAAAAAGCTCTTTTTTTTCAGTTTCATCTGACAATAGAAGCCAGTGCTATTTGACATTCCAGTCGTGTCTGACAACTGAATTTGCTGGAGTTTGTTTTTGGATGAGTGTGGAGAATTTTCCTTGAAACCCTCCCGAAAAACATGTGGTGATGTAGGGGCTGTTTGATATATATACATTTTAGGTTTCTGACCCCAAGACTCAACTAAACTCTACAATTCTCCAGCTGTGATCCTTGGAGAGTCTTTGTCCACTCAAACTCTCCTCCTCAGCGTGCATTAGGATGATACGCGTCCTCTTCCAGGCAGATTTTTAACATCTTTAGTTGATTGGAACCTCTTAATTATTACCCTGATGGTGGAAATTGGGATTTTCAATGCTTTAACTCTTTTCTTGCAGCCACTTTCTATTTTGTGAAGCTCAACAATCTTGTTCTGCACATCAGAACTATATTCTTAGGTTTTACTCCTTGTGACGGATGATTATGGGAATTTGGCCTTTGTGTTCCTCATATTTATAATCCTGTGGAACAGGAAGTAATGGCTGGACAATTTCATGCTCCTAATCACCCTGGTGTGCTAAAAATGTAAATATGAATGGGAATATACTTCAGAGATATTTTACTCATAAGAATTTCTAGGGGTGCCAATAATTGTGGCCAACATTCATTGGAGAAAAACATTTATTTCATCATGACACTTTCTACCCAATTTCAGTTGTTTTACTTCAATGATAGGTTAGAATTTTGTGAATTTTTTGAGTGAAAGATCAAAAGGATAAAGAATGCAGATTTATTTTCACAGCCGCATTTGCTCATATTTATTAAGGATTCCAATATTAGTGGAGGGCACTGTATGTACCCTAGAGAAATTAAATGAATGAAATAATAAAAAAAAAATCTGAAAGTGTATACACACAAGTGAAGGTCAACAAACCAGAAGATGTGTTGTGGTCTGTTCACTGCAGCATCTGCTATAATTAAAGACACCACTGGGACTGCTTGTCAAAATTGCTACACATTCAGTTTTCAAGAAACATGTTAAGCAACCACAAAAATATACGCCATATCAATGAAAGACTATCTTTGACTATTCAAATCTGTATGCTTGAATGCAATTAATAGTTATCTATTTAAAAATGCTGACTGGGATCTTTGTACCTATATAGAGATTAGAGGGATAGTTGACCCAATAATTAATCATCTTTTCCTCACCCTGAAGTTGTTCCAAAAGACGGCATTTTGAAGAATGCTGGAAACCAAACAGATGCTGGTTGCCAACACACTTCAAAATATCTTCTTTTGCATTCAACAGAAATTCATACAGGATTAGAACAACTTCAGGATGAGGAAATGATGACAAAAAGGTAATTTTTGGGTGGACTTTCCCTTTAAATGGTTGTGAATCAGAGGTTGACTATGTTCATTGAGGAGCATAAAGATGTAAAGACATTTCTCTGCAAGCTGAAACTTGCCATTTGAGGCTCTGGGGCACTTAAACAATCATCATGCTTTGGTAAAGTGCTTAGTAGAGTTAGCATTGCTTTCTTTTTTTTAATCAAAGGACCTAGAGACAAGAGACATAACGCCTGGGTCTGTGGTTTGTATGCGATGATCCATTGCTGTTGATAGCAGTTATTTTAGGGACTGTTTCCATGGTCAAGGCTGGGGTCTGCAGGAGAGCTCAATATAACTGCAGCCACTTGTTGAGCTGTGGCCTGTCATTGTTGTGATATGTCTAAACATCTTCATTGACTAGAAAACAGTGACAAATTAATTGATATTTCACAAGTATGATCTGATGCCTGGAAACATTAAACCTCCTAATAACAGAATCCCATCCAATGACATTCACATTTCAGTAATTTCTGATCATTTGTATCATATCTGCCTTTTGTCATCCACTACATGAGGAATGTTTCAAACAACAGTTCAAACTAAATGTGTGTAACTACACAGTTTATCTTACAATTATGTTTTGATGTAATAGAGAAGCAAACCTTGACAAACAGAAGCAGAGCACTTTCCTTCCATCAGTAACAGACAGTATATTGATAAAATATATATGACACATAGATAACAATAACACCTAAACATATTCTGTTTTAAAAGCCTATCTGTGCCAGCAGTGCCAAAAGGACATTCTGACTTCCACAAGACAAGCCTCAACAGATTGAGCCTTGAAAATTAGACTACCTATAGAAAATCCATTTAAAAAGTTCATCCCTCTGGAAGTTGTTTTCTAATTCATACTCTGATGGCTTGAACATCTTTCAAGTATTTAAACTTTCTGTAACTTAAGGGTCACAATACAGGGGCAATTTAGTACATGCACAAACTACAGCTACTGGAGCATTTACAATCTGGATTGGGCAGCATTCCGTTTAAGAGGGGCGTGTTTACTAGTTTTTCATCGGAATGTAGGCGCACACTGGGCTGAGCTTCAGGTGAACGCGGCGGCACGCAATGCTGCGGCTCTCATTCACATCAGTACAAACTCAGGCTTAGTTTATTTGCGCACGCCGGCTCATCACAGACGCTGCTTTTGACAGGTAACTCACTGCTACTTTATTATGCGTGCTGCGTTTATTTGCTTTGTTTGTCATCGGAAATTAGTTTTACTCTCACAGAGGATGCTCAGTAGCCTATAAAGAAATGTGTACTGTAAAAATATTTCATTGCGATGTAGGCTACATCTTTTCCCTTTAAAAAAAATTAATGACTAAAAAATCTTTTTAACTTGCCACAATCATTTCTTTCATATCTAATCAGAGTTTCAACTTGATTTTCTTTATCAGTAATTAAACTCAAATTATCCAATAATTTGTCACTGCGCTGTCACTTTGATTTTTACTGAAAAAAGACAGCAATTAAACGTGATTTAACTTAACGATAATATATTATGCATAATATATAGAAATGTTTTTATTATTATTATCAAGAAAATATATGCTGTTGAGTTTATGAATGTAATGACGCATAACGATAAAATTAGGACAAACGCAATATTATCTCTTTTCAGATGATGTGAATCTGAAACTGAATGTGAAATCTACAGGAGGACCAAGTGTCCTGACCGAAGAGCCTGTTGTTTGTGACTGAGAGGCTCAGGTAAAGAGCACAGAAACCCACCTGAAGACAGAAGATCTGAGGGCTTATAACCAGAGCTTCTCCTTGTGAGATCGGACGCTGGACACTGATATGAAACTGAAAGTGATTCAGTTTGCCCTAAGAAACAGCATCTTGAAAAAGTGAGGAGGACTTTAAATAATGCAAATAAGCGGAGAGGATGTGAAGTAGCCTGTATTTATTTTAAATGATTCATTTTTATTCAGGATTATGTAGGATTCATTCAGGTTATCCTCTTTGGGCTCTGCGTGCGAGAAAACTTCAGGAAAAGTCCCAGCAGAGGAAACACTTGTGAAACATGGATGCAATTAGGTTTCCCGACTTTTTTGAGGATAAAAACCATTGGGATCACACCTCTCGTGGTCTTTACTTTATCAGATGAGTCCAGTTTCAGATCTCAAGAAGTTATTTTGTGACACCTGACGAAGACCTAAAATGCAGAAGTCAAACAACAGGTATGTGTTCATACATTTCTTTTACTGTGTGTGGAAACACGTTGATGGTTTTAATGAATTGCTGAAGGGAAGATGGAAAAGAACAAAGAAAACAACCTGGAATAGACTCAAGTTCTCTCTTTAGTTAAGGCTATGATGTAATGAATAAAAAAAATACAGTAAAAATTCACCTCTTCTATGACAAATATGTTTTCATCTCTAAATTAAAATTATTATTATTATTTGATGCTTACCTTTTAAATTCAGGTAAAGGGGTCCTATTATGTTTTTTCACTTTTTGAATTTTAGTCAGTGTGTAGTGTGTATGTTTGGGCATAAAAAGATCTACAAAGTTACAAATCTCAAAGTCCACTCCAAAGGGAGATATTTAGTTTTTAAAAAAATCCCTTTTCAAGAACTACAACGAAAGGCTCGTTTGGACTACAAAGTTGTTTTCCGGTGTCTGTGACATCACAAAGCAATAAGTCCCGCCTCCGGAAACGCGAATGATTGGCGGGTGGGGCTTGGTTGAGCACTGCAAGTTACAAATTAGTTTTTATTTCACTGTGTTTCTGAACGACTGTCTTCAGAAAATTTTGGATGTCATTTTCATTTCATCTTGCATGTAATGTCTGATAAAGCAGGGTTTGTAAGAGGAGCTCTGCTTTGTGTACAGCGTTACCACCGGGGAAACCTCTCTCTCTCCCGCTCCAACAGAGAATGAATTTGCATATATATGCCGCCACAAATAGTGTAACTCTGTGGGACTATGGTATAAATAAATGAAACTGTATAACAGTTTCATTGCAATTCATGTTATAATGTTAGAATTAAAGAACAAAAAACATAATACATATTACCATTGCACTTATCTGTACATAGTAAATGCAGTTATTTTAAGCTGTTGATGACATCCTATCTAAAACGTGATTTAGCGAAAAAAACAACAACAACAATATCGTTACCACTTTAATATGTCTTGCAATATCCGTGCATGCAAAGGTTCTGCGCGATCCTCTTGTTCAATATTCTCGGGGTCTGAACTGATATGGCAATATTCAGCGTTGCCAATTATTTTTCAGGCGAAGTTGCTAAAGGAAGGTTGATTTGTTGCTAAAAGTTGCTAAATGACGTTGTGACGTCACTGCGCGACGACGTCATTATGTAATCACGATAAAAAATTGTCACTGCATCAAATCTCAGCAAAAAATGCATTTTATATGTTAATTTAGATTTGTTCGTAAAATAATATAAATGCATAATATAATATTAAAATGTAAATAAAAATTTTAAATACAATTTTTAAAAACGTACACATTTTTGAACGATTTCAATTTAAGTTTTTTTTTATTAGCTAGTAAACAAGTAAAACTACACATTCTGAACAGTTAAAGTTTTAACTGCAGTTTATTAGTAGTTAATTAGTGTGCTACACTCTAAGAAAAGTCTGTAAAATAGGGCACAATCTACTATGTTAATATGAAGGAATTTTCTGTATTGATTTTTCCACAGGTTTTTTACCTGCATTTTTAATTACGCATTGTATTTTTTGTTTTCAGGTTACAGCAGATAGGCGGATAATGTCCTGGAAAATTACTAGTACCTTTTCCATTTTTTCTAGATATTTTTTTTGACAGTGATCAACAATCACAAGTACTAACAAAGTGTATCATAAATGAACAATTATTAAATTACTAAATTATTTTATTACGATTATTATTCACGTGATGTGTGTACTACTAGGCATCTTTGGTTTTGGTTTTGTAATTTAAATGGTAAACATTCCTTTTTATCATTTGAGTCACTTATCAAAAGTTGCTAAAAGTTGCCAAATAAATTTTAAAAATAGCTAAAATTGTTGTTAGGTGCTTTTGGAAGAAAAAGTTGCTAGGGTAGTCTGAAAAGTTGCTAAATTTAGCAACAAAATTGCTAAGTTGGCAACACTGGTAATATTGACGAACTTGCTGCTTTGGCAAGGGGCGGCGCGGCAGTACTGAAACACCGTCAAAGCTGTTCGCCAATCACAACGTACTGGGACAGCTAACCAATCACAACACATTTCGTTTTTCGGAAGGCGGGCCTTCATCAAACCCGGAACTAATCGAGCCGTTTGTGCCAGGCTGGGGAGGAAGGTATTATAATAATGTAAATTATGTGAAAAATAATGCGATTTTCTAACCACCAAGCATGAGAGCATGTTCTAGTACACCCCCAAAACAAAATCAAGACTTTGTAAAAGAGCATAATAGGACCCCTTTAAAAAGCACAACACACGGGAAGCCATTTTTTTGTCATGTGACAGGAAAACATGTGAACTATATATTTCAAATATTTTTATTTTTTATTTTTATCATCTCAGACATCCTTAATTGTTATTGAGCCATATGCTTTATTTGTTGCAATTGAATTATACAAAGCCAAATTTTATTTCAGTCACAGATATTTTGCAATTTTTATTATTTGTTCCAAATTTTTATTATTAGTTTCTCTGGAAACTCACTATATTGATTGCTTTTGAATTTTTAAATAATATTTTCTATTATCATAGCTTTTCAGTACTACTGGTGATTGTATATCTGCGACATCGTTAATCAAAATATTAATAATATGTGAGTTTTTGTATGGTCGGTGGCTTGATATATTATTATTATTATTATTATTATTATTATTATTATTATTATTATTATTATTATTTTTGTGGTAGTGTTACTAGAATTCTTGGCTATGGATGAACATTTTTCTAAAACTGTTTTAAAATGGTCCCATATCCAGGAAACAGCTGTTTAATCTAATCTTTAAGAGGAGAACAGTTTACTGTTCACATAAACTTGAGGTGCTTCAGCATGACCCATAAACAAATTCAAGACTCCAGTTAAGTTCAGATTTAGCACTTTGTGGTTCATCTCCCAGAAACCTAATGGTTGCAGACCCATTTAAGGTTAATTTCATGTGGCTTTAACTGTAAAAACATATATATTTAGAATTTAAAGTATTTTTAATGTTAAAATCTTATTGTTTTTTTTATCACATTGTCATGAGAGGCACAAGTTTATGTTCTTAACTGAAGGCTATAGCAGTCAAAACCATCAAAATGAACATCATTATTGCCTTTTAACTGTAAACCTCTTGACCTTGACAATAAACTAAGCTTGATTATGCTAAACTGTTGAATGCAGGTTGTGCTGTAATTATTATGCATTACTTACTGTCTGTGTCTCTTTTGATCCTGTTTATTCACAATGATTAGAGATTCACATGTAATCAAAAGAAGATGCATTTCATCATATTACTCTTCTGAATCAGTTCATGGGAGTGTATTGTTTATAATTGACCAGTGTCCACTCTGGGTTGCTATTAAAATAAGCCTCTTAGCCCATAAGCACATGTCCACAGACGATTAGGAAGAGGAATAATGTTTGTACACAAATCTATGATGGAGAAAGGACTTTTGTAGCGTGTTTACATGAGTTTTCCCCATTAGACTTCTCAAATTTCAAATTCATAGGAATTGCAACAGTATAAAAGAAGACGGATGGGCTTTAGCAAGGCTGTAAAGAGTTTCTGAGAATCTGCTCCTTTGATGAGTCAGTCGTTGTGTGGTCCCATAGTATTCTGACCTCACTGGTGGGAATCAGACTCATACTCTAAAAATGCATGTAAACGTGTTTTCTCAATGGCGGTGATTTCTCAATGTATAGGACACATAATCAAGAGTCTTTGATATAATGCGACAACACATATACAATGAGCCCTGAAGTCCGGGCTCCATTTTAAAGTCAAATAGGATGGTTTGTAAGATTTTGTGATTGACTTACATGATTTATTTCCTCTGTCTCCAGGAAGCTGTCTCTGTGCCAGGTCCTCACCCTTATAACACTGCTGTTGTCTCCAGGTTGCCTGTCCTCTTTGCCTGTAAGATGGTCCCTATTCCATTATCCTTCATTTAATAGACTGTTTGCAACAGTAACTTCCTCTCAGGCAGTTAAACTGAATTTTTAAGGACAAGCTTGAACAGTCAGTTGGGTATGCTCAGATTGGCAAGGCACGCTGCCAGGGTTTTGCTCACTTTAACTAGAGTGTTGTCTTTCCTGTTGATTGCCAAGAGCAGAGCTTAATCAGAGCAACCCGGGCAGGATCACCTAGGGATTCAGAGACTGGGTTGCCACCCTGTATTGTTTTGGAATTGCTGTTTAGACACAATGCAGAAGTGATAAGTTAAGAAGAACATGACATTTGGCTCATGCTCTCTCTTTAACCTTTAAGAGGGTTGTTCACCTAAAAATAAAAAAATAATAGTTCTGTCATTGTTCACCTCATTTCATTCCAAACATGTATGCTTTTTGTTCAACTTTGATACACAAATTAAGATGTTTATGATAAAACCTGAGAGTATTCTGTCCTACATTCACCCAAAACATCAAAAAGTCCAAAAAGACCATATTTGATGGTCTTTATGTACACTCTTACAAATAAAGGTTCTACAGTATACTGGCATTTACGGTTCAATGAAGAACTATCAACATCCATGGAACCGTACCATTACTCCAACGGTTCTTTAGTGTGGAAAAAGGTTCTTTGGATTTTTAAAATGTTCTTCACACTAAAAAAAAAGGATCTTTGAGGAACCATGTTTTTCTATGGCATTGCTGTGAAAAACACCAACTGAAAGCTTTATTTTTAAGAGTGTATGTGTATTGATCAATATTTAAACATGAATAAAAACCTAAATTAAATACGTTTATCATATAAAGTGATTGTGTCTCTTCAAAAGGCTTGGATTATTTGATCCATAATTGATTACTACAATGTCCAACAAAGTATCAAAGTTTTGGTGGAATTAATTCTTCAGTGGAGGGACAGAAATCTCTCAGCTTTGATTAAAATATCTTAATTTATTTTCTGAAGATGAACAAAAGTTTTATGAGTTTGGAACGACATGAGGGTGAGTAAATGATGGCAGAATTTTCATTTTTGGGTGAACTATCCCTTTAAGTTTCACTGGTAGCTATAGGGAAAACTTGCATGTACTACTCTGCCTTTGGTACCTTCTGGACCTCACCCAGTCATTTTCCCTCATTTTCCCTCCCAAGATCCAAGCTAGGTCTTGTCCACCAGTCATTATCATCTTCATTCCACTGGAATGACTTTTACATCTCCTTTAAAACAACATAAACAAGACCTATCGACAGGAGGTCAACAAGTTCATTTCAGAATTATGAATTTACAAAAACTCTTTCCAAGAACTCCAAAGTCAACATGTCCTTTTTAAAATCTTGCCTTTGGGGGGAAGCTGGTGTTCTAAAGGTGAAAGGTCGATTTCATTAATCCGCCTTGCCCACGGGCCCCATGGCAGACTGTCATCAACACTAATTTGAGTCTTTGCTACGGTAATGGGGGCAGTTCCAGGTCATTCCGGTATTGAAGATGATGGACGTCAGTCATAAAGCACTATTGTGTCTGTGAGAGTGCAGTCATCTGTTGTTTTAACTCTCACAGCTAGACATCCTTACTCATTACCAAACCTCTATTCACCACAGGTCTCTAGGCTAAATAAATTCAGAAGATTCTGACACACATTCTATTTCTTCCAGCAATGATAACCTTATTAGATGAGTCCAACCGAACCTAATTTTTCTGTAACATTTCCAATGAAAGGGTTAATCTTAGGAACCGGTACAAAGCTCTACACCAAAAAAGCAGTCGTATATGTGCCAGTAAAACATCCCTTTAGGGGTCAAACTCTGGAATGCAAGTTCAATGCTCTGTTTGTATGCTGAAATTTTTTCATTTTGTTGCAACGTGTTTTCACGCCCCATGTGACTGTCTGAGTTGCTCAAATTAGATTTACGTGATACCGTGGATGAAAATTATTTTAGGAAGACAAACAGCTGCTCTGTATGAAGTTGTTTAACATGACAAAAGCTGAAAAACATGCTCTCCATACCTACATTACATTTACAAGAATACACACATCTTGAGGAGGTGTTAGGCCTAAGGCAACCCATGGAAGCTCCTCACTCTTCACGGGCTGTTACTGCCTGTTTGTCTCAGATCAAAGCCAGCAGCGGATCTAAGAATGACAGAGTAATGTTATCCTTGAAGACGATTAGTGGTGGTCTGATAGGAATACCGCTTGTGTTATGGAGGCTGTGTGTAATAGAGCTGATGAGGCTTCCTCAGTCGAGCACCTGGGGAGCACTCAAACACTTCCACAAATGTCAAGTGCAGTCTAGCATAGCCAATGAGCTGGAAATGTTTTGGTGGCCTCTCATATGTGTCTTGAGCACTAGTGTGCGATCATTAGACTGTATGTACAGGATTCCTTTAGTTTAGTGCTTAACATACATCAAATGACTTTCTGTACAAATATATTTTACTTAATATATTTTACATGCTGTTTTTCAAATGTTTGAGCTTGCAAAAAACATTTTAGCTAGCACAACTTAGTTTATCAACTCTACCACCTCTGCTGTCTCTCTTTGTTGTTGTTCTGCAACCTTTAATTCACTTCTTTGTTGATACATTTGCAGTCATCCAGACGAGTAGAGCTGGGAGGTGAGGGACCACAGATGCATAGCCAAATACATTTCATGAATGAGTGGGCCTCGTGGGGCGGTTGGTCCGTGTGTTCACGCTCCTGTGGGGGAGGGGCCTCAGTCCGTGCACGCACCTGCATCACCAGGTAAAGCACAGCATTTGTTTACCCCATAACGCCATCTTCTCTGCTGTCAGATGATTATACATGTGCGCAAAGAAAAATTAGTAGTCATGAAAAGTATTGTACCATTAAATTTTTCTCTTGACCATAAAAGGCACACAAACTCATTTCAACACATTTGGTGAATGGCTGTGCTCTTCTTAATTTTGTCATTTCATCTGAATAATAACGTGTAAGATTTAGTCAAAACATTTGCGAGGTCAGATTTCTCTGGAAATTGTGTTTTATGTTGAATATCAGAGTTTTTGTGTCGTTTGTTTATTGATTTGTGGACATGCTTTTAGATTTGTAGAGAGAAAAGATAAAATTAGAATTACTCCAAATTGGAACTGAAAGCCGTAAATGGCAAGCTATTATTAGTAATTAATGGGGATATTATTCAGTAATTGGGTATTATTCAATGTGCATTTCAGACAGTAATAAAACTTTAAAATTTATATTTATTAATAATAATGATATCAAAAGTAATTTATACGTTCTGCAAAAGTTTACCTAGGGGAGGATTCTTGCCCTTGGGTATAGGGGGGCCATCTTACCCCAAACTTTGTATCTTATTTATTGCTTAAAATTCATAGTTGTATCTTAAAACAACATATTTCTGCTCTAAGGTACTTATATGCACCTTTTAAGGGCTGATAAGGTGCAGTAAAGTGGAGTGACAAGCTGTTGTAGCCCTAAAGGTTATTTTTTTGCACATTTTTTTTTTTCTCACAGTAAACGAATACAAGAAAGCATCCTGTGTGAACAGCCTTATGGCGTTTTACTTGATCATGCTTGATTACTGTTTCTCTCTATAGAAATCTGGTAGGAGGGCCGTGCCCGGGAGACACCAGGCATTACAAGATTTGTAACACAAAGGTGCAGTAAATTCCTTACAGTTTGAACAGGATGTCTACATAGAATTTCAGTCACACTTGGACATAAGGTCATTATGCTTGGACATAAGGTCATCTGGCCTCAGACTTGTCAGATTTTAAATGGCTGGTCCTCAATTTCATAACTTCACTTTTTTATACATCACTTAATAAATGAGTGTGTTGATGTATGTTAACATTATAACATACCACATACCACCATCCCTAAAATATACTTTTATTTTATTTTACTCCTACTGCAAATGTAGCGTTTTGATTAAATTGTTGATTTTAAAAAGTTATTTTAGTCAACCCCCTGGATTAATTTTACATTGTATGTGCATGGTTCTCATGTTCTGAGTCACTGTATATTGATGTCAGGCAAACTGAAATTCCCTGAAGGCTTGTGCTTGTATATGTATGGACTTTCCAAATTTTGCAGAATGACAAAGAATGGTTTTCACGTAAAACCCTTGTTTTAATACATGGAAGATTACCAGATGAGTAAACTGCCCTTCACTGTTGTCTGGTGTGTGTTCCTGACTAACTCTGAATATGGTTTGAGTGATCATGAAATGTTTTGAAACTCGCTTACACCTGTGAACCCATCATCCAGGACAGATGTTAAAATTAGGTTTAAATGGGGTCATTGTGTCAGAATGTGTTGTGCTTATCCTGAGTCCTCCAGGGCTGTTCTAGTGAGTGTTAATGAATCAGGGCATTAGCAGCTCTAGATGTGTGTTTTCTCTCCTGAGCTTTGTGTCTGTAACATCAGGAGTGTCCTGCTGACTCAATGGACTTCAGAGAACTGCAGTGTAAAGCTTTCAATGACAGACCCCTGGTCGCTGGCAGCAGTTACCGTTGGACTACCTTTCATGGAGGTCAGTGAAGCATGACTCTTCTCTTTTGAAGCATGTGTTGTGTTACTGTCTGGATTTCTCCTTCTGCTGGGTGCTTATACTTACTGAATCCTGATTTATTCTCCTTTTAAGGATCCAACCCATGTGAGCTCAGCTGTCTAGCAATTGGACACAACTTCTACTACAACTTTGGACGGGTTCTTGATGGCACACCATGCCAATCAGATCAGGGGACAGTCTGTGTGAATGGAAAGTGTCTGGTGAGTAGATGTTTCTTAGGACACGGCTTCATAATAACTGACAACCACAAAGTACTGTGCACCCTCCCAAAATTAAAAAAACAACAAAAAAACAAAACTTATTTTAAAGACTTATTTCTACCTGATCTGACACTTAAAAATTACTTTTGTTAGGACTAACAATATAAAAATATATCATCTATTTTTAAATTGACATATTGATAGAAATATTTAAAATGTTTTAAATAAGAAAAAAACAATTAATAAATCATTTTTAAATTGACTAACAAAATAGACATTTAACAGTATTTTTAAATAAATGTATTAAATAAAATGCTAAGAAAATGTTTCAAATTTATTCAAGGTTATTCCATCATACTATATTATATTTTTGTGTTGAATGAAACCTGTGTAACATTTTAGGATACCTGATGAAACTTTTTTTTAGTACTTTTGTCTAGTTCACCTTCTTCTTCTGTCTAAACTTATCATGCCATTAATGTTTCTACTATATTGTTTCATGTGTCATGGTATTATAATAGTATTTTTTACATGTATTGTTGCTTGTCACTACCGTGTGATATTCAGTACCGTGGTATATATCACAGTATTTTTCACCTCAGGTATTTTTGTAAGGAAATATGAACATTTCACAAGGTACATATTACAAACACCTACACATATATGTGCATGTAAAGATGACTGAATGGACCATAAGCCCCATATAGTCCTGAAGTCATGCTGGTGTGAATTTGGTTTCCATCACATGAGGACTGGAAAGGAGAAGCACATGCATAGTGGGGCCCAATCATTAGCACCATGTGGCAGATTGAATCCATATGTGTGAAGCACACCTTGTGTGTGTGTGGTTGCCCCTCTGTGAGGCCCCCCGAATCATGTGAATGTGCCATTGAGAATCATTATTTCACTACCGAGATTAAGAAAGGAAAGGCAGAGAAAGGCAAAGAAAGAGATAAGGTTGGGAGGTCATGTATTAGGAGGAGGGTTACACCTGCGTGAAATGGAGTGCACAGGAGGTCTAAAGACAAACAAGGGCTTAATTATATCCTGCAGAAATTGCTGAGGACAGTGCACTCCTGCACACCTCCCTTCTACCTCTGCAGTCTCCCCTGATGTCTCCTCCTCCACCCCTGCACTCTGGAGCTTAAGCCAAACTTCTGCCTGAATGGTCTTGATCCCTGCCCGGGCCTCATGATCCCACTCTTGTTTGTGTGCGGTGGCTCAGAGAGAGATCTGTGTCATTCTGCTGCCCGTCTGTTTTCACCTGCCTCTGTTTGGACCTGTGGACCTAAACACACACAAACACACACAGAGACCTTTCAGGATGGTGCAGAGTTACACTTATATAGTGGACATTAAAACATTTGATTTCTTACTTCTATCAATGTTAAAAACAGTTGTGCTTCTTAATATTTTTGTGGAAACCATGATACATTTTTTCAGGTTTTTTTGATGAGTAGAAAGTACAAAAGAACAGCATTTATTTGAAATAGAAATGTTTTGTAACATAAATGGCTTTACTGCCACTTTTAATCAATTTAATGCATCCTTGCTAGATAGAAGTATTAATTTCTTTAACAAAAATAAATAAATAAATAAAAAATGCATGTGCAATCTGCATTATGTATACTTCAGTGCATGCTGGGAACTGAGATAGACTTAAAGCAGAAGGTGCAATTTACACTGTTAATTTTTTTTTACACCTAATCCAACCATTCTGAATACACATATGATTAACAAAATGAAGTTGAAACACTGAAAATTCATAAAATCAATTACAAATGCCAGAAAATATTATGCTGAGATGAATGGATGAAAGCTAATTGTTGCTGTTCTGACAATGATGAAATCATTCTTAGTATTGTAGATAATGCATTTATTTTGAGAGTCTTTAATCTTGGATGCTTCACTCTTTAGTAGTGTCTAAATTTATTTCTTGGAAGGTCTCCAAGATTCTGTGGGCCATAAGCTGTTCCAGTTTTCATCAGGAGCATTATGGGATCAGCTTGTACTGTTAAGACAGAATGTGACGGTGCTTGATATTTTGGCTTCTAATCACAGGGTTTGTATGTGTGTGTCTGTGTGTGTGTGCAGAAGCCAGGATGTGACTTGATCTTTGGATCTGAGCAGCAGGAGGACGCCTGCATGGTGTGTGGAGGCCACAACTCAACCTGCCTTCATCACAGAAGTGTTTATCAAAGCAACAGGCAGAACAACGGTCAGCAATGAATCTAACTACACGCACGTTGACTTTAAACAGCAGAACAGAAAAATAAGCTTAGAATTCTGCAAATATGTTCTGATTTATGTAACATAACTTTGAAATCAATAGTTTTATTTAAATGTAACATAAGAAATGTGAATAAATGGTATCTCTATAAATCTTGTTTGAATGAATCCTTGTATGAATCTTGTTATTCAGAGCAGCACAACTGTTTATGTGTATGCTTAACCTACACTACTGTTCAAAAGTTTGAAGTTTAAAGATTATTTATAATATACATATACATATATATACATACATATATTTAAAAATGTAATTTATTCCTGTTATGGCAAAGCTGGGTGTTCATTTATGCGGAAATTCTGAAATTTTTTCTGGATTCTTTAATGAATAGAAATCTCAAAAGAACAGCATTTATTTGAAACAAAATGTTTTTTTTTTTTTTGTTTTTTTTTAGCAAAGCAACAGTCTTTGGGTTTTTTGAAAAGAAAAAAATATCAAACTTTTAAACTGTGGTGTAAGTGGTTTCTTGGTGACTGTGTCTCTCTTTTTCTTCTTTATCTCATGGTTTCTCTCGCCCTCACACATATCTGTGCACTTAGAACACAGACACCTCTGGCTTTGAACTTCTCCGCATGAAACAGAACCTCTTTTAAAATCTTCCTTTATGCTTGCCAACTGAAAACACAGAGCATTTACATTGGGGAAAACAGCGATAATACTGGCATTGTTTTGCCACCCAAAAAAATACTTGGTTTCCCACTCTCTTGCATCTGGATTTCTGAAAGTAGGATAACAGATTCGAGGCTGCCAGCACAGAGCTCTGTAAAGAGGGTCAAAAGTCAAAGGAGAAGAGAAAAGAGCAGCCTGGGTCGTAATTCTGCGGTTCAATGCCTTGCAGCCAGACCAATCCATGTTGCAGCTGCAGCAAGACACATCATGGAAACATACAGTTCCGAGCAGGACTGCGCACCTGTTGGAAATAACTGCTTCCTTTTTTCAAATGGGCTGAGATGCATTACTCTCTCATCTGTTTCCCTGCAGGACTGTTTGGGTACAGTGAGGTCACTATGATCCCGGCCGGAGCCACACACATCAGAGTGACTGATAACAGCAGAAACTATCTAGGTTAGAGCACAGCCTTGTGTGTGATCTCTCCAACATGTGGTTCTCAGAGCAAAAGTGGCAAGGTGCACAGTGTGAGACAGAATTGTAGAAGACTACAAAAAAGCCTTTATTTTGTCTTTATTAGAGCATTAATATGACGTATTGGAGAACAATTTTTCACTATATTCTTGCAGTAACAAGACATTGTCCCTTTATGCAGTTTGTCTGCTTGCTGTATAAGAACATTACAATTACAGGTGCATCTCAATAAATTAGAATGTCGTGGAAAAGTTCATTTATTTCAGTAATTCAACTCAAATTGTGAAACTCGTGTATTAAATAAATTCAGTGCACACAGACTGAAGTAGTTTAAATCTTTGGTTCTTTTAATTGTGATGATTTTGGCTCACATTTAACAAAAACCCACCAATTCACTATCTCAACAAATTAGAATACTTCATAAGACCAATAAAAAAAACCACATTTTTAGTGAATTGTTGGCCTTCTGGAAAGTATGTTCATTTACTGTATATGTACTCAATACTTGGTAGGGGCTCCTTTTGCTTTAATTACTGCCTCAATTCGGCGTGGCATGGAGGTGATCAGTTTGTGGCACTGCTGAGGTGGTATGGAAGCCCAGGTTTCTTTGACAGTGGCCTTCAGCTCATCTGCATTTTTTGGTCACTTGTTTCTCATTTTCCTCTTGACAATACCCCATAGATTCTCTATGGGGTTCAGGTCTGGTGAGTTTGCTGGCCAGTCAAGCACAACAACATCATGGTCATTTAACCAACTTTTGGTGCTTCTGGCAGTGTGGACAGGTGCCAAATCCTACTGGAAAATGAAATCAGCATCTTTAAAAAGCTGGTCAGCAGAAGGAAGCATGATGTGCTCCAAAATTTCTTGGTAAACGGGTGTAGTGACTTTGGTTTTCAAAAAACACAATGGACCAACACCAGCAGATGAAATTGCACACCAAATCATCACAGATTTTGGAAACTTAACACTGGACTTCAAGCAACTTGTGCTATGAGCTTCTCCACCCTTCCTCCAGACTCTAGGACCTTGGTTTCCAAATGAAATACAAAACTTGCTCTCATCTGAAAAGAGGACTTTGGACCACTGGGTAACAGTCCAGTTCTTCTTCTCCTTGGCCCAGGTAAGACACACAAGAGGAATACGACAACTGTAGACAAAATCCTTGACACGTCTGTGTGTGGTGGCTCTTGATGTCTTGACCCCAGCTTCAGTCCATTCCTTGTGAAGTTCACCCAAATTCTTGAACTGATTTTGCTTGACAATCCTCATAAGGCTGCCGTTCTCTTGGTTGGTTGTGAATCTTTTTCTTCCACACTTTTTCCTTCCACTCAACTTTCTGTTAACATGCTTGGATACAGCACTCTGTGAACAGCCAGCTTCTTTGGCAATGAATGTTTGTGGCTTACCCTCCTTGTGAAGGGTGTCAATGATTGTCTTCTGGACAACGGTCAGATCAGCAGTCTTCCCCATGATTGTGTAGCCTAGTGAACCAAACTGAGAGACCATTTTGAAGGCTCAGGAAACCTTTGCAGGTGTTTTGAGTTGATTAGCTGATTGGCATGTCACCATATTCTAATTTGTTGAGATAGTGAATTGGTGGGTTTTTGTTAAATGTGAGCCAAAATCATCACAATTAAAAGAACCAAAGACTTAAACTACTTCAGTCTGTGTGCATTGAATTTATTTAATACACGAGTTTGACAATTTGAGTTGAATTACTGAAATAAATGAACTTTTCCACGACATTCTAATTTATTGAGATGCACCTGTATGCTGTGTTGTGGCAGTGCAATGTTTTAAAAAAAAAAAAATCACTTGTAAATTTTTTTCAAAGCACTCCAGAATGGGCGCTCTCAGTTTGTGATCAATGGGAACTGGAAGATCAATGTTCCTGGGGAGTACAATGTGGCAGGAACCAAACTTCTGTACCGGCGCTCTGCTGATACCTGGGAGAGTTTTGAAGTTTCAGGACCTACTCAGGAGGACCTGCACATCATGGTTAGCTTTAAAATGACAAAAAAAATCAACACCATTCTTAAACCCTAGTAGCCAGTACAACTGTGTTCATTTGTTCTGGTCTGATTATAGGTCTTGTCCACTGATAAGAACTCTGGGATTGAATATGAATACTGGCTTCCTCCAGACCGCTACGCCCTGTATCATGGGAGACATCAACTTCGGCAGCCTCACCACACATCAAACTACTTGCCCTTTGAACTTCCAACCACTACGACTACCACTACTACAAACACAACCACTACTACAACAACACAGCCAGTCACAAAACCTCATTTCTGGGGTAAAAACCTTTCATTCATTGGTATTTAGGAATAAAAATTTATTAAGCTTTTGTTTAAATTATATTAGTTGTAATATGGTATTTAGAAGTATCTTATCTGTGCAGTGACAAGATTTTGTTTTGAGATAAAGGTAAATATTTAATTTGAGTTTGTTTGAAGTATGTGTGATGGTAAATATTTGGCAGAAATGTCCCAGTTGCTTAAAGCTTAATGTTAGGAGTCTTTTGTAAATACAACTGTTATTTACGACGTCATGCCCTTAGGTCCTGCTGCTCACTGGCCTCTTCAACCCCCCTATCAACAGCAGCCAGTCCCACGTTTGGAAAGAGATGAAAACCGCAGGAACCGACTGCCTGAAATACATCGTAGAGGTTAGCACTTTATCATTGCCATTAGTGTATGTCACCGCAATTCTGAATTCAATCTTGCATGTAACCCTTAAATGCATACCTCCTTCATTTTTTAAAGTTAGACATCAACTTTCTTAGTATTCCTCATTCTATTCATTGTAAACCTTATAACACGAAAAAAAATAAATAAAAGAATGTGTGTTTTTTGGTCTTTTTTTTGTAAAAAGTGTACAGGGTAGCTAGCAACCCGAGGTAGATTATAGTGTAAGTATATTTTTCCTGCGCAACAATAATAAAATATCTAATGACTTCATAAGTGCAATTCAACTTTCTTCCTCAAGGTGGCACTATTTAATACACAATGATGATGTGATGTTTCACTCATACTTACCGCAGGCATAAAAAACACAATATCATCAGCAAAAATTGAACTAACTTGAATGACTTTACTGCAGAGCAATTATTGTACGCAATGAATTATAAATGTCACTGTCATTTGATGGTGGATGTGGCGAATAAGCTGCCAGATATCTAAATATTAATTTTGAAGATGTTGAAAATGATAGTTTTGAGAATATGGTTGAGATCGTGAATATGAGCCAGATGCTGAATGTACTGTGTAATTGTAATTGTTGTTTTGCACGGATGACTTTTAATGTCATGACATCCTTTTGTAGACCACTGTGGGAAATGTCGCCGGGTTCGAGGGAAAGGTGAGCGCCAGAGACAGTATTGCCAAAAAGATTTTGGTGAGTTCAATCAGTATGTCTCTTCAATGCCAACATAATACAAGTGGTTTAAAATACATAGTGTATTGGATGATGACAATGCATTTGTCTGCTGTGACAGTATTTCGAGCAAAAGTGTTGGAAAAAGTCTATCACGGTGAGGAGACCCGCTATGATGTCCAAATCATCCACACATACCGCAACCGTTATCGTCTGGAGCACCGGGAGTTCCTGTGGGCGCCCAACAAATGTGACTGTCCCTTTTTGGAGGAGGGGAATCAGTACGTGGTGATGCTGCGAAGGCATATTAATTATGAACACACTCTCAATCGCATCCTGTTGGAGGAGGACAGCTACGCTCAGCCTTATCGAGCACGAGAGGACAGCCTGCTGCGCCCCTTAGAGGAGCTCTGCGGCAACAGAGGCAGCAGGACTCCGTTCAGGGGGTAAACACATGACGATCACACTTTCACTGCACACTTCTGAAGTTCAACTCTTATGCCAAAAAACAAGGTGCAGACAGAAACCCCGCTCTGACGCTGAATTGAAATCAGTGATGATTTTATTAAGCATTTTGTATTCCTCAATAAGGACAATGGACACTTTGTCGGGATGAATTATGTCCGTGGGGGCATGAGGCAGACCAAAGCAAAGAGAGTCACTAAATGAAGCACTTTAGGTGGCCAGTCACCTTTTAAAACTTATACACCAAAGTAAATAATATACACAGAATTTATGATGCCTTTTCTAGCACCACGTGTTTGTTAATGGCATGAAATCACTTGACAGCATGCATATCTTTATCATGTGCATTTTGATGTTGTTTTTATATATGTATTTATAAGCAGACAGTATTTTTAGTGGAAACTTTGATTTATATATTGCCTTATAATTTTAAATGTTTTACCATCAATATTTTTGCTCTTATCAACAGTTATAAAGTATCTCAGTGAAATGATAATGAGTGTTTATGAGTCACATATACATTTACACATTCAAGATAAGCAGCATATACATAAAAACTGTCTATGGCGTAGCGCTTTTGCCAATGAACAGTTGTTTTCTGCTTTATATTTGGCAGCCGTTTTTCCCTTTCATCATTAGCAGACTAACTAAGATTATCCTATTGCCTTGATGTGGTTGTTAAATTATAGTCCAGCCTTTCTACAAAACACACATAAACTCTAGAATGTGTTTTGTTAAAAATATATTTACAAAAATAACTTATCTTTTATGACAGTGACATCAAACTTTCTAACATAAACATGCAATTAGGGCTAAATAGGCTGGCTGTCGCCAGGCTATTAAAGTCATTATACTCTAGATAACAGCTTTTTCTCCCTGTGGCCTTTGATTGGCTGAGGGAGTGGGTGGGGCAAGTCCCCAGAGGGGAAATATACATACATATATATATATATATATATATATATATGCATACACATACATACACATAAGCCACAGATCACTGAAATAAAACATTGCTTACATAATTTATCCAACTTAATATGCATAAATTTAACAAAAGCTTAAATTAAAGCCTATTTCGGAAAAAGCCTATTTCAGGTAGTTTCCATATATCTACACTGTAAGCCAATAAAAAAAAAAAAAATCTTCTACATTTTAGAAAAAAAAACACTAAACATACAGACATCCAGCTTGTCCAGAAAATGTTACTGTCATATTCCTTTTGGCAATTATAGCACATCCCCTAAAGGTATGCTTGTACAGTCTTAAACATGGTTAACATTTTCTGTTCCCATGTTGAATTGCATTCATAGTGCTGGTGATTTTAATCCTAACAGGATTATCAGGAGGATCAATGTTAATTTAATTGAAGTCTGCTCTTCAGCGTTCAGATATCCACCGTGACCCATTTCCTTTGCGGTGGAAATCCCCAGTAGCTGGCACCCATCCCCACTGTCTTTGACGCTGTTGAACAGTCTGTAATTCACACGCTGACACTAACGTGGCGGTGGGAGGCGGCCCGTCTCTTGATGCGGGCGCGGCGAGGTCGTTTGTGATCAGACTGGCAGTGGCACAGGGGACCGAGGAGAAGCCATAGATACAGAACCACACACGCCCAGCAGGAGGACAGCTTGACCCAGAATGTGGAGTAACTCCCATGGGTGAAGGTGGTCTCCAGCACAGCAGTCTCATAACTGGGTGAGACAGAACAGTATTATCAAAATTGTGATTCGAGCCCTCTTTACTTTCATGTACATTTGTGTGTGTGCTATATGTTTGGCAACAAAATTGCAGAAAAATTCTCCAGATAAAAAAAAAAAAAGCCTTCTTTTAGAGATGTTATCAAAATAAAAAAAATAAAAGAGAAAATATTCAGCTCAATATTTCTACTCAGATCTCCAAAACAGCTCAGACGACTTCTTTAACAACTGACCTGAACCAATTAGTGAGGGTCATCATTACGTAGAGGGAAGCCAGAAAGAAAACAAAATGGAAGAAAAAGTAGCTGTAGGCGACGCGCTGGGTCTCATTGTGGATGACTTTCTGACAGCCTTTGTTCTCGTCAATGACAAACTCCTCCTCTGACGGGACAGAAGCAAAGATACATTCTGTCTCATACACACCATTTTGTTTAATGACATTAATATATTTGTGAAATCTATGAATATTGGAATTTGTGATATTCTTCTCACCATCTTCAGCCTCTGGGTAGCAGAAGCAACAGGAGGCTTTCTGTTCAGGACAGAGTGAGAGACAATGTCAGAGACATTATTCCAAAGACAATATAAGTACAACATTTCTGTAATTTTAATAGTTTACTTTAAAAAAAAAAAGAAAAAAAAGAAAATTCTAACACAAAAGTAGATATTCTGAAGAATGTTGGTAGCCAAACAGTTTCCATTACTATTGCCTCCCATTACATGGACAAAAAAATACAGTTGAAGTCAAAGGGAAACCTGAAACTGTTTGGTTAGCAACATTCTTCTGTGTTCTGCAGAAAAACGAAAGTCATATATGTTTGGAATGACAGAATTTCAGTTTTTTGGGGGTTAACTATCCCTTCTAGAGTTAAAGAACTCAAGTCACTAATCTGAGAAAGTCACATACCTGGAACTCATAGCGGTAAACTTTTATCATCCAGAAAGGTCCAAAGACCTCAGCTAAGTATGAAGCCTCATTGCTGAGAGAGAAAATCGGCAGTTAGCCTTTCTATTAATATCCCAATTACTAATAATTCAGTACTTTTTTTTTACTCACCATGCAAAGAGAACACAGCAGTACATGATTGCAGCCCCAATAATGGCCACTGCATTGCCTTCATTTTGAATCTCATCCCTGCTGACTTTGGGGTAGCACACCGTCATGTTGACCCCCTGATACTCCACTGAAAGAACACACAAAAGCTGGTGTTATTCATCACACATTTGTCTTGCCCTTGTGTGGATCAAGTTTCCGGATTTGTTTTCCACAAAAATCGTTTCAGAATCATGCCCTGCAATTTCCTGTTGCATTAAACTAAGGAATAGTTCACCCCAAAATGAAAATTTTGTCATCATTTACTCACCCTCATGTCGTTACAAACCTGTATAATTTCCTTTCTTATGTTGAACATGATGAACTATTCCTTTAACAGCAAATGCTCAGAAAACAGCTAATTGAAAATGACTAATTTACATTTAGTGTCACATTTACACGCTCCATTTAAGAACTCTTGAGCCCATTGTTGCTGGGTTTACAGATGGTTTAGAGGTCTGTGGATACTGTGTGTTATGTGTCTGGGAGAATTCCTCTGAGACGGGATTAAACTCCCAGCATGCCTCTGGGTGCACTTCAGTCCTTTATGAAGTCATGCAGCAAACAAAGGCTATAAAGCCGCTGATAGTTAGGGAACAAGACAGGACACAACAAACACACATATACACACACAGCACCATTCACCAAATGAAAAAAGGGCAAGAAGTCAGTACACCGTTTCCAGAAGCAACAGTACTGCCTTATTAATCTCACCACATGTGATATTTCAAGCCAAAAGCTCTTCATCAGACGTTACGTAAATCATACTAAATCCAAAACCTGCCAAATGTAAGAATTATTCTGCAATCCTTTTACAGCAAGGGCTGCAATTCTTCTCCTCTGAACTTCAGTATAGCATCTGTATTTCAAATACCCACGTGAAACACCCTCAGCTACATCTGTGTTACATGCTTGAGAGCTTTTCTATGACCTCAGTCACCAAAGCTTTTCTTTCTGGAAATCTCATTCATCTCTGTCGTGTGTTAAGCATGCACCATTCATCACCTTCGCAGCGTGCCACAGTTTTCTCTGAAATTCACCACTAATGGATGAAATAATGTGAGGTGAGATGACGAACCAGGAAGGTTTTTGTGGACTCCACTGATGACTTTTTGTTAATGACTATGTGATTACAGGCAGTTTGATTCATTTTGCTGAGGGATAAATCTATTCGGTTACTCCGGTCGAGGTTTGCACGCAGCACTACACGGAGGCTGCACTGTGACCTTCAAACATCAGATCAGTCTGTGATCTGCATTGTGCTCTAGAAAGCATTTCATAAAGAGCGGAAAGTATTCAAAAAGGTCACCAATCACTACAAAGGCCTGTCATCATTACTGTGACTGGATGGTTAGTTACTTGGCTTTATGTTGACGGGTAGAGACAGGCTCAAACATGCTAGATCCAGGATTAGTTTCTTCCAGAACAATCAGTGTTAAGTGTTTAATGATCTTGCAAATGTCACTAAAGTGTTACCTGACACATCAGCAATGTTGTGTTTTGTTTTATTTAAGAATTGTTTTTTATACTTTTGCAGAATTTATTCATATTTTGAAATATTTTTTTTTTTAAATAATTTCAGTTTTCATTTTAATTCAGGTTTTAGTGTTTTTTTATGTGCTTTTGTAATTTTAACGATATTTTGTATTTCTATTTAGCTTTATTTTCACTTCAGTTTTATTGTAGTAATTTTTGTAAGACTCAAAATATACTTTCAATTAGTTCACGATTCAATTCACAATTCAGTTCTCGCTGATCTGCTCAAATGATGTCTTGTGAGGACAGCGACTGGTTCTTGTCTCAGACCTTTCTTCTTTTCCCCACTCTATGAGATAACGATGACTAAATGCTTTGCATTTATGGTGAGACGGAAAACGTTAAATAAAAAAATTAATATACATAGCATATTTTACATCGACAGGATTTATTTGTTGAGTGATTGTTGTTTCTTTATTTAGTTAAAAATTAAAGTAAAAGCATCTCAGTCTAGCTCTGGAGGTGTGTTGTATGTAAATCTGCGTATAGTGATTGGTCAGGTGTTAGCGTCAGCCTGTCATTGTCTTTAACAGCAGGTTTATTGATTCAAGCATTTACAAAATATTTCTTTTTACATAAAGTTTATGCTGACCCGGTGTTTCTTCTACCACGGAGAACCCAAACAACTTGCCCAAAAACATTCTTTCATAATTAAAGGTATGCTATGCTTTAATTTATTAGTTATTATTCACCTATGTGAATAATACATAAAATGATTTCCATACAAAAACAACACCAATAAGCAAGAGCACCATATTTTTAGATACGTTTAGGCTAAAAATTAACTAACAAATGTCACCATGCATGCTCCTTTTGATTAATCACAGTGCATTCAGACGATTGTTTTGTATTGCAAGAATTCTGAAATGTTATATGCTATTTAAATACTGTTGATACATTTTATTGATATATTAGTCAAAAGTTTTTAAAGGGGGATCTATTTTCATCACTCCTTAAATCAGAAAACTTTCACAACCAGAAAAACAAATCACCTTATTTTAGAGAAAAAACATGTTATGTAAATCAGGAAAATGCTATTTAAACAAACATAAGTGCGTTTGAAGTGACTCGTTTTGAGAAAATGGCCTTTCAACACGTATCATAATTGCAATCTACTGACGCAAGTAGTGTATTTTGGATGTTTTCTTTACACTAGTCTGAAAGAAGACATGTTATGAGAGCAAAATAGCCAAAATCTAAAAATTTACTAGTGCATGAAAAAATAATGGTTTTGCCTGCAGTATCTTGCCTTAAGACCTGAATCTGTTCTGCATATGACTTACCCTTCTCTGGTGGACGGCTGGATAGAGCAGAGAAGGTCAGGTACATGACATAGCAGCAAATAATGGAAGCCTGCAGGAGTCCTGAGCGGGGCTGCTCTGAGAGGGACAGCAAAACAAATTGTCAACTTAAATGATAGTTAAATTTATGGTTCAATTGTTGTAAGAGCATTATCACAAAACCTTTCTCTTTTCTTGATTTGTTTATATCAAAACTGCTAAAATAAGCTACTGAACTATTGTTTCGGTGAGAGAACAGAAACAGATCACTAACTTTGCTGCACACAGGGAGTGACCGCAATAAAGGACATGAAGGTGCAGAGGGCCAGGTTAGTCCATAGCAGGGCTTTATTCAGGTGGCATCCCGCTGGGTGAGTGTAGTATTTGTACATAAAAGTGAAGGCCATGGTGGCGATGGTGTAGAAAAAGAGGGTAGCACACATGACTGCCACGTACCACCTCTTATTCTCAGCTGCACCGGTTAACCTGGAAATGAGAGGGATCAGTGACGCCTCACGTCTAAATCGAAAAGGAGAATTCACAATTCTATTGTGTTAAGATGACTTCTGCCTCAAAATGGCTATATAGGTATACTCCACAAACATCTGGAGAAAGCTGGCTGTCAGAGGGAAAACGGGGAGATGAGTTTGAATGTGTGTTTGTATGCATGTGTATATGAATAAGTGAGATACCAGAGCGAGAAACAGGAAGGGAGTGAAGGACAGAGATTATCTAAAGCTCTAAAACTGTGGAGGGGAGATATTTTATCATTCCAGAGCGAGATGTGACTCGGACATGAACCAGATGTGATTCTTCATAGTCTGATAATAGGTGCTTTCCTACAGTAGTTGTTGTGGGTTATTGCAGGTTTGTTTTAGGAGGTCGTACCTATACTGTCTGTGTGAACCTAGTTTCTTCACTCACCAGTTTTTATTCCATGTATGAGCGAAAGCAGTGATGAGAATGAGTTGAATGAGGATAAAAGCAAAGCCTCCCACTACTCCAACATAATGCCAGGCTACATGAAGAGAGGAGAAAAGAGAAAAGTTTAAATTAAAGTAAAATTTAAATCCAGTGAACTGAGATTTATGGAACGCTGGGCTTAATTCTGAATCTTGAGCAAACAAAGTCATAAGCTTACATAAAACAGTTTGTCTGTGAAATGTCACACTGAAATTAACATTTTACGCACAATTTTAAAAGAAATGTGTTCAGGTTGACTTTCATAAATGAGGCCCACTGAGTGAATCCCCACTTTGTGCGCTAATGGAAAATGTTCAGTGTGTCTATAGTGCCACCTGGTGGATTTAAATAAAAAGTGCAATTCACATTATCCAGACTGGCCAGAGCCATGAGCCTCTAATATAATCCCATTAAGCACATAATCACTTTAATACAGACTATTCACTACCATCTCTATGTTTTTATCGATATACTTCCTTTCCCATATCATATGGAGGCACAATATATTGGTATCGTATTGGTTATTTTCCAATTTTAGAAATTCATTTATGGTTATCAATGTTGAATATTTAATTATGCATTCTCATTTCCCTTATTTTTACATTTAGACCATCATGTAACACTCATTTAAAGTTAATCTTTAAAACTGTTTTAATTACAGAGTTAAACTCAAAATGAATATATATTTTTCATAACTGTACATTATAATGTTGTGAATGTCTAACTTCACTTGTTTCAAATGATTTATTTTAGTTTTTAGCGTTATTATTATTATTATTATTAGTAGTAGTAGTAGTAGTAGTAGTATTAGTATTAGCATTATTGTTATTATTTAGACAAAGCAGAATTCTGATTAATCGTGACTTAATTACAGAATTGGCCATAACACACACTACCGTTCAAAAGTTTGGAGTAGGTAAGATTTTGTTAATGTGTTTGAAATTAGTCTCTTATTTAAAAAAAATAAAATAAAATACAGTAAAATTGTGAACTATTATATAAACGACTATTTTCTATTTTTATATATTTTAAAATGTAATTTATTCTTGTGAAAGCTGAATTGTGAGCAGTCATTACTTCAGTCTACAGTGTCACATGATCTTTCAGAAATATGCAGATATGACATTCAAGAAACATTTCTTATTATTATCAATGTTGAAAACAGTTGTACTTAATATGTCTGACCCTGGCTGTGAAAAGTACATAAAATCATTCTTCATAAGGTAAAGAACATTCTGTGAAAATGTAACCTTGATTACTTTAATATTAACTGAGTAAGATTGAAATCATAATGAAATTAATGGTTAAATCAGACTTTAATGCTTCTTGCCTCAATTAGATTTTAAGACTTTAGCCTGGATTGCACAGACAGGGTCACATTTTCATAGAACTTTGATACATTTAATTTTCAGGACACTTTGATGAATAGAACAGCATTTATTTGAAATGGAAATCTTGTTTTTGCTCACTTTTGATCACAATAATGTGTTCTTGTGTCCAAAACAAAAATTAAAAAATACTGACCCCACATTTTTAACTATAGTATTATTATTGGATTTATTGGTATCAATCCGATCTTGCAAATTTTGATATCGGTGCATGCCTACATATTATTTATCAGAAAAGTAAGCCTTCAGAGATAATCAGCTCACCATGCAAAAAGGATTCTGTGGGAATAAAGAAGGCAGCAGCAATCATTCCAAGCATGGTGATGAACTTCAGAAACCAGAACCTAAGTGAGGATGAGGAGAAAAAGTGTTGTGTTAGTTTATTTATAATAAGTAACTCAATAAATCTGTTAAATGAATGAGCCAACATGTCATATATATTCATAGTCCAAAATCTGTTGGGGTTGGTCCTACAAGCACCTCCAAAGATCTGGTTGACCCTTGTCCATATCATGTTCTTCCTCATAAGAAATTTTCTCAGCAACTTCATAGAAGAACCTTTAACAATCTAAAGAGGAAGAAGAAGTGCACCTTTTCCCACAATATAGAGAATCTTTTTGTGCAGTGGAAAGATTCCATGGATGTTAAAGGTTCTTCATGTAACCATAGATGCCAATAAAGAACCTTTATTTTAAAGAGTGTTGGGAATATTGACACTGACCCGTTATGAATGAGGGCTCGGAAATCCTGACTAGACTTCACATCAATGAGGAAGATGGCCATCATCAAGTAGAAACAAGCTGTGCCGAAACACACCCTGTAGACGGCAGAGTAGCCCACCAGCATCTGACAGTCTCCTCCACCATGAGCCTCATCACACACCACGTTAAAGAAAGGCACCTGAGGAAGAATGACATCTGTTATTGCGTGGCACAGCGTTTCTGTAGGGCACAGACTGCTGGCATGTGTAGCTGGTGTGTGTCCTGCCAAGCAGATTAGCCAAGATTTGATTGGATGGGACTACAAATGAAGCAGAGTTTGGGGTGTTTACATAAAACTAGGTTAGAACCACTGGAGCCTGTGCAACTTGTAAACAACTTACATTCTCCCTCACTGCCTCTGACACGGTCTTAGACAGCATGAGGCATGAGACAGTGCAGGCCAGGATGTGGAATAATGTGTACATGACCCGCGTGGTGGTTGATGACTTGATGGGCGGACAGAAGGAGCAGCACAGGGAACATGGTGCCGGGCCACAGCAGCAGCATATCTAATGGAAAGAAAAGCAGACCGGTCAGGGTTTGGGATTAATCGAGTTCACTCAAAGCATCTGGATTTTTCTGATGGATTGGGGCTGGCTGCCTGGATGAGGTCCAAGCATCTTTTATCCTCAGCTAAACCCAGAAGCATAGATTGGTCTGAAACTCGGTTCTCACTGACTTTACAGATTAACAATCCATCTTTTATGAGCATATACAGGATTTGGAATGATAACGGCACGTGTTATAGAGAAAAATCTTTCAGAAATGTTTAATACTGTGCTTCAATCCAATATCCTGTTGCAGTCATTCACTATTTGAAATACAGGGAAAAGCCTTCAAAATATTTAGTAATTCTCAATTGAAATGTCGAGTTATATAAATGTCTAACCCATTTGCAATTGACCTTATGTTGTGTTCCAGTCATTTTGGCCTGGAGGATTTTTCATGAAAATACTAGTTAGTGTTATCACACTGGACTAAAACTTACTAACTTTGCTCACACATGATTCCCAAACAACTCCCAAACAACTTCCCAAACATTTTTTGATAATATTTGTACTTTTTTGTGATTTCTCTCGTTGATACACTTGTGGTGTTCCCGATCAAAAACGACCGACCTACAAAAAAATTATTTTACAAATTTCTTGTTATGGTATATTCTTACCAAATATTGGATTCAGTCTTTCTGGCAACATGTTTTTTTCTATTAGCATAGATTTTGTATTTCTTTTTGGAACTAATTGATTGTAGGCCTCATGATCTGAGCTTATGCACCTCAGTTTTTGAGTGAACTTGACCAAAATTGTACACAATGTTCACTCCAAAAGTGAGGTGTAGATTAATAAGATTTGGTGATAATATAGCATAGTGAGAGATTTACAATCAATTTTTTAAAGGCCGGCCATTTGTGACCAGGAACATCAAATTAGGTGATGCATTTTTCTTTTTAAAACACAGCACAAGGGATGATTCACCCAAATTCTATATTCTGTCATTACTCACCCTCATGATGTTCAAAACCTGTATGGCTTTCCTTCTTCTCAGAAACACAAATGATATTTTGAAAAGTTTCTCAGTGTTCAGTTGTTCATGCAATGAATGTCAATGAGGGACCAGCGTTGTTTTGGACCTCACTGACTTCATTGTATAGACAAAAACAGAAACATTCTTCAAAATACCTTCTTTTATGTTCCACAGAAGAAAAAGAGTTAAACAGGTTTGGAATGACATGAAAGTAAGTAAATGATTGTGAGATTTGATTTAACATATAGCTGTTTAGAAACAAAACCCTCAGGTGCAATTATTAAATAAAGCAAATTAGTTTTGAAGGACAGCAGAATATTTTTGGCCTAATTTACCATGACTCAGTATATTGGTACCAGCTGGAAGATTTGATTTTGTCCTTTATAGAAATTTATTTACAAAAATTGCACAAAAGTTCAAAGGTTTTATCAGTGAATCTCACATCTCAAAGAAAAACAAAACAAAAACAAACGTAACAATGTGTTTATTATACAAACAAATAAATCATCTACAATTGATAACAAGTAATTTCCTTATTAACTAAACGAAATAGGGCTACCCCTGTCTTATCATTAATTTATTTTATAAATGTTCATTTATAGTAAAAAAACAAACAAACAAAAAAAAAAACGTCTAAAAGTTCACTGATGGTGCATCACTGTATTGTACTTAAAATTCACTTGAGACAAGCTGTCTAATTACTATAGAACTCAAACTGCTCTTAATAAATCAGTGGCAATATTCCTACAGCCAGTGAAGGAGGATGAAACACACTGACTCTTAAAGCTCACGATGATAGAATGAGTCATCCATCCTCTTAATTACATTTGACAGATAGCCCTTTCCATGATGTCTGTGTGTTTCTTTTGAGAGAGGAGTTTTACCTCCGCATACCAAGCAACACCAATAACAACAACTGACCAAACAACTTTAACAGTGCAATAAAAATAGTAGTCATCTAAAATAGTAGTGGAATTAAAGTTTAAAAGTGGATTGTTCTATTCTGGTGATTAAACACAACCACTACTTGCTTAAATAGAGTTACTCATATGAAAATGCACTAATGCAGGGTTAAATAGTTGATACAATAAAAAAAATGAAATGAGCTGAGGTGAGTACTAAGAGCATTATGCCAGAGCATTATGACAGCCTGTAAACACACTGTGTCACTTCACAATCTTTTCAGTATGTTCTTTTCATTAATCCAACTGTTTTCTAAAGCCACAGCCAAAACATCTGAAAATCCAGAGACTGAAAATGTACTAGTTATATGATAAATGACATTAGAAACAGGCAGGTTCCTTATGTCTATCATTCATCATAAATTCTCTTTCAGTTCTAAGTTCTACAAAGGCAGATTAGATTCTTATAAGAGAAGCTTGAATAAAGCTTTTCTTGGTTTCAGTGATAAGAGATCTCTGAGAAAAAAATTATAATCATCTGACAAACCTGATATGTCATTCTCACATGTCATTCTCTCTTTCTCACCTGATAAGCCACCATGTTCAGGAAATAGTTGTAGATACCGCTGTGGTGTAAAGCTTGAGAAGTCGACATGGCTTCTTATTTCTCAAGGACGATTAGTTGTTAAAACAAGACCTCCAGAAAAATATACTGGAGAAAATATAATAAATAAAAAAAGTATATGCTATAACCAGCCAGGGCCAGGACACTGTATTATCTGTAGGAGCTCCTCAGCTTTACAGGAAAGAGTCCTCAGCTAGTTTCTCCTGCAGGTGTAGTTCCACGGATCTCCAAATGCACGCCCTCATTTTGCTATCGTGGGAACATCCGAACAGTGTTCCCATATCCTATACGAGCAGCCTGGTGGCATCGAATGGTGCCAGGAGAGTGTGTGAGCAAGGGTGGATGCCCAGTTGCCCTCCCTCCGGTCGCCTGTACTCACCCAGTGAGATTAGGCAACAAGAGCAGCAGGAGGAGGGGGCAGGTTCTATGTGTTGGCCCATCTGTCCCTCCCTTCCCCCTCGCTCCAGTGCACCAGCTCCAGAGCACCATTACACGCAATAAGATTGCTACAGGGTCCTAATCGCTTTAGGGCAAAATAATGTAATCACTTGCGATTTTGTGACTTCTCTATTAAAGTAGACATACCTTTGGATCCCCCGTTTTGGCTAAGTGACACCTTAGCAACCCTTCACTTGTCTGTCTTTAAAGAGGCCTCTGGTCATTATGCTTTTGACCCAGAAAAAGAGGGACGCGAATGAAGCGAGTGTTTGGAGGAATGCACAGGAAAAGTGGCACAGGTCCAGTCCTGCATTTTTTTGCATACATTGACCACAGCCTAATGTAAAATGGGGGTACAATTTAACAAACACAGCAATCTTCACAAACTAAATCTTCACAATTATTTCAGCTGTTATGAAGTGGATAAGAATCATATAAGTGGATAAGCATCATATATGTAACAGTGTGTCATGTCTCTGAATTATTATTACAGGCTGTGTTATGAGTTGTTTGCGTGCAGAGCGGCCGGTAGCTCTATATTTAGGTCAGTGTGTATGTGTGAGGATGCGTACTGGGATTATCCTGGAGTTTTTAGTCCTCGTCTCAGCCTGGGTGACCTTCTCTCTCCGGTAGAATGACACACTAATCCAGACGACAAGGGTCTGGCAAACACAGGCCCACTTGAATTTATCATCACCCTTCATGTACAGATTTGACAGATTTGAAATCACACTTGAAATCACTCAGATGTAGAAATTGTTGTCATTTAACACACCTTGTCATTACAAACCTGTATGACTTTCATATTTCTTTTGTGGAACCCAAAAAAATATATTCTAAAGAAAGTTGTGGTCCAAACAACACTGCACTACATTGACTTTCATTTCATTTTTCACAATATCTTCTGGTTACATTTTTTAAGGTGATGCCATTACAGTGTAATTACACAAATAAATACTGAGTAACATTAATTAAATGTATTTACAGCCCCACTTTATATTAAGTGTCCTTAACTATGTCCTTATAAATTAATAATTTGTGACCCAGCCTGTGAAAACCCAGCTAAAGTAAAAAATGTAACCTTGATATCTTTAATACTGACTGAGTAAGACCATGTCAAAGATTGAAATCATAGTGAAATTAATGGTTGAAATCAAACTTTGATGCTTGTTATCTCATAATTAGATTTTGAGACTTTAGCCTGGATTTCACAGACAGGGTCACATTTGATACAATGCACTTATTGTGTACATACATGTTTTTACATTGTACTTATCTGAAAACACAGATCTGTAATTAATTTAACTGACCACTGTTGACCCAATCTCCACCCCTTAAACCTGACTAAACCAACAAACCTGCCCCTAACTTATATTTAACTTATAATTTTTTTCTCAGCAAATATTGATATCTATTTTTTGTGACTAATTAGATTAATTAATGAGCAAATCATGTAATTACTTAGATAACAAAAATAAGCCCTAATTGTTATTCAGTATACAGTATCATTATAATACAACATATCCACTCTCTGGAAAATTAATTGAAAATCATTATTAAACATGATTTACAATTAATTTAAGCTACAATGTTATTTTAAACACTTTTGGAGATTTGTAACATTTAATTTGAAATTTAACCCTGAAAAGTTATAACTGAAGCTGAAATGCATGAAAACAAACCTCATTGGTTTTCACATAAAGCGTTCACAAAAATGTTTGATTTTCTGTTTACCATATTTAATGTGCGAAAGATAAAATGAAAAAGGCAAAAATGTAACCAGTACTTTTCAAGTTAAAATAAAACCGTAAGGAGTAAAAAGTACTGTTTTTTCTTCAGAAATGTAATCAAGTAAAAGTACAAGTAGTCAGTTTAAATTGTACTTGAATAAAGTACAAATCCCCAAAAATAATACTCAAGTACAGTAATTAAGTAAAATTACTTAAGTATTTTACACTCCTGGGTTTAGGGTTAGTTGTTTGTAATTATGCACAAGTTATTTAATGTTATTATAGTAAATATATGAAACATAATATTACGTCATGTTAAAGTAAAGTATTACCTTTCTTTTTTTGTGTTCTGCAGATGAAAGTCATACGGGTCTGGAATTACATGATGAATTCTATTTTTTGGGAGAACTATCCCTTTCTACTGCCATTTACAAGAAAAGCATTCTTTAATGTAAAATTGAAAACTTTTTTTCTTGATATATGGGTAGTTGACAAATAGCCAGTACAAAATGTTTTTTTTTTTTTTTTTTTTTTTGTAAAAGACAATTTTTAAGAAGAAATGCATATATTTATGTAGTGTGAAGTCTGGTCTTTGAGAAAATATAAAGGGTCCATAACTTCGTCAATTCTTTCATTGTTTCATTTTTACTGAACTGTACCATAAATTTGTCCTATGGTGTGACATAGCAAAAATAAAAAAATAATAAATAATAAAAAAACTCTTAATAATATATAAATAGCATGAGAGAGATTTATCTTCATTGTTAGACACTTATTTTCATATAGTGTTATTTATTTAATATGAAATTATAATTACCATCATTTTTTCCCCATGACTTGTTGGACAATTTCAAGACAAACTTTAACAACAAGATCAACTTTGCTGTCATCTGTTCAAAATTGCTGAAAATTATACCATTTTAAGTTGAGTGATATTTGTATCTCCCCTATTGCAATACTCAACTGTTTTTTTTTTTTAAAGATATTTTGAGATAAAAACAAATCTGTGGTTCTTTTATGTGTCACACCATAGGACATTATGTCACACTAAAGGACAAAAATGGCAGTTATTAAAGTATTTCCATTTAATTTTGAATATGTCAAATGAGAAAGAAAGTTTAATTTTGATACAAACAATATTATTTAAACAAAACAAAATAATTTTCATCAACAAAATTCAGTCCCTTAGTCAATCAGTATGTTACTGAAACTCTTCTGGACCCCCTGCTGCATTTGCGGCACAGCTAAATATGATTGATATTTATGATACAGCTAAATATTATTGATATATGATTGAAACTATATTCATTAAGATGTGAATGATTTTTTAAAAACTATATAGCTACTCTTTTTAAGGCATGATTTTGTTTCTATCTACTTTTTACATCGTTCTCTTAGGATCTCCGCCCTTCTGCTTGGATCCCTGTTAATTTTCTGTCTATATTTCTGTATCCTCTCTCTTCCACTAATTTTTCTCCCTCAGTTCTTTCTGTTTCAAAAACAAAGTATCGCATTTTATTCTTATTTTCATGACACTTTATAACAGTACAAGTTTTCTGCAAAAACATCAGAAAATAGTTTAGTTTAATTAATGTAATTATTGCATTTAAGAACACTGAAAATAATCAAAAAAGAATAAAAAGGAGTTAAACCAATCTTATTTAATTATTTAAAATGCTTTTTAAAGAGACTTTGTCCTCCGGTGTGACATCTGGTGTGACATCTAACCCTAACCCATTTTCTGTCACACCATAAGACGTTTCAGCCTTTTGTGTCAATTAATGACCTTGCCATTCAAAGCTAACCTGTCATTAGCAGTTTACAAGACACATTTGCATAATTTTCCATGATTATGTAGTTTAACATGCAGTTTTTAATTAAAATATAATTTAGGGGTGTCACACCAAAGGACAACAAAACGTAACACTTTTGTAGTGGTTCCAAAAAAGTTAAATATTTGAACAATCCTGAGACAAAATTTACCATGTGCTCATGCCATGGGCTTCACAGGGGGCTTCAGTAACACGACCATGAATGGGGTCCTTCAACTAATTACAGTTTTTTTCTGGAATTGCCGATTTAAAATCAGGATATGATGTCACACCATAGGACATGGTTTTCAGAGACAAAATGTATCAAGTTCCTACACTTTCAGAAATATATGGATGAAAAAAATGATTACCATTTACTAAAACAGACACTTGTAAAATTATACCGGGGGTTTTTATTAACATTTTTATGCTTTTCTTTTTAATTTATAAAAGTTGTAATTTATTGAACCATGCTTGAGACAGTCACACCATAGTACCGTACATAGTACATAATACACCAAAATTTTTAAAAATCGTATAACATTGCAGCTTTTATAATAACAGTTCCATGTAGGACAAAGAAATGTTTTATGATTTACAGCATTTTAAATAATGACAATAATAATTATATTCATTTTTATCTTGTGGGACAGTGAAAATGCCATGTTATGTCAACAACCCATATATCTTCAAATGGCAAATCTGTCAACCCAGCTAACAGGGAATATTCTCAGAACTTCAGCTTTCAGAACTTTCTGGCAAGGTTTTCTAGAGTTCTAGAGTTCTTCCAGTCATATTTATAGAATGTTTGTTCCAAGTCTAGCCTTTTATAGAGTTCTCAGAAATGTTCTTTATACATTGTTCATGCAAATTTTTTTTCTCCTGGAATATTTTAGTTTTATCCTTGACATGTTATAGTACCAAACATATTGTGCTCAAGCACGAGACAACTGTCAAAGATGTCCATCTAGTGCATTTTTTTTTTTACCTAGACAATCTAAAAAGCAGCTTAGTGAAATGCAAAAAAAAAAAAAAAAAAAAAAATTAAAAAAAAAAAAAAGGTGTGACCGTCACCTGTATAAAGATGTTCCAATCAACTAATGTTCTGTAGGTCTGGTGCAGTAATTTGACCTATTTGTTAATGTCCCTGAAAATCCAGCAAGGAAGTGAATACCAGGATGTGATTGTAAAGCAGAACTGCAGAACAGAAGCTTTTCAAGTGACTGTTTGAGTTTGTTGTTTAAGTACTTCTCTCAGTACAGACTCTGTGTACTATTTCAGTCTGGAAAGAACTTTTCAGAGTATTGACAGTTCCACAGAGTCATGTGGCCAAAACCTTGCTGGACACAATATCATTACATAACACTGCTTGTGGGATGCAGCTATCAGAGTGGCAGCACATTACAGCACGGGCATTGTATTTTTTTCTCTTAAGAAGAGGAACAGTCTATGAAATAGGTTAAGAGAGGAATAAATTTGTCTGTTTTTGTAACTAACGTTCTACTTTATGAATCAGTGTTATTTGCTCTGTAAATAGATGCATAAAAATGTGTTACTAGGAACTGAGAGTTTAATTTAGCACCTTTAATCCTTGTTTAGCTAAATCACACAGACATGAACTTTTCTAAACCAATTAGAGTCTTTTAAAGTATACAAAGTGTATACTCAATGAACCTCTAATCTCTCTCTCAGAGTGAAACACCCAGAATGACTGGAGGTCTTTTCACTCAATAATTGGGGGCCTTGAGTGAGAGAGGGACACTAGCACACTGTTCGAACAAAAGCACGGCTGACAACATACAATGCAAATCACTCAGCTAGGCCCATGAGAAACATTTGATCTGTTATTTCATGGGCTTTAGAATAAGTGATGGGAAACATTCATCCACAGACGCGTACACACACACACACACACACACACACACACACACACACACACACACAGACGGTTCTACAATCTGGCCTTTAAGAGAATGAACGTTTACATTCATGCAATGACCAACAAATAGGGTATTAGCTGTGTGTGTTATTAGATTAAAAGATCATTTTAAATGTTGTCACTACATTAACTTTTAGCATTTTATACAGTTTTTTTTCAACTGCTTACACTCAAAATCTTTACTTGTCACACAATTTCTGAAACCTGACACTCAAACACCAGAACCACACACCAAATCTGCACAACCACACACTAATTATAGGCCTTTGACTCAGTTTTCAATTTCATAAAACACTTTTTGCAAAACACAACACACAATTCTCTATGTAACACAAAAATCTAACAGGAATTAATATTATGGCAAAGGTGTTTGCAGATGTTTGCTTTTGAGATGTGTTTGTGATATTTTTGTTTCATTTTTGCAACATATTTTATCACATCTGATTCAAAACATCATGTGAGACGAGACAAACAGGTTACTCTAAATAAATAAATAAATGCTTTGCAAAAATTACTGTAGAAAATGTAATAAATAAAAAACAACAAGTTAAATGTACAGAACAAATATGTTCAGTAATAATAATAATGATAGTAATAATCTTAAAGGAATGGATTGTTTATTCCCTTCCAAATTCTGTCATCATATGGGTCTTAAAAAAGTCTTAATTCACCCTTTCACAAATTAAGTTCTTAAAAAGGTTTTAAATTGGAGCAGAAACTCATGAATTCTTTTAGTCACAGTCACAACATTAAATGTTGCTTTCACAGCAAAAATAAATATCTTCCTCAGTATTTCTGTTTTCCAATACAAATATCTAAAAATTACTCTTATATGAAGATACGTTTACTTGAAATGCAAAATGAAGATATGAAGTTTTCTTTCCTGAGACATTTAACAAAATTGAATTTATAATTAAAACAAGAAAAAAAAAAAAACTATCAATGAGGTATGACAACTTGTTTCCCCTTTGAATTAAGCGTATTTTTCTGACCCCATTGGCAGATAGTTGTTCTTGTTTTAATCATATCACAGTTTCTCAGAAAACGTTGCATCTGATTTAAGAATCTTTAGACATTTGCAATGGAAAACAAGACAGAAATACTGAGGAGAAACATCGCTTTTTGCAGTGTGATGAGAATGTACTTTACAGTTTTTTTTTTTTTTAAATTGCTTGCACACATTTTCAGAACTTTGTCACCTTTTTCAAAACTTTACACACAAATCCAAGAATTGCACACACAAAATGCAAAATGCCTCACATCTTTTGCAAAATGAAGCATTGCATTCAAAATTTCACAAACACATCTCGGTAACACTTACAATGCAGGTGCAAAAATATGCATTAAATAATGCTTAACTAATGCACAGATAATCATGAGTTAATGTATAACTCATGAAGAACTAAACCATTTATTAATAATTACTGCATCAGCAACTATTGAACATTCGATATGACTCATAGATTAAGTAATCAATAAATTGTTATTAGTTAAATGTGTCATAATGTATTAATTCCCTAATAACATTAACTAATGAAGTAAATTCATATGTTAATTACCACAGTGGGTCGAAGCCATGCCTTTCAACTTCCAGTTGTCTGCTTTAATTAATCATTAGCTAATGATTTGCAAAGGTATCATTATGTTATGACTTTACTTGCTGAGGCACAGAACTATTAATTAATTGTTAAGTAATATGTCATTGTGGTTATGGATTTTGAATTAGTTAGTAAGTCATGTGCCTCAACAAGTAAAGTCGTAACATGATACCTTTGCAAATCATTAGCTAATGATTAATTAAAGCAGACAACTGGAAGTTGAAATGCATGCTTCGACCCACTGTGGTAATTAACATTTGAATTTACACTATTAGTTAATATAATATGTTACTGGGGAATTAATATTTTATGACACATTTAACTAATAACAATTTATTGATTACTGAATCTATGAGTAATATAGAATGTTCATTAGTTGCCGATGCAGTAATTATTAATAAATGGTTTAGTTCTCCATGAGTTATACATTAACTCATGATTATCTGTGCATTAGTTAAGCATGAATTAATGCATATTAGTGCCGCCATATTGTAAAGTGTTACCCACATCTCAAAAGCAAACATTTGCAAACACCTTTGCCATAATATTAATTCCTGTTAGATTTTTGTGTTACACAGAGAATTGTGTGTTGCGTTTGGCAAAAAATATTTTATGAAATTGAAAACTGAGTCAAAGTTCGAGAATTAGTGTATGGTTCTGCAGATTTGGTGTGTGGTTGTGCTGTTTGAGTGTCAGGTTTCAGAAATTGTGTGACAAGTAAAGATTTTGTGTGTAAGCAGTTGAAAACAACTGTAAAAGTTTTTTTCCCCCCATATTCTAGTGATTGTTTTCTTAAGTAAAAATTTATGGAGATCTGTTGAAGGCTGTATTTTTAAACTTTGATGTGTTGCTAATAGAACTCATTTTCAGTTCTTTAGACATTTACATTTGCAGAATTTTGCAGAATGTGTTCCCTTTAATTTTCTCTACATGCCCTCTTCATCTACTGACTACAGTAACAGCTCAATCCCATTCTCACTGAAGCGTGCTGCCCTACTAAATTAAAAATCGAGCTACATTTTAGGTCAATCTCTAAATGTTAAAGCTCACACAGTGCTACCATCACATGCAGGAAAGCTTACTTGGGCCCAGCAACAGCGACAACACATCACTTCCCACTGATCCGGCTGTCAGAGGAAATCTCCAAGTCCAGTGGCTGTCAGAGATCAATTGTACAGTAGAATAAATAGATTGGTAATGATGGGGAAAGGCTTCCTATGAAACCTTAGTAACATCCCTCAAAGATGGTAAACATTCTAGTGAGAAGAGCAGGTGCTGCACGGTGTGTTCTGAAAAGGCTTCCTTTTTTGTTAAGCTGATTATGAGTTGAGGAGGAGGTAGAAAATCGTGGAAGAGAAAGGCACATAGTAACAGACTAACAGTGTAGTAGTGTTTGTCATCAGTAAACCTATTAAGGGATAAAAATAGTTACGGGGAAAGCTTTTGATTACAGCCCTTCTGAACTCATAAACAACATCTGTTTGTCTAAAAGTGAATTTGCATGTTTTTTATTATTAAATAAAAACATTGTCAGAACTTCAGCCTTGTGACTGTAATAAAATCAACTATTCAACTCAACATGAATTTTTTTTCTGAGATAACAAAAATGTACATTTCTCTGAAATGCTCAACATTGTATATGCACACTACCAGTCAAAAGCTGAATTTGTCTCATGATCTTTAAAATGTTTTCATATAAATTCCAGCATACTTGGACACCTCTATATCGACTTCTAAAAAAACATCCCAGAATGAATTTGGTTGAGAGAAAGAGAATTTGTGTTGTCTTATAGTTTTAATGACTTCACTATTTTTAACACCCTCTCGCCCTTTGCCTGAAGGTGGACAGGGCTTGAGCAATGGTTTCCCATCATGTCATGTGTTTTACAAAGATTCTACCCATGTAGAAATTTACATTTTAGAGAGTATTACAGAATATTATTATGTTATATTAATTTCTGGATGACTGGGATATATAGGGTAATATCAGGGGCATCATGCACTATTCATTTAAATTTTCCCTTTTTATTCGAAATATTCCCAAAAGTGTTAACTAAATGTATCAATTCTAAAATATGTGTAAGTAAATGCATTTTGCACCTTACAGTTTTTTTCATCTGCTTACACACTAAATCTTTACTTGCCACACAATTTCTGAAACCTGACACTCAAACACCAGAACCACACACCAAATCTGCACAACCATACACTAATTCTCGGGCTTTGACTCAATTTTCAATTTCATAAAACACTTTTTGCAAATCACAACACAAAAATTTAACAGGAATTAATATTTTGGGAAAGGTTTTTTGAGATGTGTTTGTGATATTTTGAATGCAATGCTTCATTTTGCAAGAGATGTGAGGCATTTTGCATTTTGTGTGTGCAATTCTTGGATTTGTGTGTAAAGTTTTGAAAAAAAGAGGCAAAGTTTTAAGCAGTTGAAAAAAAAAACTGTAATAGTTTATGTTAGTTGATCTATAACGAGCGATGGGCAAAGTAGCAAAGTAGCCATTAACCATGCAAACCTGTCTTTTTACTTATAGGCCTACCAGATTTGGGTATCATAATGTCTTAAAATATTTTAAATATGACTGACTTTACATTTAACGTAAATTTAATAAAAAAAAACATTGTAAGTTGCTAATTATAACACTTTCATTGTACAGAGAGCAAAGAACATTTACATTATCAAAGAACAGTCATAGACTATAGTCTAGCCAGAGTTCAAGCACGCTCAAAAACTCCCTTTATAATCACTGAAGCTGTTTGCACTGTTGTTGTGTCCTCTGGTACTCAGTAACTGCACAAATAATCCTCTTAACCGTTTATTCAACTTATGCTACATTTTACAGAACTTATTTGGCTTCTTCTTAGGGAATACTAATAAGTAGCACCTCTACAAGTAACAATATACTGCCACCTTGTGGTTAAACTACAAAACACCACATTTCCCCTCTCACTTGAAAGGTTTCTTCGTATCACAGGTTATTTAGAACATTATTATTATTTTTTTCCTTCTGTTTAAAGGTTATAACAATTTACAACCTCACTGAAGAACTTAAGTAACCAAAATAGCAATAACCATTACTGTGCACTGTTACCTACATTAACCCTACAACAGACATTTAACACTGTAAATGAAATTATCTTACTTCCGATGCACATTTCAAGCACTTTAGGCAATTATAACGGTTCACATAACTGACAGTGTAACACCAAAACAACATGCATTTTTTTTTCTTTTTTCTCCAAGCATGTATAACATTTCAGCGGGTAACTTTGCTGTATTCCTTCAACCACACAGGTGATTTACACACTCTGCTACTCCTCCTAGGATTAAATGTCACTTGTGACAGCAAGTCCTCCTGCTGAGTAGCAACAGGACCTGTGAAATTTGTTAGTTTGGATGCATTCCATTTCTTTTTGTCACTCAGCATGAAAGTACTTCTGCCGATTTGTTGCTCAATGTTCAGGGGTGGAGAGAACTTGGAAGCTCCCTTTTTCACATGAACAGGTCTTTTCACTCGCACGTGGTCCCCTGTTTTGAATGTGTGATTTTTGGCTCCACGTCTTTTGTCTAGGGCTGCAACTATCGATTATTTTGGTAATCGATTAGTTGGTCGATTATTTTTTCGATTAATCGGATAAAAAAGCTAAATTTTCTTCTTTTATTTTATTGACAAAAACACTTCCACATTCTGCCCAATGTCCTTCAAACAAACGTGTCAACTGAATGCTATGAAAACATACAGTGCTTAACAATTTATTAGACCACTTGTCATAATAAAGAGAAAACACAAATATTTTAGGAATCTGTCAAAGAATTGTTTAAATCTAAAAATGTTATTGTCATTTATTGGGCAAATAACAAACTGAAACAACTAAATTTTTATTCACATAAAAAATAGCCTCCTGCCTTTCATAACAGCATGCATTCTTGCTGGGATTGTTTAGCTACTTTTTGACAGTAACTGGGTATCTGAAAAAAATCTTTCATAGATCTTTCATTCTTTCATAGATAACAGCAATAATTATATTATAGCACTAGAAATAGCCTACTGTTACTAAAGAGCTTATGCATATTGGAGGACTAACCAATACAGATAGCTAAAAAATGATTTTAGTAAACACCAATACTGTTAGTTTAGAGCAGCAGTGGCACAAATCTTACATTATTTGTTATAAACCTTAAATACATTTGTTTTAATAAATTTGTTAAGCACTGTATATAGGCCTATAGTTTAAATCTCTTCCTCAAAAACTAAGATAATAATAAAAATAATAAAGACGAATAAAAACACAAACTCAGCGTTAACCAACTTTTTGATCACAGTCAAGTTTACTGTAATTTCTTTATCCTGTAAAAGGCAGCTATGAAGCGTCTGATATTTATATTCAGACAACTATATACGCAGTTATCCCTTTACAGTTCCTACTCTCATAAAATACGTGCACTACATGTTGACTTTTAAACCTTAATTTAACGTTCAACAACAGATATTTCAGCACAATGAATGTTTTTGCGCTGAATATTAATCCCTCTCTGACGCGCGTTCACGCGCCCGCCGCGCCCGCGCTCATTCAGTAAAGATTTAAACTTAATGGAAAGATTTAACAAAAATGGAAATGCTCGCGTGAATTTGTGACATTTACAGATGACCGTAAACTGAAAGTGTTTGCGCTGAGGACGCACACACATCTGTCAAAGCGCCTGACAGGGCAAGTCATTACGCTAATGCATTAACTTAAAGCTTAAAAGCTCATGTTTTGTGCAGCTTGGATCACGTACTTCTCCCACAGCATCTCATTCTGTTTCCTCCACTATTTTTAGATGAATTTTGTCCACAGAAATGCGTTATTCAGTGCTGTAACGTTAATTTGACGCGACCGGCTGAAGTTGGACGTGCACTGTGGGCAGACCCGACTAATCGATAATAAGAATCGTTGTCGATGATTTTCATTATAATAATCGATTTTATCGATTAGTTGTTGCAGCCCTACTTTTGTCTGTGTACGTTTTACTCTTAAACTGCTTGTAACTCACAGTGTCCTTAATCTGAGCGCATTTGTCACTCTTAGGGCCAACAGGAAAAATGTTCAGCTTTGTACGCATTTTGCGATGGTGTAAAAGAAGGAGAAGGAGAAACACCTGTAGTACTGTGTGGAGTAGCGCTATAATTTTGCAAGAACTCAGTCACTGCATGTTTCCATGGTTTCCCCATTTGTTCTGCAGAAAGGATGCATTCCTTCAGAACTCTTCAGAAGCGCCGTTGCACTGTGGGTAGTCCACACTACACTCTTAAAAAAAGTGGTTCTTTGGCAGGGTGTATGGTTCCATGAAGAACCTTTAATATCCAAAGAACCTTTCCATTGCACAAAAGGTTCTTTGTAGCACAAAAAAGGTTCTTTAGACTATTTAATGGTTCTTCACAGTCAACATGTTGTAAATATTTTTTTCTGGAAAGTGAGATCAAGTGAGCTAAATTGTCTTGTCTGGTCCAGAACTCATTCCAGACTCAATTTCTATTAGTTGTGTTCAATTATAATGCAATATAAAGTATTAATTTTGAGTTGTATAAATAGGGGAAGGGAAGTCGTGGCCTAATGGTTAGGGAGTTGGGCTTGTATGGTTAGGGAGTTGGGCTTGTAACCTGAAGGTTGCCGGTTCGATTCTCGCACCGGCAGGAATTGAAGGCGGGGATTGTGAATGAACAGCACTCTCTCTGCCTTCGATACCATGACTGAGGTGCCCTTGAGCAAGGCATCGAACCCCTAATTGCTCCCTGGGTGCTGGAGCAATGGCTGCCCACTGCTCCGGGTGTGTGTTCACGGTGTGTGTGTGTTTGTTCACTATTCACTGCTGTGTGTGTGCACTTGGATGGGTTAAATGCAGAGCACCAATTTCGAGTATGGGTCACCATACTTGACAATATGTCACGACTTTCACTTTCACTTTAGTTTTGTGGTGTTTATTAGGCTAATTAAAAAAAGACCAGTAGATCAGTCCTTAATATCGATTACATCTATTTTAATGCTGTTTTGCATGACCTTAATAAAATTATTAGGCTAGTTATTTAACAAAAGCAAAGTTTAGTATAAAAAAAAAATACTGCAATCATGCTTTAAAATGAAATAAAAAGGCTGAGTGATACAAAATCTTAAAATATAAAAGTGCCACATTGTCCCACTACCATACATTTTGCACCTATGAATTGGTCGTAGAACTACAAAATGAGACTCAAATTCGCCATTTAATTAAGATAATGTGTTTAATAATGTGATTCTGATAAGAGATTGATTTATGTAAATGCTGTGTGACGTGATTTAATGGGCGAGCGCGCTGAATATTCGAGTCCATTCAAAGCTGCGGGAGGGAGTTGCCATGGAAACGGGGTGACAACACCAACTGACAAGACATAAATCTCCATCTCTCGCTGCTGTTTTCACTGCTTTCAGGTGAGTTTAGTCCCTAAAATCACAGAAATATCACATACAACTGTTCCAGACACTTTCTTACATGTAACTGACATGTTTCTGTTGAATATTTACTTCACAGAAATGTTTTACAGTCTTCGAAAAAGTCCGCTAGCATCTCAAATGTTTTCGGACCAGGTAAGTTATGTTAGGCTAACTCTGAAGCTTGAGCTCTTGTTTATGAAAGTTTGGGCTTTTAATCACATCTTTATGTGTAGGTGAGAGGTTTTGATAGCTTGGTAAAGGGTTTGCTGTCAGTTTGTCAATGGTTTATTGGAAGTTGTCTAACTTATTTAGCCTAAAATATGTGCTGTACTGTTAATCAGAGACGTCACTTACAAGGAGCACGAATTAACTGAATCTAACGTTAGTCCAAACGTGCTTTGATCTTTCATGGCAAACAAATATTGATTAAAAATTGTTCTGTGGTTTCAGGAGTGATAATATAATCGTTCTACAAAAGAAGAGAAGCTCCAAGATTTCAAAATTTTTGAAGGGAGCTGCTGACAGAAAAGCAGGAAACACAGGTGGGAAGAAATTAAATACATTCACATGCATTTTTTCACAACATATTTTCTTATATCACCATGCATCTGTTATATTACAGTTCATTATAGGAAGATTTTGACATCCAAACCTGAGAGACACAAACCTAAAAACATGAACATTAATTATTTTATTTTAAAAAATTGTTTTCGTGTGTGTGTGTGTGTGTGTGTGTGTGTGTGTGTATGTATTAAATAAATATATATATATATATATATATATATTTGTTGTTATGGGTGAGTCTCAAGATTTCCTGTGTATCTCACAACTATGTCGTGTATGAAGTAATGTCTGTGTGCATGTGTGTAAAACAACAAACTGACGATGTTTAATCATTTGTAATTGTACATGTTGTGATTAAAAATAGTGGCTTGCTGAAATTAGAATGTATATACATCTTCATGACTAGATAGACACAGTGAGTTTGTCTTTACTATACACGTTAGATGTGAGTCACTCAACCGGAGGGAATCCTGTCAGACCGTCCAACCCTTGAGTGAACGTGTACGGGTCGGCTGATCTGGTTTCGTCTGTTAAAGTTAACCTTTTCAAATAACAATCGCGGTCCCGGAAAGTTACATATGCAGGTAAAACCGGATTTTCTCCAGTCAAAAAAAAAAAAAAAAACAAGCTAACAAACTTAATAGCTAGCGTTAGTGAAGTTAATCTTTCTACCTCCACCTAAGCTCTGCCCACAGAAAAACGTCACAATGTTTACTAACAGAAAAAGGGTCTATACTAATTATTGTTGGCTCTGTGATAAATTGCATGTTATGTTTCTAGATTCCTCTACGCTGATGGCCATGCAGCAGAGTTGGAGTGGACCTCCTGTCGGACAACATCTCTAAGGCGCTATGAACCATCTGACTAGTAAGTAAAACCTCAAACATACACTACTTTTCAAAAGTTAGAGGTTGGTATGATTTTTTTTTCTTCATGCTTTTTGAATATGTTTTTTTATGTAAGTCTTCTGCTCGCCACTACTGCATTTATTTGATTAAAAATACAGTAAAAAATTAAATATTGTAAGATATTATTATAATTTAAAATACCTCTTTTCTATGTGAATATATTTTAAAATGCAATTTATTGCTGTGATCAAAGCTGAATTTTCAGCATCATTACTGTAAGGTCTGTTTTGGGTTCTGTGTCATGTTCTTGTTTTCATGTCTTTTATTTTGAAGTTTAGTTATGGTTCCTGTTTGTGTCATGCTTCCCTTGCTCTCTTGTCTCCTTGCTATTGGTTCCCTTGTTCATTGTGTCATGTTTTGATTGGTTGACCTAAGCCTTGTGTCTTGTCCCCATTGGTTTGTTCATGTCATGTGACCCTTATTGTTTGTTATAAGTAGCCATGTCATTGCCTTTGTTCCCGGTCGTGTATTGAAGTTGTAATCTACTGTCGGTGAGTCTAGTCTGTTCATGTCACGTCTGTTCATGCCACGTCTGTTCATGCTAAGTCTGTTTCAGGCCAAGTCTGTTTCATGTCAAGTCAAGTCTTCGTCTGTTTGGATTATGTTTGGATTTTGGATTTCACTCTGTAAATAAACTGCACTTGGGTTCTCACTACGCTCGCCTTCAGTGGACTCATTACAATTACTCCAGTCTTCAGTGCCACATGATCCTTCAGAAATCATTCCAATATGCTGATTTGCTGCTCAAGAAACATTTCTGATTACTACCTTTGTTGAAAATAGTTTTTGCTGCATTTTATGGAAACAATACCATTCAAACATTTGTGGTAAGAAAAGAAAGAAATTAATACATTTGTGGTAAAAATAAATAAAAAAATAAATAAAATAAAAAAAGAGAGAGAGAAATGAATACTTTTATTAATCAAGGGTGCATTTAATTTATCAGAAGTAACAGAGAAGACATTTATAATGTTGGAAAAGATTTCTATTTACTAATTTTTTAAATAAATTTAATAAATGTTGTTAATTGTACTTTCTATTAATCAAAGAATCCTGAAAAAGGTATCAGCATTTCCACAAAAATGTTAAGAAGTAAAAACTGTTTTCAGCTGTTTTAATAATAAGAAATGTTCTTGAGCAGCAAATCAGCATATTAAAATGATTTCTGAAGGATCATGTGACACTGAAGACTGAAGTAATGATGATGAAAATTCAGCTTTGATCACAGGAAAAAATGACAGTTTACAATATATTAAAATAGACAACAGTTCTTTTAATGTGTAATGATATTTAGAAATATTACTATTTTCTCTGTATTCTTGATAAAATAAATGCAGACTTCAGATTTTTTTCCCCCAAAACATTGTAATGTTTCCAAAATTTTGTCAGGTACTGTATAACATTGTTACCTAGTGCTTATATTGCTTAAATACCATTAATTGGATGGATTTGTGGCCCAAGATGCTGGGATAGGCTTCAGCCCCCACGACCCTAGAGAGGATAAGTGGTTTGGAGAGTGAATAGATGGATGGATGAACTTCCAAAATACTTTGATTTTCTTTGATTTTGTTTCTATTCTGACTGCTGTTCAGCTTAAAAATACCTTTCCATTATCTTTGATTGTCATTTGCATCATTATACCGGTGCTAAACCTATTAAAATTAAGAAACTTTTTTTTCTTTTCTTTTTTTTGATGTATACTGTAAATGCAATAAACATTTTAATCATACATCTTGTCAAGTCTTTTTACTTCTGGAATTTCTTTTTTTCTTTTCAAAATTATTTTATGAACAATCCTATTAAAGAAAATTTATAGTATGATAAATGTGAGGATATTGATCTGGAGGAAATGGGGCCATAAAGAAAGGTTCTTTGAAGAACCTTTAAAAAGGGTTTTTTGTAGTACCAGAAAAGGTTCTTTATGGCACCAAGAAAAACACTGGTTCTTTAAAGAACCTTTCACAAAATGGTTCTTCAGGGAACCAAAAAAGGTTCCTCTATGGCATCGCCGCGAAACCCCCCTTTTCGTTCTTCCTGGCACCTTTTTTTTTTTAAATGCCCTTGGTTGCCAGTAATGTAGTGAGTGCATGATGATCCATTCTGAGTGTAAAGTGTTGACCCCATAAATACGGCCACCACTTCTCTACGGCCCAGACACAAGTCAACGGTTCCTTCTCGACCATAGAGTATTTCCTTTCGGCTGCAGTTAGGGTCCTGCAAGCGAACGCTACAGTTCTCTCAACCTTGTCAGGGTGCATTTGTGTAAGAACACTTCCCAGTCCATAATCGGATGCATCCGTCGATACTATTATGGGAAGAGAAGGGTCAAACAATGCAAGCACCGGGCTCCTAGAAAGCAGTTCTTTCAATGCTTTAAAGCTGCAAGCAGCAGAGTCAGTCCATTTAAACTCAGCGTCTGATGCATCTCTCAGCAGTGCACGCAATGGCTCAGCAACAGAAGCGAAGTTAGGCAAGAACTTGCTGTACCACGAAATCAGGCCCAAGAACGAGCGCAGGGAAGCAAGGTCATGCGGTGCAGGGGCATCAGTGATCGCAGACATGTGTTCATCATCTGGGAAAATTCCGTTCTTGGAAATGACATGTCCAAGGAATTTTAGGGACGACTGGCTGAACGTACACTTCTCCCAGTTCAGTTCCAGTCCTGCATCAGATAAACGTTGCATAACAGAGCCATCATTTTTTGAAATGCACCCGGCAAAATCTGAAGAGGCCATCGTGTGTGATAAAAGCTGTGATGTCTCGGCACTAAAGTAAGCTGATGGTAAGCAGCCGCCAAATCAATTGTTGTGAACACGGAGGCACCTCTAAGATCACTCAAAAGTTCCTCTATGTGCGGCAGAGGATGACTGTCAACAATTAGTGCCTTATTTGGCCCATGCACGCAGATCAAAAAAGAGATGAATTTTACCCCCTTTCCTTGCGGTCACGACAATAGGCGAAATCCAAGGCGAAGAATCGATTTTCTCGATTATGCCCTTTTTTAACAGGAAGTCCAGTTCTGCAGAAACAGCTTGTCGGACAGTGAACGGCAGTCGCGTAACTTTTGGCGTACCGGGGTAGCATCAGGTCTGACTGTAGGCTTATGGACGAAGCCTTTCACACAGCCCACAGAAGAATTTGGCGCAGGAATGGTTTCACCAACAACTGCGTGCAATGTGGCAGATGCAGACACGGCATCAAAGTGAAAAGAACAGTTCAAAGCTCGAATTAAGTCCATACTCATTAAAGCAGAGCCACCTTTGACAATGAAAAGACGCAGGTGTTACCTTATCACAGGCCCGGTTCTACGGGGGTGCTTGAGGGTGCTAAGCACCCTCAAATGAAATCAAAAGCACTCTCAGATAAAGCTGTAATAATGGCATTTTATTGCAGATTTGGCAAACTATCCAGCGTGCTATGGTTTGCGCTCTGGAGATCGGTTTCTATTTCAATGTTTTTGCAGCGTTGAGCATTGTATCCAATCACAGACATATCTGTTGATTTCTTGAACCTAACAACAAATCAGAGGCGTTTAAGATAGAATCCACTTACCGCTTAAATTGCCGGAGTTTTTGTTCAGGTTTATCCGTACGAACAATCTCATTACGTGTAGACGCGATGTAAGTAAGAGATTCACTGTGCAGCAAACTTCATTAATTATAACGTAAGTTTGTGAGATCGCGATGAACTAAGATGAATGACAGCCATTTAGTGATTAGAAAGGGAGCCTATGGCCTGTATGTGTGTGTGACCCGTGCTGGCAATTGAGTCGGTAATGAGCAATTTTTCAAAAATAATTTCTTTTTGTTTTCACATTCTCCACTAAAATACTTTCAAAATGATATATGAATGGTTGGAATCGGACAAAAAATGACTGAGCAAATGATGAGTTTGAAGACGATAGAGTCAGCAGAGTTGATTCAGGACCGAGTTTTGACACCCCTGCTCTAGCGCTTACATTGCATGTTCAAATGTAGTTCCCGAATCAGGCAAGGTGTAAAACAGCCACTGGCCTTCGGTACCCAAGCTGTGTAGCAATACAGCACGCTTTCTTGCATCAGGCCATGAGCCCCCCGTAGCATTAATGGCCAGCAAATAGTTCTCGAACATTTTCCGCCAAGTAACAAAAGGAGTCGCAGGCTCTCCGTTGCATGGCAGAAAAGGCACAGGCGTAGGTACGGAAACCATCGTCGCCAATTTGTTGCATCCTCCCTGTTTCTCTTTTAACCATTTATTCAACTTATGCTACATTTTACAGAACTTATTTGGCTTCTTCTTAGGGAATACTAAATAGCACCTCTACACGTAACAATATACTGCCACCTTGTGGTTAAACTAGAAAACACCACTGTGAAATGAATATCCTACTTATATACTACGGGGCCGTTGAATGCTTGAATCTGATTGGCTGACGAACATTCTAAGGCGTTACAAACGCACAGCGAATGTAGTTCCAGGCAGCTCTTGACCGCATCACATGACCGTATCACTTCGCCAAATGATTTCTGTTATTTCAAAGTTCTTACAACAGCAAAATAACTAAAACCCACAAACGACACTGGCCAAACAAACAAATAAATAAATATAGTAAACAAAAAGAGAAAAACGACAGATCATGTCCATGTTTTTGCCACAGAATTACGTTTTATTATGTACTGAAAGCACATACTCTATCTCTCCCGCTCTCTCTCTCTCACAGTCAGTTTGCACACACATTAACATAAGCGCTAATGTTGTTAGCGCTACTCTGACGATTTTATTAGTAACATAGTTTAACAACTTAAAAACTACATGACCTTCTAACAAGCGAGGTAACAACGGCGCTGTTCGTGAAGAAAATGAACTTAAAGTTTCACTATAACTAGAGAAATTGCTGCCTAACACTATAGAGTGGTGGAACTATGATGTCACTTTGTAGGCTAAAACCCGGAAGCGAGTTAGCATTTTAGCACTTCCGGTTCAGTTTTTTAAATGGGATTTTGGTTAAATCCCTTAAATAAGGTCCGTGGTTCACACAAGCTCAAGATACTTTCACGTTTTATTCTACACATAAAACACACCAGTTACACCACACTCGTGATTTTTTTAAACTGTTATGTTTCTTAAAAAAGACGTTTGCTAACAGGTTGTTAAATGGGACTACAGGCGCTGTCGGAGACATTAAACGTCATCACGCCGAACAGTTTATCAATAGAGTGGGGGAACTATAACGTCACTTTGTAGGCGAAAACCCGGAAGCGAGTTAGCATTTTAGCACTTCCGGTTTCATCGTCCCAGAGTCAATGGGTTTTTTGAATGGGATTTTGGTTAAATCCCTTAAATAAGGTCTGTGGTTCACACAGGTTCAAGATACTTTCACATTTTATTCTACGACATAAAACACACCAGTTACACCACACTCGTGATTTTTTTAAACTGTTATGTTTCTTAAAAAATACGGTTGCTAACAAGTTGCTAAATGGGACTACAGGCGCTGTCGGAGACATTAAACGTCATCACGCTGAACTTTTTATCAATTTACAGTATTTTCCAATTGTAGGATAATTTGTAATACAATTAATTGTAGAATAACCAATGAATAGTTTCCCGCATTTTATATTGTTGTTCGACAATGTTTTTTTGCTTTGCCTCGAAATGCAGCACAAGTCTTCGGAGGGAAGAAGCTCGTTTATCGCTTTCCTACTGATACAGAGACTCTGGGTTCGTACCATAAGGTAAACTCATATGATTATTCCATATAAACACCACATTTACCGGCTTTACGTGGTGAAAGTGAAACTTTAATGATGCATAGTGCTTAAAGCCAAGTTAAAATTAAATTTGCAAATCAGTTGATAAAATCCTGTTTAATTTTGTTTGGAAAAACAAAATCCATTATGTTAAGAAGTCTGTAATAATGAACACGTATGAGCATGGGGGGTTGAATTTCCTTGATTTGTCTTCTTTGAACAACACTTTCAAAATTAATTGGATTAGGCAGCCCCATATACTTAACCAATGCAGTCTGAGCCGGATTTTACAAATAAAATCTCTCGAGTGTTTCGAGTCGTTCGTTCTTTTGTCACGTGACGTCACAGCATTGGATAGAGAAATTAGTTAATTTACAACCTTCCTTACAAACGGGTGCATAGTTATTATTATTATCATCATCATCATCATCATCATTATAATTATTATTTACACTTACAGCTACGTGATGCGTCTCTGGTCTCAAATTGTAGCTTTTTATTTCTTACAGTTTATAAATGTGTGAATTTCTGTCATGATGTTTTTTTTTTTTTTCCATAACACTGAATGTGATAATAAAGGTAATAAAGAGTTGGTTATTATTATTATTATTATTATTATTATTAAGTCTCTTTCCGGCTCAGACTGCATTGGTTAAGTATATGGGGCTGTCACGTGATGAACGAACGACTCAAACCCGAAGACTCGAAACAGGTGAACTAATTCAGTGCAGAACCTATTGGATGTTGCGCATGCGCGACTGAACGAATCACTCCCCGAGACGACTCGTTCTTCCCGATTCACATTAAAGATTCGTTCAAAATGAACGTACAACCGTTGAGTGTACATCGGTTGTGCACTCGTTTTTGCGGTGCATTGTGGGATTGAATAAGTGCACTCGAGAACGTCCACTATGGTTTCGGACACCACTAAAAATGGCTGTCCCCTCAAATAGTGCCCTATTTGAGGGTATAGGGGGCGATTTCGGATAAAGCCACTATTTAAACGAGCACTGACACAGTGTGGTGAAATCGGTAACGTTACGTTGGATTAAAACTACAAGTTCCGTTGCGTTTGGAAATTCTGTGCACAGTAATCATCAGAATATCTCTTCGCCTGTCTCTGAAAATGTCCAGATTTTGAAATCATCCTGTAGATGCTCATTTTAACAGGCTTTTATTAAGCTAAGTGAACCGGAAGAATCGATACACTGCTTCGACGGGCACTTCCGGTAAGCAACGGAGGCGTTGAATGAGATGCGGAATAAATAATCCTGCTCACAATAACGATTTAAGTAGAAAAACCGGACGAATGCCTTGAAATATATAATCTGATCAATGTCTTGAGGTGTGGCAACCGTAGTATAAGCGGAATAATTGGCTTCGGTCCGTTGAATTATTAGAAAAATAATGCACAGGACACTCCGCTTCGCGTCGTGGCCGCATCACCACCTCGGGTGTGCATTATTTTTCTAATAATTCAACGGACCGTCGTCAATTATTCCTTATACATTGCACACACATCTGCACTTTGTTGTTTATAAGAGAATTCCCAGCGCGCGCCGTGAACAAAACACCGCGTTTCAGCGATGACTCATCTGAACGCCTCTGATTGGCTGTTGCATTCATAAGCTCAACAGAATCGTGTGTGATTGGTTATAATGTGCAGCGCTGTCTCCGGCAGCGACAGCCAGCCAAGGCAGATTTGAATTTAGCCATAGATATATATACATGTCTATGAATTTAGCAGCTGACATGTGCCGCAATGAATGTTTTATCACACTGGTGTTGATTGTATTAAATATAAAACATATCATTCGGCTATTTTTTTGTCTTTTGGAAACTGCATTCAAAATCCATTTGGCTCAAAAATCAAAAAATGTGTAAGATGCCTCTGGGGCAAAATAACTCCCCCATCTTTTTTTTTTTTTTTGGTTCTCTTGACTGTATATGGCATCATCTCATCTCAGCACTTTTGCCTTTGCTATGGCATTATGCTGATATATTTTTTATTTTTTTCATTTCATCTGAATATCAACAGTTGTCAGATTTAAGCAAAAACAGTTTTGGAAATATATTGGAAAATAGTGATCTATTTGCAAGTGTTTTCTTTTTTTTTTTCTCTTTGCTATTATGACATTTTTCATATGCCTGCATATAAGTCATAGAATAGTTTTAACTTTCAGATAAATCTCTTTAACTGGGATTCTGCTTTGTCTGTCACTGGTTATTCAGTTGGTCAATATCAAAATAAAATTTTAAATAGAATAATTGATTTAGTATTTTACATTAATGCCACTTTAAAAAAAATATGTAAATATTAATAAGAATGATTTAAAAGTCATCTTATCCCTCTATTCACACTGGCTGATGCATCATATTGCGCATGTTTTGTATCTAAATATTTTACAGCTTAAAAGTACATTTTATATGTGTATTATTTTTTTCACGTGACCTCTATGGTGTGTTATGTGAATCTCAGTCCGGGTGTTTTCATCACTGTTTTGTGTTCCGGCTGCTTGAAGAAGCAAACATGGCGGCTGAGGGAGATGTGGAGCTGGAGCTGGAGGCTGAGGAGAACTGCACGGGAAAACCAACAGAAAAGCCCCGAAAACATGATAGTGGAGCTGCTGATTTGGAAAGGGTTACCGACTATGCGGAGGAAAAAGAAATATCCAGCTCGAATTTGGAAACGGTGAGTTAATATACGTATCAGAAGCGAATGAAGCTAGTCTGGCTAACGCTGAGTAACCATGTGCATGTGCGGCAGGAGTGGACAGTAGATTTCTGTGTTAACACTCAAATAACTATGAAGCGTCCTCTACAGCAGTGATTCCCAACCACCTTCCTGGAGGCCCCCCAACACTGCACATTTTGCATCTCTCCTTTGTCTGACACACCCAATTCAGGTCTTGGAGTCTGTACTAATGAGCTGATGATCTGAATCAGGTGTGTTTGATTAAGGTGACATGGAAAACATGCAGTGTTGGGGGGCCTCCAGGAACGTGGTTGGGAACCACTGCTCTAAAACCACAATATTAAACCGCCATCATAATGTTTTAATAGTGTGATGTTTAAGCAGTGGACTGATCAGCCGGTTAGCTAAGTGAGCTTGTTTAAGCTCTCAATGTTCATTTATCTCGCCACCTAACCTTTATAGGAGATGCTAAAGCCAGAGAACATTTGCTAATGAACGCTGTCATTTCAGAGTACATTTACCTATGAATGCTGTTATTTGAATTTTTAGCTCATTGTAAAAGGTGTGATTCATCTCGATGTTTTTGATGTGTGTCTTTGAAGGCCATGTCCGTGATTGGAGACAGAAGATCCAGAGAACAAAAGGCAAAACAGGAAAGGTAAAACAATTTTAATGTCTGATTACAATCATCAGCTATATGTCTGTGGTTAATAAATGATCATCACAATCATACTCATCTCTATCACTTCCACAGAGAAAAAGAACTAGCCAAAGTAACAATAAAGAAGGAAGATGTGGAGCTCATTGTAAGTATACGAAAGTGTGTTTTCATGCTAGATTCATAAATGTTTATTTTTTGACATGGAACTCAATGGTTATGCTGACAGATGGGAGAGATGGAGATTTCGCGAGCAGTGGCGGAGCGCAGTCTGAGAGAACACATGGGCAATGTGGTGGATGCATTGATTGCACTGACCAACTGAGTGGATTTGACTGCTTTGAGATGTATGGACACATTGGACTGCCTTTTTCCTGCTTGTGATGAGCCTTTCCTTTCCACACTGTACTTATTCTGTAATAAAGGAACCTTTTTTAAACCGTCTTTACCAGTACAACTGACCTCTTTGCATTTATTAGAAACTCTGACCCTCTTAATAACAACGCATTCCAGATGAACCAATGCAATCCGTGTCATAGTAATTTATTACCACAAAACAAAAAGTCAATTTTTTTCCCATTAGAAACAGTGTAACTAGCCTTAGATTTCTGTACACACAATGAAATGTTGCGTAGATGTATACAATTCAAATGCAATAAAGATTTCATGTCTTTGTTATGAGGTTTCTTTAACTCTAGCAAAAGACACTAGTAAAACAAAGGAGATGGAGGGAAAAGAAGTTTAAAATTTCCTTGTTTGAGCTGAATTTGCTCTTCTATCATAAATAAGATTATGTCTTCCTCTTGTGCACTGTTGGGCGATCGAACACGTCTCTCACACCCCCTGCCTTCTGTTTGAAGAACTTGCTGTTCTGAGCGCTCTCCTGAGCCCAGGCAGAATCAAATGAAGTGGTGTCCTGATCCACCAGATGTGTGTATTTTGTACGTCCGGAACGTCCAAAGTTTTTGACCTACAAAGCACATTGGATTAGTCGTATTAGTGTTAAACATGGATGCTAGACTACTACAATTATGTACCCCTAAGGGGAAGGAGTAAATTTGCTAGAACAGGGGTTCTCAACTCCAGTTTCCTCTCAATCATGGCCATGAATTAAGAATTTGTTTCCCCAAAATATTTAAACATTTGCCACTATTTTCTAAAACAAGTTCTTATTTAATGGCCATGAAAAAGAAAAGCATGCAATGAAAATTCTGCTTCCATCTAATCAACAACTCGTATATTGAACCATGCACCCCTCCTACATTATTCTTTTTTGATAATCCGTTACATGCAGATGTACATCATAAAACAGAAGCAAGGATCTGTGGCTAAGTCTTTTTCCTTGCAACTTTGAGCAATCAAATCTGATTTTAGTCTCAAAAGGCAATTTCCAAAATGAGTGTTTAACATTGTAAGCTTTGAAAAACAAACCCAACAACACCAAAAACAAACTGATTTGAAGAATTAAACCATACAGCTGGGTAGGGGTGGGCGATATACCGGTGGACACATGTGAAAGACTACTCATTTCGCTATATGCATGCTCTGTCTTAGATGCGTGCGCACATGAAGACGGTACTCATAGAGCGCAGGAGTATTGAATATTTTTTGCCACTTTATAGGCCTTGAACGATTAAATACACACACTCGTATGTGTCAAATTACCCATCTTTGCAAGTGAAAGCAAACAGCTGAGAAAGAAAACACGTGTAACAGTATATTGGATCTCTTAGGCAGCTCTTAAAGTGACAGCAGTCTAATATTCCTGCTGTCTGTCATTCATGTTAATCAAACAACAAAAGAGAGAAAATCTCTTCTCTGCTCTTGAAAAAATAATTTTTATAACTTTAATAAAAATAAATATTTTTACACAGTGAAGAATATGCCCTTTTCATACATTTGCTTACTTTATACAATGTGTGTAGCATTTCATATTTATTTATTCTATTGTAGTTTTGCCATTTTTTTTTTTTAGCTTGTAATTATTTTCTTATTTTTTTATTTAATTGCTGGCTGCTTGTTTTCAGTGAGCTTGAGTTTTTTTTTTCCCCCTTCTACTTTTTTTAAATTTGGGCTAGTATTAGTTTTTTATATTGACACTGGTGACAAAAATTATGACATTTCTACAGTATCAAAACTTTTGATATCATAAAGACCTTATTTAAAGCAAAAATAACTATATAATGATACATATTGTTACCGTGAAATAAAATTACTCGTATCATGATATAAGATTTTGGTCTTATTGCCCACCCCTACAACTGCATCGATGTCAAGACCAATATGATGAATTCAAATAGATGGCACTGACCTGCATGACTTTAGGTAAGATAGTTTTGTTGAAATGGTCCTCAAGAGTTGGAGCACTGAAGTCTCTCCTGAAGACATCTTGCTCTTCATCCTGCAGAAAAGATAAAACTTATATTTTACATCAAGAACAGATCGTGATCAGGTAATGATGATCTGCTCGTTACTCACCATGAAGAAAGCTCCTCTGTGATAGTACTTCTGCAGAAACTTGTATTTGCCCTTTGTTGCTTTGTTGGTGACGACTTTTCCATTTGTCCGCAGTTCTGCTCTACGCTCTTCCTCGGTAAGAGTGCGAAACCTCTCGATATCTGCTTTCTCTTTCTCTATTCTGTAATTTAAGTAAAAGCCATGTGGGGTTATCATTTGTGTTACTATTGTGAAACAAAACAGTTGATGAGCACTCACGCTTCTCTGTCTTCTCTGTCCCTCTTAATACGCTTCAGCTCCCTCACTTTCCAGGCCTCATACTCCTCCTCCTCATTTTCTCCATCAGTGTCCAGAGCATCAAGAGCAGCCAGAGTACGTTTGTTCTCCTCAAACTCTTTCTTGGCCTCCTCCTCTACGATCTTCAGTGTGTAGCGCCGCCTCTCTTCAGCCTGTTTTTTGGCTTCGATTTCCAGCTCTTTCTGTTTCTGCTCCTCTGCTTCTCGTTCTGCAACTGTCACTCTGTCCTTCCTGGGAAGACATATCGATGTTTATCATTGTTATTTATTTTTTAAATTTCAAATCTCATTTTAATATTTAGTACCAAACAGTTGCTGGTAGCCATTGACTTCCATAGTACAGATAAAAAAAAAAATATGATGGAAGTCAGTAGCTACCATCAACCATCATCATTCTTCAAAATATCTTCTTTTGCGTTTAGCAGAAGAAAAAAAAATTCATACAGAATTGGAAGAAATGAACAAAATTCATTTTTAGATGAACTGTCGCTTTAAGGTTCATTTATGTTTAAGAAACTCACTTGCGGATAAACACGGGTTTCAGCCGAGGCTCAGCTTCTTCCTCGCTGTCTGTGTATTCTTCGTACTCTGACTCTGATTCAGATTCAGCACCAGATTTCCCCTCCTCCTCCACCTCCATGAGCTCCATTTCCTCGTTCTTCCTTTCTTGTGCACGCTGACGCATCATTGATCTCCTCCTCTCAATTTCCTACACAGAAGACATAACACCACTTATTTGTGAACACATTTAACACATATACAAGTCTTTGCTTTTCCTAAATCGTTTGTTCAAGTGACCCACTTCATCATCGACTTCCTCCTCCTCTTCATCTTCGCTGCTCTCCTCTCGCTCAGGGTGCCACGTTCCTTCATCAGAGTCCTCGCTGCTTTGAGCAATCAGCTCCGGCTCGGCTATCTGCCTGTGTCTCGCAAGCCTGTGAAAAACATAACAGCGCATTTCACATTAACACCACCAGATCCCTTGTACAACAGATTTGTAAAAATTGTATTGCACAGATTGACAGGCTTTACCTTTCTTCAGCATCTTCGGTCACTCGATTCATGAGACGTCGAAGACGAGGATCAGATTTTTCCTCCTCTTCAATTTCCATCTCTGGTTCAGCCTCTTTGCCCTTCTTAACAAACTGGAAATCCTCCTCTTCTTCATCTGAGGACTCCATCGGGGCATAGTCTGGACGCTTACCCGACACATATCGCTTCACCTTCACTTTCTCCATAGAAATTTCACCTGAAGTTAAATAAAAACAAAACATTGATAGGGTCATAAGCTGTTTTACTATAGAAAGCAGTTGCTACATTTTATAGATTTGTTTTAACATTTTCTAAAATTATGAATGATTACGTTCAAATGAATATAGGATTTGCTACGTTAGAAGCTTTCAGGACGTTGTCATTTTTCTTTTTTTCATCATTTAATAACCACTGTGGTGGTTTATTATTGCAAAGTTACCAAGTCTTGTAGTCATACAGTTTTACTGTAGAAAAAAATAACTAACATATAGTTATTTTTTCTACAGTAAAACTGTTTTTACAGAAACTGTGTGAACACTACACATGTACATGTATCAGTTTAACTACAGATGATTTGTTTTGTTTTTTTTTTTACTGTATAATATTGCACACTCGCACGATTCATGAGTCAACGCATGCTAACAGTCAAAGCTAACTAAGTGTTTCTCAAACAAATACCTTTTTCATTGCGGATCGGCACGGCTCCTGCCGTCGACTGAATCGGCGGCTGCTTGGCATTTAATGCGTTTGGTCCTGACATTTTGAAGAGTTCACGGGTCCCTTTACACTAGAAAACAACACAATCGCTGAAAGTCTCCGTAAAAATCCTGTTTACAGTCCTTTATCCACTAACATGGACGTCCCGGAAATTGTACGCCAATAGGAAAACTCGTCCCCGGAAACACTGACCTAATAAGTAGTTCCTACCTTTAATTGCACTTTTATAATTCAACACGTTATTTTTGTCCTTCTCTTTTGGTGAGAAGTTGTCAGCGGAATAACAGCAATCAGGTAAAAGAGCCGTTTATTCCAAAATCACAATCATTATGAACACAACATATACACTTTCTAAAATCATAAATTAATAGGCCTATGTTCCCATTCTCACTCAAATTAATATCTTATCTCCATCAAGCAGTGTTTGCTCTCAGGATCATCATTTTACTTTTATGTTGAAATTTAATAGCTGTGGTTTATTCCACACAGTTACAGTACCAAGACTTGTAATCTCATTCAGTTTTACTGTAAACTAAACTATGGTTACAATAAAGCATTATCTTTTATTATTCATATTAATCCATTAATACACAACAACATGTCACATTTAACAAAACTTTAATTTCATTTCATATCTGTGCAAGTATTATAAACTTACATTTGTATTATTAAAACAAATAGTTAATTAAAAAATCTTTATACTAAAGCTGACTCAAACATTCAGATTCAGTCATCATTCACTCATCCTGATGTTGTTCTGTATGACTTTATTAAGTGGGACATAAAAAAAGAAAAGTCAAACAGGTTTGGGACGACTTCAGGGAGGGCTGAACTGTCCCGTTAGGGTAAAGAACATCCCATGATCATCAGTTACAGAAAAAAAGCACCATAATTTGGCTTGTGACAACATTATAACTCCACTCCTCTCTCCAAAAAGAGCTGCTGAGGTTTCTCCTCGAGAGCTGCATTGGTGCCACGGAGCCCTTTTAACACCCGAGATGCCCATACAAAGTATTCTTGAACCCTTTCTGCTGTCCAACCTGTCAACACAGATACAAGACAGCAGTGTAATTACAGACTGGAAATGTATTCATCTCTGGAGCAGCAGTTTTAATGTCTCACCTGTGAGAGTGCAACGATTGAGGTCCCACAAATTATACAGCTTGTCAGCTAGTTTCACTAGCTTGGGCTGATGGCTGCGGTGCGGTGCGTGCTCCTCTTACAGCCGTTTTCTCTCCTCTTTTGGTAACGACCTGTCATCTGTAACCTCCTGGAGGATTCTCGCCACTGTCGGTCCAGCTCATCAATGCTTGTGTCAGTGTCCTCTACTGTGTCACAAGAGCAAACAGTTCAATGTGCAAAATTCCTTTAGCCTCTGTCATAAATCAGTGCACGGCTCTTTATTATTTCATCATGATTTTTAGCATATTAGTACAAACTGATATGTTCTTTAAAAGTAGCACACTGACTCACTTGTAAAACTTGAAGATCTGTGATTCCACCCTCATGACTTAAAATCCTTGCCACCCCTGCAAAGACAAGAAAGCAGCTGTATTTTCTGGAGTCTGTGGGATTATATCTGGTTCGTGCTCTGGACTCAGTACAGTACCTTTGGGGAACTAGTATTGAAGTGAACTGTTTCCAGCAGCACTGCAGTCCACGAAGAGCTCATGGCTGCTTTAGTTACAATAAGATAATGCACAGTCTGATTATGCTTTTATAAATAGTCCGGACTGATTTGTTAATATATAACCCAGAACACGCGAGTCAATCACATATTAAAAATTAGGGTAATGTTACATTATATCTCTGTTGTTTGTGTGTATGTTTTTGTGTCCGTAGTGAAACAAGCGATTCTTTCGATTCGTGAAAGACTTGTTCTTTTGAGTTGGATCTTTTCAGTGAATCAGTTCACATGTTAACATGTTATTATACCTTTTTATCAACAAAAACACAACGCGGGCTACACCGGTTACACATATGAAACTATAAAATATACTTCTGTTAGAGGGTGCAAAAAAGTAAGGATTAGTATGTTTTTTTTGTTGTTGTTGCAAATGACTTGATTTTCATGATGAATTATGGCTGCAACAAACTGAAGCGATTGTATTAAATTACAATAATCGAAAAACGTAGTAAATAGCGGTATGTGCTTAATTTAATGCCACGTTGGCAGCAAAAACCACTGAAAACGCAAAAGAATCACTGAATTGGTTCAAAAGAACCGGTTTGCGGAAATGAATCGGACTGTCAGATAGATAGCGAAACCACTTCCGGAAAAAGGTGGACGAGGTATGATACGAATTCACTGCTTTTTGGATGCATGCTGATTAAATGAGTTCCCATAACTACATTTATGTTATTTTTGTAGCTATCTTGGGATTCGGACGTTTGGAGCAAAATTCAGACAGCAGCTGCAGTAATCGAGTGATATTTGTCCTTCTGCACATGCAGCTTCCGCAGATCTGAGTGACAGTAATGTTATAGAGGAATGTTTTACAGGTATATCCAGCTCGGATCGAGTGGTAGGATCTCTCCATATGGCACACACAGAGAGGAGAGATGCTCCTGGGCTGCCTGATTTCTCCCTGCTCAAAAGACTGGCCAGAGACCAGCTCATCTTCCTGCTGGAGCAGGTGACATGACCATCTTTCTTCAGAAAAGGACTTTGCATTTTGAATTTGTATTGTAAATGTCAACATGCATGTTTTGCAGTTGCCAGGGAAGAAGGATTTATTTATTGATGCAGATTTGATGAGCCCTCTTGATCGAATAGCAAATGTCACAATCCTGAAGGTATGAAATCATGTAATACATTTTAGGAGAAATCATTGGCACTCTGTCTTTCTAAATGACTAGCATTTTATATCTTGAAATATTATTAAAATACAAATATGTATTCACACCCTAATGATTCTTCACCTGATTTCACCTTAGCAACATGAAGTCGACAAACTGTATAAAGTTGAGCTCAAGCCAATTGTCAGCAGTTCAGACCAGTAAGTAAACCAGTAAGTTTTTATCAATTAAAAACTAATTCCTCTGTAAAATGTAGGCTACATATTCTCTCTTTTTGCAGGCTGTGCTTCCTGATACGTCCTCGAATACAAACTGTGAAGTGGATTTCAGGTATGGTTTGCTGTTACGTAGTTATTTATAATCTAGGAGGAAGTATAGTTTAATAGTTTGTTTTAACAATGTTTACAGATTTGGTTAATTCAGACAAAGTGGCTGGAAGATTTAGAAGATATAAGATCATATTTACCCCACAAAAGGTAACTAGTGGTCTGGAAATGATGTTAAAATATGCAGCATTTTTATTTTGTTGTGTGATTTTGATGTTATGGCATTCTTTACAGTTTTATGCATGTGAGACGGTTTTGGAAGAGCAGGGAGTCTATGGAGGTCGGTTAAGTGTGTTAATGTTTCAGTCTTTGGGCCTCCTAATGCAGATATTAACTATAATGTTTTTTCTTAGATGTTACAACCGATGAGTGGAATTTCTACATTCTTCCTCTGGATGACGACATTCTGAGTTTAGAGCTGCCTGAATTCTTCAGAGATAACTTTCTGGTAATGCTGCAGATCTTTAGGGCTGAAAAGTTTTGAATTTGGTATGTTTGATTAGTTTTAGTGAGTTTTTATTTTATTTTTAACTTATTTTGAGATTTTTAGTATATGCATTCTTGTTATCAAGAAGGAATGTTATTGATAAGTACACTTCAGTGTCATATGATTCTTAGGAAAGCATTACAATATGGTGAATTTGATGTTTAAAAACATTTCTTCTTATTTTTAATGTTGCTGCTAAATATTTTTCTGAAAACTGATATTTTTTTTTTTTCAGTGTGAATGGAAAGTTGAAAAGAATAACATTTATTTGAAAAATAAATATATTTCTAACATAAATCTTTTTACTGACTAGATTATTTCAATGCATCCTCATTTCTTTAAATAAATACACACTGACCTGGAACTTTTGACTTGTAATTTTTATTGTGGGATTGATATATGAGTAATTGTTATATGATTCTTCAGGAGGGAGACCAGCGCTGGTTGACCACTGCAGGAAGTGCACTACATCTTTTACAGTCGGTCTATGGTTCCTTCTCAAAGGTGTATGGGATTGGTAGATGTGCCAAGGTGAGGATTTGTGACAAAACCCTTTCCATCATAGATTTACAGATTTTGGTGGATGAGAATCAAGGCAGTCTTTCATGTCATTTGTCTGTGTATGTAGATGGTGTATGAATCCTGGAGGGAGCTAATGGAGGAGGGGGAACAGAGAACAAGACAACCTGAATTTGCAAAAGTATTTCTTATTGACAGAGGTCAGTTATTTCAAAAGAAAATACATTTACATTTAGATGCACTCTTACAGTTTTTGGAAAACTGTCGTTTTCTGTTGTAATCACAGCTTGCATAATTTGTATTTTAATATTTTAGATGTGGACTTTGTTACTCCACTCTGCTCTCAAGTTGTTTATGAGGGATTGTTGGATGATATTTTCAGAATAAAATGTGGTAAGCAATTTTATATTACAGGATCTTAATTATCAGGTCTTAATTGTTTAAATGTCTATGTTTATGTCTATCTATATAACGGGATAATTATGACATGTTCAAGTTCATCCTTTTTATGTCATTTTGATGTTGCTTCTAGGCAGTGTGGAGTTTGGACCTGATGTCACTTCCTCCGACAAGAGCATCAAAGTGATGCTTAACTCTCAAGACAAAGTAAGAGTTCCATAGACTTTATTACATCGACAGTGGTTAGTAACTACTATTTTAAAAATGACCCTGCTGCTTGTTTAATTCATCAGGTGTTCAGTGAAATAAGGAACGAGCATTTCTCCAATGTGTTTGGCTTTTTAAGTCAGAAGGCCAAAAATCTTCAAACAGCATATGATGTAAGTGCTTGCTACAGATGGCATGTTTCATAGCACATTAGGATACATTTGAGCATGTTCTCCGTGTGACAGTAATCAGAAATATGTGATTTGGGAACAGAAACGGCGTGGGATGGACATCCAGCAGATGAAGGCATTTGTTGCAGATGAACTGAAAGGACTGAAACAGGAACATCGTCTTCTCAGTCTTCGTTAGTAGTGTATACACTATGGTTTAAAAGTTTGGGGTCAGCAAGGATGCATTAAATTAACCAAAAGTGACAGTAATAACATGTATATTTTTACAAAAAATTTCTATTTTAAAAAATGCTGTTCCGTTGTACTTTCAATTTATCAAAAATCCTGACAATCATGTTTTCCACTACAAAATTATTGATTTTTTGAGCATATTTTAATTTCTGAAGGATCAAGTGACACCGAAGACCGGAATACTAGCTGCTGATAATTCAGCTTTGACATCACAGGAATAAATTATATAATTTATAAAACAGAAAACAGTTATTTTAAATAGTAATAATATTTTATAATGTTACTTTTTTTACTGTACTTTTGAATAAATATAGAATTGGTGAGTGTAAGAAACGTCTTTCAAATAATGAAAACAGTTTCTTAATAATAAATAAAAGAACATTATTTGTTCTTCCACTAGATATTGGTGCAAGTGAATCCGTGATGAAGAAGAAAACCAAGCAAGATTTCCAGGAGTTGCTGAAGGCTGAACATTGTAAGATGTCTTTATAAGTGTGAGATCATGCAAATCTGAAATATGAATTCTACAACACGACACTGTAATCTCACCCATTTCTATATTTTCTCCTTTCTTTCCCATATTTTAGCGTTACTTGAAGGCTTTGAGATCCGTGAATGTATCACCTACATTGAAGAACATATCAACAGACAGGTATGAAAAAACAAACACTGTTATTGCTATAAGACACTGGTATGATATGCTACAATAATAATAATAATGCTTGAGGAAACTCGGTCCATCAGGTGTCAATGATTGACAGTCTTAGACTCCTTTGCCTGTTGTCCATCACAGAAAATGGTGAGTCTGATTTATTCTTGTATATAGATTCCATGTCTTAAGCTGTTTATTTTTTGAACATCTGTTCAATAATGCATTTAATTCTCCCACAGGTCTTTTGTCCAAAGACTACAAATCTCTTAAAGCTCAGTACCTTCAGGTATGTTATGATCTGAAAGTTTACATTTATTAACTACTCTTACCTAGAGCTTCATTAAGCCATTTTACTTTTAAAGAATGCCTTTAAAAAGAGTGTTTAAGTGGATGATCTTAAATTACTGAAACTGTTTTTTGAGATTATGTCCTCTGTGATACCATATGTTGTCTCTTGTTCAGAGTTATGGTATAGAGCACCTGCTGACGTTTGCAAACCTGAGGCAGCTTGGTTTGCTGGAAGAACAGCAAGCTGGAGAAACACTGACAGTCATGGAGAGTAAAGTGGGGAAACTTGTCACTGACAAGACCGTAGGTGAGAATGTGGACAAGTGCAATCTCTCATTCACTCTCTCTCTTCCTCTCGCTCTTTCATATTTATTATATTGACTACAATATACACATACATGCACTGGGGAGTTTCTTATGTTTCCGTTCAGGGAAGCTGACAGATGCCTTTTCCTCACTGGCTAAGAAGAGCAATTTTCGAGCTCTGAGTAAAAGACTAGCTCTGGTTAGCAAACATATATATATTATATATATATATATATATATATATATTATATATTTATTTATTTATTTTTTAAATAAAAATAAATAAATAGATACTGTTTAAAATTATGATATTTACTTCATGATCATCTAATCTACACATCCAGGTACCAAAGTCTGGTGAGGAATATGATCTTCGTGTTCCGCGAGACATGGCATATGTTTTCAGTGGTGCTTATATTCCTCTGAGCTGCAAACTGATTGAACAGGTTAGCTTTTAAAGAAGGCTTTGGCTACTTAGCATTTATTTTTTCTTGATCTTGCTAAACAACATTTTAAAGTATTTGCTTCTGGCCTGTGCTGTGTGCAGGTGTTGGAGAGAGATGGTTGGACAGGTCTGGAGGAGGTTACACGCATGTTGAATGGACAGGAATTTGCTGTAACAGGTTTGAACAAAGAATATGTTTGTATAAAGCTGTTTGTATATGATGGTGTAGTATTTCAGAATATGTTCATAATTATTTAGAATTTGTAACAAACATTTTTTGTCAGTTTTCTTATGTTTAGAAAATCAGTATTATCATCATTATTATTAATTATAATAATTTTTTTAATGTTTTTTTTGTTTTTGTTTTTTGCTATCAAGCCTACATTTCCCCCTCTTTTGTCCTGTTTTTGTTTCAGGGGGCAGTAGTACTTCAGATGCCAGGAACAAAACTGATGCTCAAAGGATTGTTCTAGTGATGTTTCTTGGTGGCTGCACCTTCTCTGAGATCTCTGCACTCCGGTTCCTTGGCAAGGAAAGAGGTAAAATATTCTAGAATGTAGTTTGTGTTTTATTGATACTTATTACGTAAAACAAATGGAATATATGGTTAATATAAAATTGTCCGTTTGAAAGGTTGCAGATTCATAGTGGTCACTACAGCCATCACAAACAGTGCGCGGATTCTGGAAGCATTACTGGATAACAGTGCTTGAGTCTGAGAAAACATTCCACAAGAGGACATTTTATGATCAATTCCAGGAGAGGGCAAAAAGACAGAATATGCCCTAATTATCCTGGACATCTATATCATCCCAAAACAAATGTACTGTTAGAGGGGATGTCAAAAAGATGTGATTATTCTTAAAGGAATAGTTGACCCAAAAAGGACAATTCTGCCATCATTTACCCACCCTCATGTGTTTCAAACCTGCTTGGCTTTCTTTCTTTTGCAGAACATAAAAAAAAGATATTTTGAAGAATGTTTGTACATAGCTTAGGTGACTATTTACCTTTATTGCATGGGGGAAAAAAACACTGAAATCTTTCTCAAAATATTTCCTTTTATTTTTCAAAGAAAGAAAATCATGCATGTCTGGAACGATATGAGGGTGAGTATATTAGGAGAGGATTGTAATTTTCAGGTGAACTGTCTTTTTAATTGTCTGCGCAGGTGTCATCTGAATTTATGAATGAATAATTGGGATACAAAACCGCACTTTATAAAAATGTTTTATACAGTTTGTTCAGAGTTTGCCATGCCTGTAATAACTGATTGAAGACTGATCAATAAAACAGTTACTGGTGTCAGGTGTCTTTTAGCTCCAGTCAGTTGAGTGAAACACAGTGAAATGGCCCAGTGGTCTAGCTATGTGTATATGTTCAAGTGAAACTTAATTAGTTTATTTTTAAATGCAACAATGCTGCATACAATACGCAAACAAATATTTGATCCTGTACCACAAAAGCAGTCATAAGTAGCACGAGTATATCTGTAGCAATAGCCAACAATACATTGTATGGGTCAAAATTATCGATTTTTCTTTTATGCCAAAAATCATAAGGATATTAAGTAAAGATCATGTTCCATGAAAATATTTTGTAAATTTCCTCCTGTAAATATATCAAAACTTAAGTTTTGATTAGTAATATGCATTGCTAAAAACTTCATTTGGACAACTTTAAAGGCGATTTTCTCAATATTTTGATTTTTTTTGCACCCTCAGATTCCGGATTTTCAAATAGTTGTATCTTGTCCTATCCTAACAAACCATACATCAGTGAAAAGCTTATTTATTCAGCTTTCAGATAATGTATATATCTCAATAAAAAAAAAAAAATGGACCCTTATGACTGGTTTTGTGGTACAGGGTCAAATATGGTACATGTGATACGCTTTGTTATGAGACCTATTAGATATATTTAATATTATCTGTTATCTAACATAAATTCAACTTAGCATGAAAAGCAGCTAGTTTTAAACACAAATGTCGGTATGGAAAAAGCTAACAGAAAAATATGCAAAATAATATAGACATTAAACATAAATAGTGTAATAAACAGAGATACAAGATATTTCTTAATACACAAATGGTAAAATAGACCATTATTACTGCTGCACAATTATTTATTTGTTGCTATACATTAGCATAGTACATAGAAAAAATCAGGAGTGGTCGTTTAAAAATGTTTCTGAGGTCATGCTGGAACAATCCGTCTGTTTGACGCGTCCTCACGCATGCGCGCGCAGGAAAACCCCGAACAGCCAATCAGAGACGAGCCGCGCTGTTTTGACGCATATTTTGAATCAGACAGAAACGGTTACGCGCACGATCGGAGAGCGAAGACTGTAACGTTACAGTGAAATATTCACCTTTATAAAAAAACAAATAAACAGCGAAGAGCCTTGTCTTGGGGCGAGGATGAGGAAGAGGTGAGTATCTTTGCTGATATGTTATAATTTTGGGGTGTTTATCTACGAATGCGGAGTGTGTGTGTGTGTCATTTGATCAAAATGTAGTTTGAGTCGTAGCTTGTTTTGAAGATGATAACATTTAGCATTGCATTTTAATCCACACCCGCGATCATTACATGTCTGAAATTCGTGCAGCGCGTAACGTTACTGTTTTCAGCTCATTAAACTCCAGCTTGTATGGGTGGGTTGTATTATATCATAGCAAACATTTTATATAACAGTGCTTTGCTCAGTTGTGCTTTCAGTGAATGAATATATGAAAACGTTTCTTCGCATTTCTAAGCACCCGGATGTAACGTTACAGTAGATAATGATGTAACGTTAGTAACTTCTGTTAATGTTATTAATGGACGGAATCCCTGGTGGATTTCTATAAGTACACATCTGTTAGAATAGATGTTTATCGACAAATGTGTTTTCTGTTCTTTCTCTCAACAATTTTAGTGAGTTGATTGCTGCAGAATCGGTGGCATGTCTGAATAAAGCTCTCTGCCATCTGAAGGACATCTGGGAGGAAATTGGCATCCCTGAGGATCAGCGATTAGAAAGGACAAATGTGGTTAAGAATCATGTCAAAGTGAGTGTTGAGTGTACTTGAGCAACATCTGGTGAATCCTAAGAAAGAGTGTTTTCAGTGATAAACTAACAAAACATGTACTTTAGAGTCTTCTGGACATGATGATTGCTGAGGAAGAGAGTCTGCGGAAACGTCTGACGACCAGTATTGAGAAATGTCAAACTGAGTTGAGTAAATTGTGCTTGGAACTGCAGCTTCCCCCATTTCAGGTAAGTATTTACACTGGATACAAACTTTAGATAACTCCACTTAATGTTAAACTTTTTTCAGCATTGATAAAAACGTTTCCTGAGCACCAAATCAGCATATAAGAATGATTTCTGAAGCATCATGTGACACTGAAGACTGGTTGTTGAAGATTCAGCTTTATCATCACAGGAATAAATTACATTTTGAAATTTAAATAAAAACTGTTCTTTTAAATTATGTATTATTTCCTAATATATAGCTAACACACAAAGCCAAATAACTCCATTTTTGATTGCATGGGGTCCCTCCAGAATGAAAAAAACATAAGTTTTTGTTGTTCTGTTTCATAATCATTTTAGGAGGACAGAAGTAGCACTATGCTACAGCAGGAAAAAGACCTCCGGACACGTCTTGAAGTGATGTTAAAGGAGAAAAATCAGAGAATGCAAGTGCTCAAAGCATTAACCGAGCAGGATCAGGATCTCTGTGACCTCCTCTGCTTCCAGCCGTTTTCTATCTCTGCTGATTCTGTTCCGTCCCTGGACCAGCTGGAGAAATTCCGTCAACACATCTCCTCTCTCACTGCTGAGAAAGTATGATAATACATCTTTGTTTTAAATACTACACTCTTATAAACGTCTCAGTCATTTATTGAAGAAATGCGTTCAGTCTGATATACAGTGTTTCATATATATATTTAAAGGAACGAAGACATACGGAATTTGTCACACTGAAGAAGCAAATAATACTTTGCATGGACGATCTGGATCAGTTGCCTGAGACTAGTTTTGAAAAGGATGTCGTATGTGAAGATGAAGAGAGTTTTTGCTTGTCTAAAGAAAACATTGATTCACTCAAAGTCCTCCTTCACCAGGTACAACATAAGCTGAATCTGACGTACTATAAACATTGTTAAGCAGTAGTTATATAATACAGTATTTATCATTTCAGTTGGAGAGCAGAAAGGCAGAGAATGAACATGTCTGTGGCTCTTATCGGGAGAAGATCCATGAACTATGGGAAAGGTTGCAGATTCCACAGGAAGAGCGTGATGCAATTTCTGAACACATAACCCTGTCAAAGAAAAGAAATATGGAAGCTGTTAGTAACCTTTTGACAATTTGCTTCTATGAAAAAATATTTTAAACCTGTTTTTCTCCCCTTACCTCAATTATAACGTTGCATGAATTAAGGCTTCCAAATGTCCAATCATTGTATTGTACACAGATGATTACATTTTTATGTCCTCTACTGTCAGTTACAAGCTGAGGTCAAACGTCTCGAAGAACTGAAGCTTAAAAATATTCAGAATGTTACTGAGGCCATTCGGAACGAGATTGCAGTCTTCTGGGATAAGTGCTTTTATAGCACTGACCAACGGCAAGCTTTTGTGCCCTATTATGATGGTGAGTTGTCATTTTTCTGAATTACACTGTTGACTGTCTTTTGTAATGAAATAAAGGTGTAAAGGTATTTTCTTCTCTCAGATGATTTCAGTGAGGAACTCCTGAGCTTGCATGATGCAGAAATAGTGCGGCTTAAACAGTATTATGAGGATCATAAAGATCTTTTTGAAGGTGTTCACAAATGGGAGGAAAGCTGGAGACTTTTCTTAGAGCTTGAAGTAAGTTGAACAGATTGAAAATATTTATCATATCCTTTTGCATCACCTAACACTGTACGTTTTGTGGTAGGAAAAAGCCAAAGATCCATCCAGATTCACCAACAGAGGGGGAAACCTTCTAAAGGAGGAGAAACAACGGGCTGATCTGGTCAAAGGTCTCCCCAAGGTAATTATGTGTACATATACGCTACCATACAAAAGTTTGGGGTGAGTGAGGTTTTTTAAAATAAATAAATTAATATGTTAATTTAGCAAGGATTCTTCAATTTGAAGATTCTTTACTTTGTTTAAAAGAATTCGAATTCAAATAAATGATGTTCTTTTGAACTTTTTTTATTCATCAAAGAATCCTGAAAAAATTAATATGACTTCTACAAAAATATTAAGCAGCACAACTGTTTTCAACATTGATTATAATAGAAATGTTTCTTGAGCAGCAAATTATAATGATTTCTGAAGGATCACTGAGGACTGGAGTAATTGTTGCTGGAAATTCAACTTTATTTATATTTAATTTAGCTGTAATTTATCATAGGAATAAAATATATTAAAATGAAAAACAGCTATTTTTAAATTTAATATAATATTTCACAATATTACTGTTTGACTGTATTTTTGAACAAATAACTGCAGTCTTGGTAACTTTATAAACTTTGCCAACCTCTATCTTTTGAACAGTAGTATATTATGTTATAAGGTTAGCCATGAGTAATTGAGTCTCTCTCGTTTAGCTTGAGAAGAAGCTGAAGGCTGAGATTGAACAGTGGGAACATGAACAGAACAGAGAATTCCAGGTCAATGGTCAGAAGTTCATGCAGTTTGTTACTGATCAATGGGAGACGTACCGGCTGGAGAAAGAGCGGGAAAAACAGGAACGGGTATGTATTTCGCTTTACTGGGCTCTTACCTGTTCTTACCTGTTCTCCAGAGCTGTGAATTAGAATTCTGATTTTATACATTAACTCAAATTTGCTGAGTATTGTATTCATGAATTATGCATTACTAGAGAATGACCAGTTGAAACCTTGAAGATTTAATATTGATAAATTTTAATAATACAATAACTGTCGTGCAGCAACTAAAGAAGAGCAAGCAGACAGAGGAGGACATGGTCTATGGCACTGTGATCCGGACACCGACTAAACGAAGATTTCTGGGCAGCACAACACCTTGTAAAGCTCGAAAGGCAAGTACAATAGAATTTTATTTCCTGATGAAGACAGCAGAATTAAAGTCAATGTGAAACCCTGTTCACAGCCCTTTTTACATGTAATGTGTCATATTTCTGAGTGAAAAAGAGTATTGCAATATAAAACATGCAAGGCAGGACTTGTTTTTATCCATTGGAAATTGATTGGGTTGTGAAAAGTGGTTGTTCATGTTGGTTTTATTCATGTAACACACCTTGATGCACACATTTTTTTTTTACATTTTAAATGAATGCATGGCTGTTTCAGTATTAACTCTGGCTTTTCCTCAGCTAAACGCTACCTCCAGTACTGGCACTTCTAACAGCACTATCCGATCTGTCTTTGGTGGTACTGTCTGTCATTCTCCTATATTGCGTCCTCCGATTTCCGCAAGCAAGGTCAGTGCACGGCCATAACAACACCGTTGTTCTCAAGCTTTTAATTAACTAATTTGCCCAATCCTTTACTGATTAACAAAGTTAATGTGTTACTTCTTTCCTTACACGTCTTTTTTCAAAGCAGGATAATGTGAAGACTCCAGGCCATGGCAAACCTCCTCATCAAGGTTTACTAGAACGCAATAAGGAGAATATCTGTCATCTAACTGGTGGCGTGGCTGGGATGACGAAGGTACCAGCTAGTCCACAGCGTAACTTCAGCATTAACTCTGTCGCAAGCACCTATTCAGAATTTCAGGTAAACTTGTCTTCATCTTCTCCATCAGTAACTCGCAGTCTGGTCAAAGAGAGCAAGAGCTTGAGCTGAATTGTGTTTTAAAGGAATAGCACAAAAATTACTATTATTTGCTGAAAATGTGCTCACTCTCAGGCCATCCAAGATGTAGATACTTTGTTTCTTTATCAGAACAGATTTTGGAAGAAAAATTGTATTACATCACTTGCGCACCAGTGGATCCTCTGCAGTGAATGGTTGCCGTCAGAATGAGAGTCCAAACAACTGATAAAAACATCACAATAAACCACAAGTAATCCACATGACTTCAGTCCATCAATTAATTTCTTGAAAAAACTGTGATAAATCCATCAAGATGTTTTAAACTCCTCTATCCATAATATTGCTTTTTCCAGTTAAGTCGTCTTGTCTGAATCAGGAGAGAAATATGCACTCTTTTCTCATATCCGTGGTTTTTGATGTGAGAGGACAACAGGGGATGGACTTGAGGAAGCATTATTATGGATTATGGACTTGCATTTTGGCTAGACAGCAGTTTAAAGTTAAACTGTAAATGATGGATTTGTTTATTTTTTTACAAACATGCAGCTTTTCACTTCACAAGACGTTAATTAATGGACTGGATTCGTGTGGATTATTGTGATGTTTTTATCAGCTGTTTGGACTCTCATTCTGATGGCACCCATTCACTGCAGAGGATCCATTGCTGGGCAAGTATGTAATACTAAGTTTCTCCAAAACAGTTCCCATGAAGAAACAAATTCATCTACATCTTGGATGGCCTAGGAGTGAATGAATTTTCAGCTAATTTTAAGTTTTTGGAGTGAACTATAAATGCATGAAGTATATAAATGCCTATTTAAAAAATGTATGATACTGGCATAATGTTATGCTAATAAAAACTTGTTTCTAAAGGAAGTTGTCAAGCCTGAATCCATATAATCAAGGTTTGTTAGAGATTTATTTCCAAATATCCTAAATTTTGCCTATTTAACTATATGGTTAAACACTGCTTAAACACACTTTGATTTGCTAACACTGTTTTATGTTGTACTGTATAATAAAAGTAACCCTTTTATATATTTAACTAAACACTTTTATAAAGTATGTAGGGACAATATGCAGTCAGATGGTAATTATTGATAAATAACCCCTTATGGGTTGATCAAGACTGACAGAGTCCTTTATTACCCTAAAGGGGTTTATTTTGCAGTAATGATTGGATGACTGTACATTGTTAAATGAATACTGTACTTACCAAATTATATCTAATATAGTTACATTCTTTTAATTTGAACAGAACAGGCAAGTAGGACATGTTCCATATGATATAAATTTATACAAACAAATAAAGTTTTCATAGACCTCTGAAGGCATTTGTGGTGCATGTATAATATCTGATTAGTTGCGCTTTTATACATCCTCTCGGCCTCTCTTTGAACTGGACTGTTTTTCTTCCTAATCCACACTTCTAACCAAGACTATCTCTTAGTCTATTTATTTACAATTCAGTTAATGTCTGACTGCCTTTATCTGTCACTCTGTCTTTATTATTTTTAGGCTGTAAATATATCCAGTATATATTATGAATAACCTCATTTCATATCAGTGTTCAGATACATATTTTCATGTCAAAATGTCTCTTAATCTGTAATTTTCTTGTCACAGCGAGACCTCTCCAAGTCATCTAAATCAAAACACATACCTGAAATCCTGAACTCAACCATCATTCAACTTTAACTCTACTGCATGCAACACTTTGTGCTATTAGAACTGGGATCTTTAGATAATGGCTTATGAGTTCTTGTTCTTTATAGCTTTAGCTATGCATTTTATATGTAAATGAAGGTAATATATATTTAAATGTCTCTTTGTGGGATTCTACATGTATGTTCACTTTAACACTAGGACAAGCACTGCTTTATATGTACTTGTAATGTAACAAATGAATGTGCATTTTAATGTTACAACTGCTCAGCTGTTCCTAACAAATTAAGATGTTTCAAAAAATAAAGTACTAGTTATTTCTCATTATTGGCAATATTGTCAATCACAATGTATTTTAAAATTGCTTTTGAATGTTTTGCACAATGTAAAAATAAAAACTTTATTGCATTCTTTATTATATTGTACAATTCACTACATTACAGTTCACTTTTGAACATTCTGTGAGTCCTGTCATTATTTTAGTCAAACTATTTCTACTGTTCCAATATCTAAGATCTTTGAATCATGAATTCTGTTTTATTCCAAACAGGTTTGTGTATAATTTATGGATTTAAGCAGTTGTTATATTCCTCAAGCATGTAAATTCACATCCAGCTGTTGCTTTTATTTAGCAACTTGTTAGCAACAAAAAGAAAAAATGGATAAAAATAACGGGTAAATTATATAACGGATAATAATAATGGAGCCACTAAAATAGAAGACTTTAATCTTACTATGACTTCTGTATTCTACATATCTTTGTTTTTGAGCAGAAAACTGATCAGTTGGAAAAATCATAGTTACTAATAAAAATATTAAAAAAATAAGATTTTAAGTCTTAAAATACATCTAGATTTTAAGGAACCCACAGAAATTCTAATGGTTTCCACTACAAAAACCATCAACTATTACAACCATTAAAAATAGTTTTCTGTAGTGTGTTTGGGGACATATTTCATTAGGATTTAGTGGTTTTAACAAGCCACCAATAGAAGGCGACCGATTACCAGTAGAGATGTCCATTACAGTTTCCATTAAAACCAATACAAGTCCCAGCAAAACCATTACAAATTCTGTAATGGTTTGTATTGTTTTTGTTTGTTTTCAGCAGGGAAGTCTGCATTTATAGAAGTAAAATAGAAAAGTTAAAAACCTAAAAAAAAAAAAAAAAAAAGTTTAAAAAACTGCAGTTATTTGGAAAACATTAATTGTTCGTTTCACAGATTTATTTGACTTATAAACAGTCTCATGTAATATCGGATATATAAATGCAAATTTAAAACTTTGTATTGCTAAGTCAATTTAGTTGGTACGTTATAATACATTGTGGGTATTGTATTTAATGCCTCCAAAATGTGTGTGATTGAGTTGTACGTATAATTATATACTTGCCATTTATTGACTTTTTTTCTACTATGGGTTTTTAATTATGTTATAAAATGTTATTGTTCTCTGACTAAAAATGAAGGGAATAAATAAAAGTTAGTTGCGTTGACCTTCACTATAACATAGTAGTTTAAAACAAGCGTTTTACGCAAATGGCATAACATTGGTCATTTTTATTTTTATTATTATTTATTAGTAACTGGAAAAATCAAAAGAGTCTGGCGAATGTTTGTGTTATGCGGGAGGGGGCGGGGTCATTCTGTAACCCGGAAGCGGATTGTGGTGAATGACGCGAACCTTTAGGGTCGAACGGACAGACGGTAAAAAGATGGCGGATGACAAGCGCGATAGCACGGGCAGTGATTCCGCTAATAACCGGTTGTGGAGCCCCTCCGTTCGCGGAGCGGCGGCGGTGTTTGTTTGTATACTGTTGGCCGAGCCTGCGCGAGCCACCACGCACTGGGTGGTGACTGAGGACGGCAAAATCCAGCAGCAGGTAAGTTACGCGACTGTGTCGTGTTGAGTCACTCCGTCGCGCTCTAGACCGTATTTACAAGACAACATATCAACAGTTGCTTTCTAATCTGATTGTTCCTCACTAGCACCGCTTTATCCAGCTGTCAGACAGATGCGTGTGTGGATCTCAGGTGTTGTCTGCTGCTGCTCATCATATAACAGCGCACTAGTTCATTAATAATGTCCTGATCAGCAGCCTGATTTGGCTTCTTGATGTCTTCTAATCTCTGTCCGATAGTGACTCTTGCTCAAAGCATGTTTGCGCTTTGATTTTGCCTTTGCTTTTTTCATGCTCCCTTTCGTTTCCAGGTGGATTCTCCTCTTAACTTGAAACATCCCCACCATTTAGTTCTTTTCATGCAACAAGAGACTCGTGTGAACTACCTCAAGAAGTTAGAGGTGATGTTAAGCCTCACATTCATCACAACCTAAAAGGATCTTTTACAATGTACTTTGTCTTGAAGAGGGCAGCTCTAGAAGTAAAGGTATGCTTCCCTAAACCCTTGTCTGACAGTGAGTTACTGTACGTTTTGCAGAAGCAACTAGTTGCTCAGAAGATTCACATTGAAGAGAACGAGGACCGGGATACTGGTTTAGAGCAGCGGCATTATAAAGAAGATGCTGACTGTGTCACAGCTAAAGTTCCTCTGGGAGACTTGGATCTCTACGATGGCACTTTTATATCCCTGGAGAGCAAAGACATAAAGTATGTGGTGTTTGCTTGTGCTTGTTTTAATTGTTATTATCAAACACGTCATTGTGGATTTGTTTTTGCGGTTTTCTAGTCCAGAGGATTTTTTGGATCTGATGTCACCTCTACCTCCAGATCTGGAAAAACCTGACTGCGCTAAAATTCTTGATCTCCCTTATAGCATTCATGCGTTTCAGCACCTCAGGGTGAGTGTTTTGAGTGCTTTAAGCTTTACCCATAGATACACTACTGCTTAAAAGATTTTATTTTTTTTTTTTAAAGTTTTTTGTGCTCATCAAGCCTGCATTTATTTGATTAAAAATACAGTAAAACAGTAATATTCAAATGTTATTACAATTTTAAATATTTTCTGTTTTAATATATTTTAAGATGTAATTTATTCCTGTAGCGAAGCTGAAATTTCATCAGCCGTTACTCCAGTCTTCAGTGTCACACAATCTTTCAGAAATCATTCTAATATGCTGATTTTATATGCATTTATTATTCAATAAAAGCAGATTTGATGAACATAAACTTCTTTCAAAAACATTAAAGTTATCGTAATTATTCAAAATTTTTTCACTGGAAAATGTACGAGTGGGGACTTGGTTCAATGCATTGTTGATTGGATTGTGAGATGTGGGCATTGCATTTAAAAGTGGAGGCAAATGAATGTGAGCTTGCAGTGTAGGGTTTAAACAGAAGAAATGATTGGAGACGTCCTGCACGTGTAATGAGTGAAGTCTGTCGTTTTCACTAGAAGGTCCAGTTATGTAATTTTGTTTTAATGTTACGAGATCAACAAATGAAACTTGCACAGATTAATTTTTCACAATAAAATATGCATTTAGAAAATACAAAGGTGAATTTTCATTTCATGCCAACTTTACTTTTGAACATGGGCTCATTGTCTTCTTGCTCAATGTTTTTTCCCTCTCAGGGTGTACAAGAGAAGGTAAACTTAACATCACCCTTGCTTTCAAAGGATGACCCGATCTTTACCTCCCTGTCTCTTAAACTGGGACAGAGTGTGGATGAGATTGGGCATCGGATACACCAGGCCCTCATAACAGTAAGTTGATTTGCTTGATTTCTAAAGTTCATGGAAAACCTTGAAATGCTGCAGTTGTGATTTCTAGGCTTGAAAAAGTCTAGTATTTTCTATAGTGACTGGAAATCTTTGTAGTTATGTTCTCCTAATTTAAGATTATTGTGCTTCATAAGATGGAACCCAGCACTAAAATGCACAATGAGGAACTTTATTAGCTTTGAGTCACAAAGGCGTCTTTGTAAATTAAAGCTAATTAATATTTTTATGGCACATAAAGTGCTTTACTTTGAGCATATTTGCTTAGAAAGCCAACTCCTTCTAACCACAGTAAATGTCAGGAATTTTTAAGGTTGCATGATATATCAGTACCATACTTTTTCCTTTATGGTTCAGTTTTTCCTCTAAGTTGCAGTTTTTAAAGGCTTGTAGATAATAACAGAAGTCAGCTGAAATGGTCATTTCTCAAGATTAATGATGACTGTCTTTTTCTCACTTTCTAAGAATTCCTCTTCATGGGTGCTTTATAACTTGGCCTCCTTCTACTGGCGGGTGAAGAATGAACCCAGGCGAGCTGTGGACTGTGTGGTCCGTGCCCTTCATTTTTCTCCAAGGTAAAGTGAAATGGCACATGGATACAAATGGCAGATGTATAGCATAGCTTATCAACAGTGAAATCAGTGTTTCGTCACCTGCACAAAGACTTGCATAAGTTACTTTACATAAATTTGCATGTATTTCCTCTCTTTTTGCAGGCAGCACAAAGATGTTGCTCTCATCAATATGGCAAACATACTTCACAGAGCGCACTTCTCGGCTGACGCCGCCATTCTCGCCCACGCTGCTCTGGATCTCACCACCGATCTCTTAACCAGCCATTACACCCTGGGCAATATTTACGCTGTGAGTGCAGTGTTTTGAAGAAGAGGGATGGTTTCTGAAAATACAATTTTTAAATGTTTTTGAACTTCCTCATAATCCTCTGTTCACATGCATTTACTGCTGGACAGGAAATGGCAGTTTTTCTTTAGTATCTGATTTCCTTGTTTGTATCAAATGACATTCACAATCTCTCTCCCTTCCTCCTGCCTCTCTGGTAGATGTTGGGGGAGTATAATCACTCCGTGCTGTGCTATGAGCAGGCCCTGCAGGCTCAGCCGGGCTTTGAGCAGGCCCTGAGGAGGAAACATGCTGTCCTCTGTCAGCAGAAGCTGGAGCAGCGGCTTGAGGCTCAACATCGGTAAGACAGACTATTTGTTTTCTCATTGACTGCTGTGACTTTGACTCTCTTTTTCTGTGCAGTTACTCTGAGTCTCATTAAGAAAACCATCTGAGTATGGAGTAGCCTTTATCCTAATATTGAATGGCTCTTGTTATTTCATTGATGGCGTATTTCTGCTGTTCATTTTATGAAGAGAAATTCATTATGGATCACTGCAGGGGTCTTTAGCAGGGTTGTACTACAGGATGGCTGGCAATTATGTAGTTTGATCTCAGGCTAATTTTATGTGAATAAAGAAAAATGCATTCAGCAAGGATGCATTTAAATGATCAAAATAACAGTAGAGACATTTATTGTTACTAAAGATTTCTATTTTAAATAAATACTGTTCTTTCTAACTTTCTGTTCTTTAGAGAAACCTGGAAAAAAACACTTGTGGTTTTCACACACTGAATTAAGCAGCATAGCTGTTTTCAACATTGATAATAATAAGAAATGTTTATTGAGCACCAAATCAATTAGAATGCTTTCTGAAGAATCATGTGTCAGCAGTAATGACTGCTGAAAATTCAGTTAATTCATAAAATTAATTGTGAAAATGGTGTTTTTTTTTTTTTTAAATGTGTATTTGATAAAATCCAGTCTTTTATGATTTGTAAGAGACTTAAAAAACATTTCAAAAAATCTTACTGACCTCAAAGGTTTGAACAGTAGTGTACATTAATATGCTTCTTATAGATATGTTATTAAAGGCCAGTCTAAAAATGTGGTTTTATACAGCTGGCTATGTTTTATCCACCAGTGGATCCTAAGTTGTGTTAATTTATTTTCTGTTGGGGCAAAAAAAAGAGAACCACAAAAAAAAATATATATTTGTAATAGGCATTAAATGATAGTGTTTTCACACTGGAGGTTTGATTTAGCAAAAAAATTGATTTGTTTCATGTGGAAGTCAACTTACAAATTAAGAACCACACATCATGTGTTAAACACAAAGTGAAGTGCTATTGTAAATGTATATTTTGTGAAATTGTGTAAATTCTAACACAAAATGTTGACAGTATTTTGGTAGTTACACCAGATAAACAAAATCCAATCAAAGTGACGATGCTTTCCAATTGTGAGTGCACAAATGTATCTTTGAGTTTGTGCTCAAAAAAGTGCATCTTCCCTGACACTTTGTCCAGGTCTTTGCAACGCACCCTGAATGAACTGAAGGAGTACCAAAAGCAGCATGATCATTACCTGAGGCAGCAGGAGATGCTGGACAAGCACAAGCTCATTCAGGAAGAGCAGATCCTGCGAAATATCATCCACGAGACCCAAATGGCTAAAGAAGCTCAACTCGGTTAGACTGCATGTTTTACCTTTCAATTCCAGTCATACAGTTTCTGTAACACAGACCCACAAACTCAAGATTGTGCAATATACTGGATAAACAAGTTTCGCAAGCCTGCCAGATCTAGTTGGCGCGACGTTTGTTCTCTTTCCCCGTTGGTTGCATGAATGCTTATAATAGGACTTAAATGTTTTGTTTCAGGAAATCACCAAATGTGTCATATGGGTCAGCAGAAGTTCACCCTGCACTGCCCGTATGACTTGCCTGTACGGTATCACCGTGGAGAACTGTTTGAAAATGTCCACTACATTCAGGTGAAACTGAAAACACAATGTTTGAATTATTTTGCTTTGTGTGTGATAATAATTAGAATAAATATTGAAGTAGTTTACTCGATTTCTACACAATAAAATATTTAGCCGAACTTGAAAAATGTATATTCATTATTTAAATGCCTATGGAGTTTCAAAAATTTTACATTTGCATGTCTAGAAAAAACACTTAAAATTAGCGAATTAAAATAAGAAATATGTTGATTTTTAGTTGTTGTAGCTTATTTAAATTCTTGGATGCTTGAATCCTTGAGGGCTCCTTAGGAGTGTGTGGAGGCCCCCTAGTAGACCCTGGCCCTCTGGTTGAGAAGCATTGGTCTACAGCAGTGGTTTTCAAACTTGTTCCTGGGGACCCACAGCTCTGCACATTTTGCATGTCTCCCTAATTTACACACCTGATTCAGATCATCAGCTCATTAGGAAAGGGCTCCATGAACTCAAATGAGTGTTTCAGATAAGGGAGACATGCAAAATGTGCAGAGCAGTGGGTCCCGAGGAACAAGTTTGAAAACCACTGGTCTATAGTAATGCCAGTCCACGAATTTCAGTGAACAAGCAGTGTTTCGTGGAACATGTTATTGTTTTGTTTGTGTGTCCACTATACCCTACTTTGACTGCTTGCAAAACAATTTTGTATGCGGATCAGGATTAAGCAAATTAGCTGAGTAGCTGAAACTGACTTGTTTGTAAAACGGTTGCATGAAAGAAATACTTTACATGTGATAATATTGTTGATATTCAGTATAACATCGGTCCTTTTTGTTACATTGCTTTAGTGTCAATCTCCTCTTTTTCTGTGTGTGTGCGTGTCTGTAGTTTGGTGAGGAAGTGTCAGTAGCCAGCAGTGTTGCTCTGGTGTCCGAGTTGAGTGTGAATGAGAGTCACAGTCCTCAGCAGTCCTACACTGTGTCTTTAGGACGGGAACCTGCAGCCCACTGGGACAAGGAGACCACCTCCACCGACGTAAGTGTGTGTTGATTATTTTATTTATTTATTTATTTTTTTTGGTAAACACTCCTATTGTTAACTGAAAACAACGGAATTATCCTAAAATTTAAATAACACAAATGCACGAGGAGTTGTGTTGAGAAGTTCCTGCAGACACAGATTCCATGTTGTACTAATTATTGGCATATTTATGGCATGTATTTATTGTATGGCATATTTTTATTTGTAAATGTCATGTTGTTTATATGTTAGAACACAAAGGTGCATTCATGCCATGTTCGAATTATCATATTTATGAGATTCTGACTTGTAAAAATGTATCCATATCTTAGTCAAACTCATTATTAAAACTTTTTGAATTATACAAGATTTCTGACTTGAACCATCTGACCATTGCAATGAAAATACTCAAACTGGTGGAAGGTTTAGCCATAAAAGGTAATTAACTAGTTATCCTGGAATAACTTCATATAAAAATTATGTAGTTAACTAGTTATCCTGGAATAAATTCATATAAAGATTATACTTGAATAAAAATCATTCAAGTATAATCTTAAAAATAAACAAAAGACATGATTACAATACAATTTAATTTAGCTAGCATGGAGTTATCTAATTTCCTGTTAAATATGATGAATACCCTAACATTTTATCAATAAGGCATGTTTATGGTGGTTTTGTCAGTGATTACTCAAATTACACAGATTGATTTTGGCATTATTAGTGTTGCCATAAAAACAGATCATTTCTGTATTATCTATATTATCCTGCATATTATATAGTAGAAGTCCCATTCTGTTTGTTGTGTGTGAACAGGAAAGTCATACGGTGCTGTGGCCCAGGAGGTCAGACTGTGCACAACGATTCCCCACCATTCCCCCTGTGCACCTTCTTCCCACCTATTACCTGCCACCTGAGTCCCGCAACTTTAAGTAAGACGTGGCACTGTGACATGAACACTTCTGTTACATACAGTATGCAGTCACAGAATCACACTCTCAACCCTTCAACATGTAACATGTCACCTTGTTATCTTTGTCATTTTACCAGGGGACTGAATATCCTCTTGGAGAGCAAAAGTCCTCCATCATCAGCAAAGATGCCGGACTGCAACTTTAAGAATCTTGTCACTGCTAGAGACCCACTGGACTCTCTGGCCTGGGCCTTAGAGAAGGAGCTGCCTGACCCACATGCTGTTGAGGTATGAGCCAGCTTACTCAACACTGTCAGTCTGAAGGCATTCTGTACCACACCTTTACCTTACCTGGACTATTTGTGCAGGTGGCTATTTATTGTGTGGGAGTGTTGTGTTTTCTCAGGTGAGTCATTCTGTGTGTGTGTTTTACGCAGGTGTTGGTGAAGCGCAGTGGTGGGAGGAGTTTGGAGCAAACTGGAGAACTGATTGCTCAGGCTCTGGACAAGGTAAAAGAACAATGGCTGCATGTGGCTCATGTTGAGTACATTAGCAGTTGCACTATTTGCTTTTTGTGGATGGAGTGTGGATCTTATGGAAATGCGGTGTAAGTGTAAAATACAGATAGAATTGAAGAATCAGTAACTTTATAATGAACATTTGTATAATATTTATTTCTATACTACATTTATAGTGACTGTGGACCATTAAACTCAGAAAAGGACAAAAAAACACTATAAATGCACCAATAGTTGCCATTATGACTTGTGTGTTAAAGTGTAAATAATATAAAGTGTTCAGAAGCCATGTAATAGTTTTTTGTAAGGAATAGACACAAATGTAAGACACTATTGACTGATTATAATTTTCTCGGCTGCAACTTTGAAATCATACACAATTACACATATATTGAAATGTAATTTTTAAATTGTAAAATTTTTAAAATGTAATCACAGCCATTACTCCAGTTGTAAGTGTTATGTGATTCTGAAGATCCTTCAAACCATTCTAATGCTGATTTGTTGTTCTAGAAATGTTTTTTTTTTTTTTTTTTTTTTTTTTTTTTTTTTTTTTTAATCAATTTTGAAAACATTTGTGTTGCTAAATATTTTGTGGAAACTTTTTTTTTTTTCAGCATATTTAAATGAATAGAAACTAGAAATCTTTTATAGCAGTGTAGAAGTTTTTACTGTCACCTTTGATCAGTTTCATGCATCTTTGCTGAATAAAAATGCTAAATTCTTTGGGAAAAATAATGTTGACCCAAACAGTGGTGATGTAGGTTAGTGCAATGATGCTTTTTATAGTACTGCTTTGGCCTTTTAGGATCTGAACAGCACATGCTCATGGTCATGACAATGATTTCTATGTGAAGATTCTTTCACAAGTTATTTTTGTGTATGTGTTTCACTGAAAAAAAATTGCAACTTAATGAGCATGAGTAAATAATGACAGATGTTTCATTTTAGAAGTTGTTAGCTGCTCGTAATTGGTTGTCAGATTGTCTGCTTGCAACAATTAAATGTAAAACTAGGATTGTGATAGTAAAAACAAAAGCTTTACCGGAGGTCAAATGGAAGGTCTCTTTCTCTCAGATGAGTGGGCCGCGGTGGATGATGCAGAATGAAGCAGGTCTTTTCTGGCGTGCTAAAGGAAATGGCACACAAGCTTTGGCGTGTCTGCGTCAGGCTCTCCATTCTGCCCCTCCTCAGCACAGAGACATGCCTCTGGTCAACACTGCTAACCTGCTGCTGCACTACGGCCTGCATGACGAGGCCCATGAGCTGCTGCAACAGGCCCTGCAGATCAACCGCACAGAGGTATGCACTGACACTGACCTGGCTATAACTGAGACCGTTGAACACCACACCTTTTCAGCGCAGACTTTATTACTACTAACACCCAGTGTAGACAGCTTGTTGATTACGATGTTAATTACAATCTTATTTTGACATGATATCCATGGAAATATTCCTCTGATGCCACAGAATTTAAATGTCAGACATACAGTGGTGTTAACTAGGGCTGTCATTTAGTTAAAATATCTGATCACATTAATTACATGATTTGCTTTTGAATTAATTGTAGTTGAACATATAAATATTTGTAAAGAAAAGCCCAAGGATAAATACAATCCAAACACATTGCATGGTTTTGACAGATGAAAGCTTTTAGAAGAGGCTGTAGATGTCTATATATTGTTTATTATCATTGGCTGTATCATGGCTATTGATATAGGTATTATCATTGGCCACCTTGTGGCCAAACTAATCAGTGCAAAAATATTGCACAAAAAAGTATACTGTTGTGTTTAGAAAAATCTGACTGTGTGCTTTATATACTGATGATAAAATTTAAGTCACACTCTAGAGCAGGGGTGTCAAGCTCAGTTCCTGGAGGGCCGGAGCCCTGCAGAGTTTAGATGCAACCCTAATTAAACACACCTGATCCAGCTAATCAAGTCCTTCAGGCTTATTTGGAAACTACATGGTTCGTGTGTTGGACCAGGGTTGGAACAAAACTCTGCAGGGCTGCGGCCCTCCGGGAACTGAGTTTGACACCCCTGCTCTAGAGTATGCATAGAAACCAAAGTATACCTTGGGCTTTACTCAGTTGATGAATGTGCTAGCTGCTCTGCTATAAGTGTGGCGAGCTGCTTGTCAGCTTACTGAAGACTTGCAAAAACATGCAAGTGGCACTTCAAACTTGAATTTCTCATATTTTTCTTTTATTATATAGGTCAAAGGGCATTAATTTTATCTAGTGCTGTCAAACAATTAATAGCGATTAATCGCATCCAAAATAAAAGTTTTTCTTAACATATGTGTGTACTGTGTATATTTATGTATGTATATATAAATACAAACTCATGCATGTATATATTTAAGAAAAATGTTATGCTTGTATATTTATATATAATATAAAATGTTAAAATATAAATAAATGTATATACATGTAAATATTTTCAAAATATATACTGTATGTGTGTGTATTTATATATACATAAATAAACACAGCACACACATATATTATGTAAACAAGAACTTTTATTTTGGATGCAATTAATCATGATTAATCATTTGACAGCACTAATTTTATCAAATAATTTTCTTTGGAATTGATCACACTAACAGGTTAAATTGACAGCCCAAAATATACATTTGTTTCACCCAAAAATGAAAATTTGCTGAAAATTACTCACCCTCAGGCCATCCAAGGTGAAGTTTAAGTTTGTGGTCACACCTTAGTTTGGGGACCAGTTCTCACTATTAACTAACTATTGACTATGACTTTTGAATCAATAAACTCCTAATTTACTGCTTATTAATAGTTAGTAAAGTAGTTGTTAAGTTTAGGTAGGGGGATAGGGTTAAAAAAATCTAAAATATGGTCATGTTGAATAAGTCATTAATATGTGCTTTATAAGTACTAATAAACAGCCATATGTTAGTAATATGCATGCTAACAAGCAACTAGTTAATAGTGAGAATTGGTCACTAAATTAAAGTATTACCAAATTTGTTTCTACATTGGATCAGATTTGGAGATACATTTAGCTTTACATCACTTGATCACCAATGGACCCACTGCAGTGAATGGGTGCCGTCAGAATGACAGATGATAAAAAAATAATACACTAGCAATCCACATTACTCCAGTCCATCAATTAATGTCTTTTGAAGATAAAAGCTGCATGTTTGTGATAAACAAGTCCATCATTAAGACGGTCACTTTAGCTTCCTATTAAATACGAGTTCATAATCCAAAATATTGTGTTCTCCGGTGAAAAATTAATCTTGTCTGAATCGGGATAAAAATATGCACAGCTCAAGCATCGTTTACAAGTGAAAGCAGTCTGAAATGGTTCTAACCAAATATTTCAGTAGATTTTGATGAGAGCGGTCTTTACTGGGTGAAGCATTGTTATGGATTATGAACTCGGTAGACTCTATTTTGGTCAGAAGCAATGGTTACAGTGCCTTAAAGATTTATTACAAAAATGCAGATTTTCACTTTACAAGACGTTAATTGATGGACTGGATTTGTATTGATAACTTCTGATGTTTTTATCAGCTCTCATTCTGATGGCACCCATTCACTTGCAAAAGATCTGTTGGTGTACCAGTGATGTAATGCTATATTTCTGCAATCTTTTCCAATACAAGCTTATCTGCATCTTGACTTCAAAACATAAATTTAATTTTTTGGGTTAGTTATTACAGAGAACTTTATTAAGTGACATAAATGTATCTTTCTCTCTCTTTTTCACACCAGCCTCACACCCTGTTAAGTCTGGTCAACGTTCACCTCTCTCAGGGAAACCTGACTGGCGCTCTGGCCGTGTTTCGTCGGGCACTGACTCTCACAGTTCACTGTCCCCAGTGTCGTGCCAGCCTGCCTCTAATGCGCTGTCTCCAGTTTTACCCCTTCCTTTACAATCTCCAGCACCAGACCTGTCCATGTAAGTAGCCTCCTCCGTAAACCTGTAGGACCCTTCCAACACTGAACCGAGAGTTTTCCCCCTGGACAGCTACCCCACTTCACCTTCCTCCATCACTCACTCTTTCCTCCTCCCTGGTGTTGCAGCCTCAGTGACAGAGTGCTCAGCGCTCTTTTTATAGCCAGGCACTGTAATCTTTGAGCCAATTTTAGACACTTTACCGTTGCATCTTCTATTCTGGGTTTGCTCTGTTCCCTCTTCTGCTCCCCTTTTCTCTTCTCCTAAGCATCCTGCACTGCTCCCCTTCTCTAGCTCAGCTCTCTCCCCTGGCACTCTTCTGAGTGAGAGAGGCTTTGAAATAGCGAAATCGTGTCCTCAATAATTCAGGGCACTGAAAATAGCACAGGCTTTATTTAGATGCCGCTGCGCTCTGCAGACAAAAATGAACTCTTTGTCCTCTTCTCGTTTGGGGGAACTCTGAGCTATTGATTTAGGGATTAATATGGCAAACCCCTTTTGAACTAACACACTTTTCACTTATACAAGAATGTGAATGGTGAATGTGTGTCCAAGTGGCTTCTGTTTCTACCTTCTTATAAATAATGCAGTTGTATTGTAATCTAAGTTAAGCAACATGTGAGCTGAATTGTGTGTGTGTGTGTGTGTGTGTGTGTAGCTGGCTCTGGCTGTGAGGCAGAGGAAGACACAGAGCTGGAGGAATGGGACACAGCCAGCAGCAGCAGCAGGAAGGAGGCCTGGGACACTGATGCCATGCCTGTGTCTGCCTTAGAAGACTCTCTCCTCTTTGAGAGTAAGATTAATAATGAAGCTTATGGGGGCTTCTTTTTCTGTGTTTGATGTTTATATACAATACAGTGAACTCAGTCCAACATTCTGAGACCACTAGCAAAAATACTTTTATTTTGCATTTATTATTAGCATAACAGTTTAAGTGAGTTCACATACTTATTGTCACAAGTATTTATTCCATTAGTGACTTAGAAATCGCATTAAATCTTAAATATCTCATTTATTTGTTTGTTTGTTTGTTTGTTTGTTTGTTTATTTTTTATTTTTAAAGGTTTAAATTAAATTTTAAATCCCAGATTTGCGGTCTCAGACATTTAGACTCCGCTGTATGTCTCCTCTGAGAATTGGAAATGTTGTGACAGTTGTCAGACAGAATTTGACCTCATCAGTGTGTGATCACATTAGCAAAATTTCTGCACATCTCTCTCAGAATTCACTTTTATACCAAGTAGCTTTCTGTTGGCAAACATGGTAAAATCTCACAACAAACTTGAACTTACTGCGAAATCTTCGAGTGGAAATCTTTTGCTCTCATGTGAAACTCACAATTGTGTGGATTCCTATTAAAAATGCTTGTATTTCACCCACTTCGAAATACAGTAAGCTGTAAATGTGAGCACACGTTTAGGGTCTTCTTAGGGTCTCTCTGTAAAGGAAAGTATACCACCTTACTACGCATACAATTTTATCTCTTCAACTCTTTGATTATTTGATCTGACTACTAAAAGTTAACTTTACCTAAATTACCTATCAATAAATTGAAATATGTAATTGCAATTTTCATACAAAACCGAACAGATTGTATTTCATGTTTCATGTGAATCATTTATTAATACAGTCACTTTCCCCATGCTTTATGAACTTAAACATATACTAATTGTAAGCCTTTACATGTTAAATTTGACATTTTTACTCCAGATTTAATGTGGATGGTAACTGTCCTGTCTTTGCTAAATTAAACATAGAGTGTAGTGAGGCCATGTGATATAGCAGTATAGCATAGCACTATGCTAAAGATTTATGGTTGCATATTTTATCACTGCTTTCCTCTTTACCTTTTCTCTCTGTTACTCTCTCGTCTTCTGCAGAGGTTGTGGTGGACAGCAACGGTTCAGGGGAGGTGAGCGGGCAGGACAGGGTCCGAGAGCAAAAGACTGACGGGGTGGAAGAAGAGGAGCAGGACTGGCGTCTGAGAGAAGAGCTGATAGGAGCGTTTGAGGGGGCTCTGGACATGAACGGGAAGACAGGGGACCTACGGGGCATCCGCGTGCTGAAAAACGACAGGGTCATGGGGGCGAGAGGGGGAGGACCCTGCTTCGGCAACTGTGAGGATGATGAGGGAGCTGAATGGGTACGTCTCTCTGTTAGAATGTTTAAGAACTTTTTGTATTCGTAATCAAGAAGAATTTAACTGTTTCCTGTTCTCTTCATTTCTTCAGATAACATTCCAGGTGAAACGTGTGAAAAAGCCCAAAACTGATACCTCAGAGGGCTGGGTGGGAGAAGGAGATGTTCGTCAGGGTGAACCTGCAGCAAGCAACTCCATCCTTGAGATCAGTGGACCCACAATCCCCTCGCCTGGACCCTCAGGTGCTGAGAATCAACTGCCTTCCTACATGACATTTAGTATTATTTATATACACTTATTAATATTTTAGGTATTTTAACTTTTAGTTTTATATTTTCATTTAGCTTTAGCAAAATTAGTAGTTTAAATCTATTTCTTTTTAACTTTTCATTTTTAGTCATTTTAGTCCAGCTTAAACTTACTTTCAATTAAGTGCCAAGGCAACATTTTAAGTTTTTCATCTAATATTTGTTTTATTTCAGTAAACAGAAATGATTTTTAAGGTTTGTTATAGGGGTGTAACGGTACACAAACATGACATTTCAGTACGTACCTCGGTTTTGATGTGATGGTTCAGTACAGGAGGAAGAAAAAACTAAACATAAATTGCTTCTTTTTTAAAATTAAATTTATCGAACAAATTGCTCTTTGTTTAAATAAATTTAATTATAATTACAATTTTCTAAAAATAAAAATCTACCTAAGATTCTGCTCTAAACTAGGGAGCCCTTTTACGTTACTATAAGGTTACAATTAACAACAGAGCCCAAACTTAAATTCAATTACTCTTTATTTTTAACTCTAATAATTAACACTCAAATTAAAAAATTGTATGCAAACATGTTTTTAAATTAACTTCTAAATTATACAATTTCTATTTGTTGTTGAAATATAATAATTTACAGAGTGGTTGTCATAACTTGTTTCGTAAAAGATTTATTTAAACAAACATTAAATAATTAAGATATCACTAACAAGTAAAGTAAAATATAATGAAGTATATAGTCTAATATTTTGCAAAATGCTCTTCACTAGACTTCATTTCTCTAGCAAATAACGAGCTGTGGACAGGACACTGATGACTTGCCTGAGGTAAATGAAATGCTTCGTGACATTTTATTTACAAGCTGTTTTGAAACGCTAATTGAGCGATTACGTGAGGGGTGAGATGTCAATTTATGTTTATTTCGTGTTCAAACTATTAGTAAAGAGGAAGGGATGATCACGCTCACTTGCGCTCCACCTTACAGCGATCTGTCTCACCACATCAAAGAGCGTCAAAACGGCATTTATTGTCTGAATTTCCTGAAAAATGGAACGATTTGTTGCGTACTGAACCGAACCGAACGACCCTTACCGAACATTTTCAGTGTGGATACGTGTATTGTTACACCCCTAGTTTGTTAATAATAACAACACTGACATAAAGATGATTCTGCTAGCACTGTAGCTGCGAAAAGGCATCATGACGTCATAATATTTTGTGTCTTTAGAGAGATGGAAGGACTACAGCAGTCTGGGTTGGCCCGGTCCAGAGGAATGTCAGCGCACGCGTCGTGTGGACCTCACAACTGTGGCTAGTACCTGGCTGGCTGTGTCTGCCAAGAACATAGAGTAGGATGTCATTCTTAGAGTCATTCTGTTGGAATACTTTCATAGTGGGCTGGGCTCTTTTCTACTAACATATGACTCTGAACTCCTCACAGTATCACAGAGCATATAGACTTTGGCACACCGCTTCAGGAGCCAGCAGTGGAGCCGGTGTGTAATGCCAATCTCCCTGCCAGTATGCACACACTGGACCATCTGAGCGGAGTGGCCAACCGCGGAGGTATTCACTATACTGGAGAGAGTCAACTCAGAGAGGTGTTTTTTTAATCTTCTATTTACAGCTATGACTGATTCTGCTGATCTGAAAAGTTCTGACGTTTGTGAATGGCTGTTTTTTCTCATCTCACCCTCATTCTTCTGTCACAGGTGTTGCAGAATCTGGGAAAAGATAAATTTCCCTCACAGTCTTTTGAACAAGTGGGAACACGTATTGCAAAGGTGTTGGAAAAGGTATTACACCGAGTGTTTGTTCTAAGAATGTAACTACAAGTGTGGTCACATGCTCTTTAAAGGTTGTCTTCAGTTGGGTTAAAAAATAGTCTTTTTATTATCTAAATAAAACGTACCTGTCTGGATTTTGCAAGGACCTGTGCTGGTTTTTAAAAGTTTAGGGTTGCTAAGATGTTATGTTTATGAAAGAAGTCTCTTATGTTCATCAAGGCTGCATTTATTTGATAAAAAATATAGTAGAAACAATAATATTGTAAAATCACTAAAATTTCATATTATTTTCTATTATATATTTTAAAATTTAATTTATTCCTGTGAGGGTAAAGCTGAATTTTCAGCAGCCATTTATCCAGTCTTCAGTCTTCAGAGTCACGTGATCCTACAGAAATGATTTTAATGTGCTGATTTGGTGCTCAATGTTGATTATTATGTGATTAAAAACAGTTGTGCAGCTTAGTATTTTTGTGGAAACTAAGATTTTTCAGGATTCTATGATAAATAGAGTATAAAGTTCAAAAGAAAAGCACTTAATTGAAATATGTATCTTCAATAATAAGATGAATGTCTTTACTTTCTTTTGATTAATTTAATGCATCCTTGGTGAATAAACCTTTTTATTTCTTTAAAAAAAATCTTACTGACCCCAAAAAAGGTGCTGTAGATAATGGTATTGTAGCTTTATCCATTGTGTATACATCTTAATTGGACTAAAATTATATCCACTAAAATGGTATGCACCTTATTTTTAACATAAGAGCGGGCGCAGCTATTTGGAACGTGAATGTGCGTGGCCTTCAGTTATTTTACATGTACAAAAACAGTCTGTCATGCTGTTTGATACTGCAAACTGGTATTTGTTATGATAATTCGTTATTGTAATCATAAACACACTGGTTTGTAGCGCAGATAGCTTGAGTTTTTAATTGATAGATATTTACCTTTAGCGACTAATGAATCAGATGTCTCGCACATTCAAGAAAATAGCTTACTTCCATGTTGCAAAATAAGATGGGTACTAGGACTGACAGACAGACTATTCAAAAACCCAAACTAATGATAAAACTGTGCATGTAAACATGCTTTATGACTGTTTGTATTTCTAGCTGAGAACAACTCAATGGAAACTTTATCAGTGAGTAATAAATTGTTACATTTCATTTCATTCGTTTATCTATTAGAATCAGACGTCCTGGGTTCTGTCCAGCATGGCAGCATTGTACTGGAGGGTGAAAGGTCAGGGAAAGAAAGCCATCGACTGCCTTCGCCAGGCTCTGAACTACGCTCCTCACCACATGAAGGTTCAGCTCGTTCTTCTTCTGTTACATTTCGTCTCCGTTGGTTGGCCTGTACAAAAAGCATATCTTACTGCAAGATATGAATGTTTGTTTCTGTTGTGTTAGGATGTGCCTCTCATCAGCCTTGCCAACATCTTCCAAAATGCGAGGCTATGGGAAGACGCCCTAACTGTGGCACGCATGGCAGTGGAAATTGCTCCTCACTTTGTGGTTAACCATTTTACTCTGGCAAATGTTTATATAGCTATGGTAAGTGATTTTTCAGAGTCTTATGAGGGATTTTATTGATGTTAAGTGATGACTGTTTTTAATACGTACTTAATATGTCTTCATAGGAGGAGTTTGAGAAGGCCATGCATTGGTACGAGTCGACTCTAAAACTCCAGCCAGAATTTGGGCCGGCCAAAGATCGTCTGCGCACCATCCAGTGCTACCTCCTCTCAAAGAGGGACCGGCGAGCTCCCTGAGGACACAACACACACACACACACACAAACAAATGTAACATTAACATGCTCCTTAATCTAAGCTATCAGTGAGGAACACGTTGTTTGTCTATTTGTTGTCTTAATTTCATAAATATAGACCATATCATTACTGTTTATAAGGTTGGCGTTCAGTTGAGCTATAAAAATGGTTTCCCTTTTTTCAGATTTTACGAAAATTTATGATGATGATTTATGGCTAAAGGGTTGTTTATTTCTATAAAACATCTTGATATTCCTATAAAGGGATATTTTGGCTGGGGTCGAGATTCAACATTTGAATGTGTCGGATTGTATTTGAATGCTATTTTTTTTTAACAATAATACCAATAATACAATGCATCTTTTAGTCTCACCATATCCGTATGTCACTCTCTCTCAGCAGTAGCTGCTAGGTGTATAAAGGGTGTCTTAAATTGTTAATTCAGAATACAGATTGTTAAAAGAAACACTGTAGTCTTTTACTTACACAACCTTTCTCAGATTTAGTTATGTCTAATGGTAACAGTTCAGGCTCTTGTATGCACTTCTTGTATCTGCCATCAGAGCAGGCTGAAGCATTTGGTACATCCTGTTGCTTTTTATTTTTAGCTAAAAATATCCAATACTGCAAACATGTGGAAAGGAGAATTTCCCCTGATGGTTTACTGTACTGCTTTCTAACTTATCTGACATGGAATAAATCATTAGCGTTCAGGCTGAAGACAGAGCCCCTGCAAATATTTAAACTAAACAAAAGATCAGTAGCAAAAATGTGTTTTTGAGATTTGAACGTGTTTTCCTTCAAAAGGGACCTTTTAATAAGCTTGTTTTGCTCAAAGTTATAAAATACACTTCCATTCACTTTACTTTGCACAGCTGAGCTATTGACTCTAAGATCTGATCTGTACTGTTCTATTTAATATTAAGAAAGTCAATATAAACATTTCTGTGTCCATAGTATATATGAAAACATACAGGTTCCTGTGAAATTAAAGTGGACATGAGGTTTTTAAAAACATGTTTATGATTGTTTTCTGATGATTTTACTAAATTAAACTTGAATCTCAGTTCAGAACTGTTAAGCGTAAAATATATTGTGCTAATGTGTCTCTCTTAAAGGATCTCAACAACCTTGTGAATGGGTCACACTAAAAAAAAAATCACCAAATCAAGCCTCTTTAAAAAGTTTAAAGTATAAAAATGGTTATTGGGATACAGGATGGATATGTTTTTCTTTTTAATATATATTTAGAGGGTGATGCTATAATTCATGCTATCCTGTTTTTGACCACAAGGTGGCTGTGAAGCCTCATGACATTCAATACATGAAGACATGCCATGATGATAAATATATAGACATAAAGGTTATTGTTGAGACTTAGAATAAGATTTAATCAGTGTTGGGCAAGCTACTTGGAAAATGTAGTGAGCTAAGCTAACAGTTACTCCTCATTAAATGAAGCTTCACTACACTAAAGCTACAGCCCTGGGAAATGTAGCAAGCTAAGCTACAGCAACATGGCAAAAGTAGTTTACTACATCTAAGCTATTTTTTGTTTTTAATAATTTTTATATTGAACCAACATCATACCAAGTCAATGCTCTCTCAGTGATCAGTAAAACTGTCAGTCAAGATAGATAGACAAGCATTCAATTTAATTGTTTATTCAACAACTGTTCCAAACCAATCTGGCAACAAAAATCAGTATCATGTACAGGGCCAGATTTACCTCATATTGTGACATAGGCAAAATACATTTTTCATGTCAACCGGAAACTCCTATTGGTCGTTGGTATTGTGGCTTTATTGTACACAGATACATTTATATAAATGGTAACACTTCACAATAAGGTTCATTAGTTAACATTAGTTAACTAGTTAACATGAACTAAGAATGAACAATTCTTCTGCAGCATTTATTAATGTTAATTTCAACATGTACTAATGCACTATTACAGTTTTTCTCTGTTGCTTTTGGCATTTCTCAGATCAGAAATGAAATTCTCAAAACTACTTGTTCAAGCTCCACATCATCTAGTCACTTGTGCACATCATACAAGCAGTTTCTCATTCTTTTGAAAAAGTTGCAATAGCTTTGGTACATTCATGCAACTGATCATGTACATTTGTCTGTGTTTTCCTACATTATCAGTTGCTAATGTTATATTGCTCAAAATGTATTATATAGTTCTCTGTGCAATTGTCTTACCCCTCAAAACATCTAGTTATTAGTTCATCGTATCATTCATTAAATGCAAAATGGTTGATCTAGTAGTCATAAACTGTCAAGCATATTATTTTCTAAACATTTCTATTAGTCTTTTTGTAAATATGCCATGGATTGTGCAGGTGAATCTTAACTTTCACTAATGAAGGGAATGTAGATCAATGATAAACCAGTTCTCTGAAATTCCTCCATACAGTGCTACATGCAAAAGCAAAGCTCTGCCTGTGTTTGTCTTTCTAATTTTGTATTTTTGCCTTTGTGCCCATATTTATTTTTATTTATCACAATGACGTTGTAAGGTTTTTTTTTTTTTTTTTTGGTCAGGTCACTAGTAAAAGTGTAACTGTGAATCCTATCCAGTCTCTTTCAATCAATATCCCCACATACATTAATATGTAAATTATACTATACTTTTGAAATGGATATGGCAAACATAAGAAGTGCAGCCTTCTGCATTTCAATACAGTAACTGTCATCCAAACTGTTGCCATAGTTTATATCAGGTAATACGAACAGTTTGCACTGTTAGGCCTATATTGACAACATGACTAAGCATTTTGACTATCTTGTTTGTGAACAATGACACAAGGACTTTTCATTCTGATGGCACTGTCTGATATGTTCATTGACATAAATACTTTTGAGAGATGAACTAAAGATTTTGAATAGGTTTCAGGCTTTTGCAGGTAATCCATTGTGTGGTGCTGTTTGTACAAATTATTTTGAGAAATGCACATACTTTGCAAATATTAAGGATGATTCGAGAAATGCACCAAAGTGACTGAGAAAAACTGTAAAATCAAAAATTGTGTTTGTTAACATTAGTTAATGCGCTGTGAACTAACATGAACTACCAATGAACGACTGTATTTTCATTAACTAGCATTAACAAAGATTAATAAATACTGTAAAAAATGTATTGTTCATTGTATGCTCATGTTAGTTAATACAGCTAGCATTAATGAAATCTTATTGTATAGTGTTACCATATAGATGTACAGGCCTGGCTATTTGTATCGTTACATGTGTCATATTATTAACATTTCACCAAAATCAAGTTCAAGCTTTTGACCAGCATTTAATTCATATTTATCCATGTTAATGGCTATCGATTTAGAATTAACAGTTATGGGTTGTAATTGTTCCTATAACATACACTCTTTACACTCTAGATCAAAATATAATCATGACTACAGAATATTTAGGCTTTTTTTGCTGCTACGAAATATGCTAGCAGCACCACATCAGCAGCTGGACTTTATAAAAATAGACCTCGACAGATTTTGCTTGACACTCCAGTAGCAACACCAAGTCTAGTTGAGTGCCACACTTATAGCAGAGCCCCCACCTACCCAGCCCCATCAAACCCGTTTTACCCAGAGCCCCGCCCCCTCTCTTTGTCAGCTGAATTAATTTGATTCTATTTTGGAATTTCTGCGTTTCCCAGGGAAACCTAATGACGCAATGACGTCAATGCGGGTCAATAGCACAGTGATAGGCTGGTGGCGGGGAAAGCTGTGCTCTCCACCAACAGAAATGACACTGCTGTATCTAAGAAGCCTTGGTGTCCATTAAATTAAGCATAAAGAGTATATACATATATATATATATATATATATATATATATATATATATATATAAATATAAAGATGAATGAATATAAAGGATGAAAAACACGTTTTAAAAAACACTACAGTATGCTTTATTACACAAACTCGTGGTAAAACACTGATATAATACATTGTCAGCAAATTTACGTAAATTCTTACCGTGAATCTGAACATCTTCCAGCGTCGCGTTCTCGTCTGTCTATGCAAAACAAGTTTGCGGGATGCCAGCCCTCATTTAACTTCTCAATAACCAATTTCAGCCCCCTCCCCCAAATACACGGGAAAGCTGATACTTTCTCTGGGTATTTCTCTTCATTCAAAATAAGCGAGCGAGCTCATTCACGCAGTGAGCACTGTGGTCCAAATGCAGGCGCTGGTCTGTGTCCTCTGTCTTGTCCAGATTCCTCTGTGAACACTGTGCGAGCATCACTTCGCACTTCGATGAACGAGAACATACGGTGAGTGATATTAGACTTCTTTCTGTTTCAGTTCTCAACTCATTTGGAACTTTATTTTGACTTCGGATCGCTTTTAAAGAGATCAGATGTTGATCTAAGTGTTAACTCCATAGAGTTTGATCGCTTGTGGGTGGATTGTACAGGCATTTGGAGCAGGCTATACAGAGTCCAGATCTAAACTAGATCGGAAGATGCTACTTTTGTGTTTTGCAGGATTAAAGCCACTTAAAATCTCACGCTTCAGTTTGTAGGTCCGTTGTATTGAGTCTTTATAATGACTTTTTATTTATCTCGACACTTGGCAGAGTGTTACAGATTATTCGTCCTTGATGTTATGCGGCTCTTTCACAACTTTAAATCCGATGTTCTCAAAGCGTGTTGTTCTCATTGTTGCCGAGCGGTCACGATTCGCGCTGTTGTAACATTTATGAATCGCACTGACATCTCCGGTACCCTTTTAGCTTTTGCAACGCTTCTACGTTTTAAAAAGAGCAAACAAACAGATGGAATAATGAAACAAGCTTTTTTTAATGAAGTCAGTCGTGTTCATGTTTTACTCCTAACTTGAGTTGTAGCAGATGAGGAACATGGGGACCATTGTCAAAATTGTAGCAAATCAAGTCACTGAATATGCAGCCTGGACTGTCTAGACCGCCCCAACTCTGTCCTGTTGCAACCAGCACTGTATGATCAAAGAAAGGACTTTGGTCAGAAAGCGTTCCCTCATCAGTTGACACGAGCGGACGGAGAGGTTCAGCACCACGGACAGCGACTTCCTCAGGCCTCAGCTCGAGCGCGTGCACGCGTCGGACTACATTTCACGACAATCAGTATGAAATAGCATGGAGCATAGTATGATGTAGCATCAAGTCTACTGCTGCATGAACGCAATGAGACCATGAAGCACGTTTTTTTTTTTTTTTAATCATCTTTAAAATCTGTACCCTGCATTTCCGTATTTTTATATACAAGCCTATAGTCTTCTGTCTTTTTGCGTGTTGCGTCAGGGTTCTTGCAACGACCGCGTAAACTCCGCGCTATATGGCCTCAAATTTTGCAAGTAGGGCACCCAGCCCAGCCTTCACTTCTTGATATTACAAAACGACCGTCTCCGTTTTTAGACCTTGTAACTGTTTGCTGCGTTTGAATGGATGCAGGGTAGGTTTTATGATAGATGGCTCTAAAATCTCTCTGATAAATGTAAAGAAACACAAATAGTGGCATCTTGCTGCGCCGTCGTGAGGTAGTCTAGGTCTTGCATGAGGCCTCTGATCCAGAACTGGATTTTACTGGCAACGTCTGCTCGTCTTTGCATCATCATCACCATCACTGGCACACCTATTTTATGATTGTGTGCGTCGGGTGTTATAGTCTGGTTTCTGAATAAGCTAAGATTAGAAACGTCGTTTTTGTCCATCTGCTTTCAAGAGTTTAATCATTGTGTCCTTTCTTGCTCTTACACCGACATTATTGACGTGTTTATGTGGTTGAGGAGCTTGAGTGTGTCTCCTCTTGTTATAAATAATATTTACATTTTTTGCCTCGAGCATTTTTCGTGCTATCGCCTTCAACGATAAAACAGCCACCGAATCCAGAGGTAATGTCTTTCATTAAGGCATCGACGAAAGGAGGAGAATATGAACGTGACGTCAATGCAACTGACGCAGCTTTGGATAAAGGAGGAAACAGAAAATACTTATTTTCCATATATACATAATTGCATTGCGAGTTTGTGTATGATTGTATCTGTTATTGGTAATATGTATTGTTTTTATCCAATTAATTGGGGCGTAACACTTGCTCAAATCAGAGAGAAAAAAACAAAACAAACAAAATAATAAATAAATAAAAACAAAACAAAACAGAAACGAATCCGCATCCATTTGAATTAAAGCAGAGATCACGATTAGTCTTTTTAAAAGGGTGCCATGTCTCCATACCCGAGCGTCACGATCCTTTACGCAAACCGCGTTAGAGTGTAGATGTGAACGCGCATGTCAGGGTGATCACGTACAATTCCTCTGAGAAGCATTTGTGAGTGCCTTTTTCCTCCAAGTGCTCTAAAAATAGTAACAGCTTGATCCAGAAATAGACAGGGGTATCACCCTCATATGCAGCCTTCGTTTTGAGGCATAAAAACACACCAGGACAGCACGTTATGTGCTCTCGTTGTGTCCTTGAGATATTTCCTTGTGTTATTGAGCGTTTCATTCAGTACTGACACAATGTATTTCTCTCCACCAGCGAGACCTCTCGCTCTCCTGGTGACCTCGGTTGCATGTTCTGGCTTGCAGTATGTATTTCTGGACGGTTTTGTGGTCACTTAATTCAGCACGCGTGGGATTAGTTATCGTACGCATCCTGTCAGGGAATCACCCTGTTTGCATTCAATGATTGAAGCTGGAAGGGGATCACACTGGCGCTTGCTTTAATAACGAAAACTCTCAAATACGAGAACAAAGGTTGCCTGTTAATTAATTAATTTTATCATTCGTGGCTGAAATCACATGATGATGCCTCTATAATGAAGAGGAGCTGTCCGCCATTAGTGGTGCTGAAATCCGTCGACTTGCACGCACAACGTTGCAGCTATAGTGTCCAGTCCAGACCTTTACCAATGAATAAAACTGTTCTTTCATGTCCTTAGTCATGTGGAAATTGTTGTATAAGCAGAGTTTTCTGATCTTTATAGCCTATTCCACACACTGACGACACTGTTTTTGTGCATCTGGCCATTTCCTCAATAATTCAGTATATCACATACGTTTAATAATTCATTTTCTGCACGCGATCCTGAGGTTAGTTTGGTAACACTGCTGAAAACATAATTTTAAACCAGCCTAAGTTGATCTGCTGGTCCTAAACCAGATTGAGATGGTCTCCCACCCTGATGAAACACTCAAACCAGCTTGGATTCCTCTAACAAGGACCTGTGAGAAACCACTGAACCTCAAGATCACGTAGATGGTGACACCTTAGAGGTTTTTTTTTTTTTTTTAAAGGAAACCCCTCAATGATTTGTGTATTAACCAAAGAGTAAGGCTGATTTGTAAACAATCCTGTTTGTTTATAGACCCAAATGCGTGGTCTTTGTAAAACCAGCTCGTCAGACTAAACATGTAGCTGTAAAATCTCGGTCATACATACGGTTTATGTTTATCACTTCAAAGAGCAATCAATTCTTCACGTTTGCCAAACGTATGAAGTGGGTAAGAGCCCAGCGCTCCTTGGTAATTCGTTTCTGGCGTGCGGTTTCATCGGAAACAGCACAGATTGGCGAGTCGTGACTGCTAAAGTGAGTAATGCGCGTCGGCTGCGTCAGTAGGGGCAAAGCGCTGGGTGCCGGAGACAGATGGAGGGAATCGTGACTGACTGGAGACTTCCACAAATGAAACCACAAGCTCATCATGTCAGCACGAGAGCGCTATCTGTTAAGATTAGACTTAAATGTTAGGGTCTCGTTGTTCTCCCCTGTTACTCTCAGTCCTGACCTTGGAATCCGGAGGCAATTCTACACATTCAGAGAAAAGCGAGTGTAGGGCTCTCTGGTTAAAGAGTTTATGTGTGCGTGTGTGCTCGTGAGGATGAGGTTATTTTATGTGTGTGTGTGTGTGTGTGTGTGTGTGTGTGTGCGTGCGTGCTAGAGATGTGTGGGGTATCCAAATATAGCCAGACTCAGAGAATGATGTTCATTATTTTATGAGACAAGGAAAGGAGGAAGCTTTGGTGACTACAGACCTAGTGCAAGCTTGTACACACGGATCTTGAGGAACTTGTGGTAAGTGTCCAGCTGGATCATTTTGATATTTATCGGCGGTGGTGATGCTTATTATTTGATACAGACATGAGAGATGCATTTGTATTTAATTGGACCATTCCAGATGCTTCGGCTTGATACTCTTAGATTAACACCCGGTAAACAACCGAAACCTGTATAATATAACACTTTTATTAAGACATGTCATAGCGACGACAGGTTTGCACATTCGGATTAGAAAAGCACGCTTTGCAAAGGCAACAATGAAGCAAATTTATTAAATGCATTTCGCACACCGGTGGAGAATTAGTTTTCTATATTTTTCCTTTTTTCAAAAAGGGGGGTCCCTGTGTGAGAAGAGCACGGATTGGTCGAATGACGAGTTTTCGTATGCTCCAATGAAATCCTTCACTGCTCTCTATTTACTGTGAGCTGGAGCGCAGTAATTCCCCTCCTTCAACAGATCTATCGACTGACAGGAGTAGATCAGCTTTTTGCTTAACCACATCACGAACATGAGAATATGTACAGTATGGCCATAGGAAGGGCATCGGAGCACGGATAAAATGACGGTGCGCGGGCTCGTTTGGGAAGGGAGTCGTACACCAGAGCGGATTCTGTGCATTTCTGCGCGAATGTGTAGAACTGGAGTCTACTGCACACGGTCCGGCCATTGGCTACAATAACATGGACTGTTAGTAATTACGGACCAAGCCTGCAACTCAGATGTCACATTCAAAGCGTATGGAAAAGTCTTTCACGAATCTTTTTGCGGTCTGGGCTTGCTGTTCTCAACTATCAATGGGAAGCCCTTACCCCAAAAAGCATTTGCGGAGGGCACACACAGCGAATAATAGAAGAAAGCTCTCTCTTACTTCTGCTCCTCTTGGACTATCATCATACTCATCGCCAGAATGGCAAACGTTGCAATTTTATTCTAGCGCTATGTGATTTTTATAACTGGAAACCCCCCCACAGTTTTTACTATTTTCTTTCTTTTTTTGAGTCTGGCACACCCTTTCAGTATCAAGTGGCTCCAACCGCGCCTTATCAATTTAACATGTGATTTAATTCTGAATTCTAACACTAAGGGTTGGGGACTGCATGCTTACTATAACTAAAATAAACGATGCGATGCTTAACGGTTTTAACATGTGAATAAACAACTGAATTAAAGCACAAATGCAATAAAAAGAATATTACATCTGGATCGTGACATCTTATTTGGAGTTTTGCAGAGACGCAGCTGACGCGCGCGCAGGTGCTGTTGCATACAGCTCGTGGAACATCAATTGTGTTTGGAGAGTTAGCATACAATTTCCAAACACGATTCGTGGCACTCCAACGTGTTTAAATGGAAATATAGTCACAGCAGCCGATGCATAGACGGACCGATCCTTGACTGACTCCTTGTTAAATTAAATTGAAAACACACGTGTTAGCTGCTCACTATAGGAACATGTCAAAATATAACAATGTTAGACTAGTAGTGTCACGTGCCCTTACCTGCGCTCAAAATTAGGGAGTTATGTTGTCCAGATATAACATATGGCTTGTTCACACTTACCTTTACGCATCATACACTGTAAAATTATTTTGCAAAGTTGTAAATAAAGCAAAGATTATTACCTACTGCAATATTCAGCCTACTAATTAATTGGAAAATTTACTAACAATTTCTGACTCAAATTTTTTTCTAGACCAATTTATTATTTTTTTGTCAATGTAGACAGATTACTTGCACACAAGATAAAGTGAACTAAGGGAGTTTTCATAATCCACCCAGACTTTCATTAGATTTATCCACACTTCATCAAGTAGAACACACACTCTCTGTTGTGACTTGGAAAACCTAAATGAATCATTTAATTATTATCATCATGGCATAGTATGACAGCCTCCGATAATATAATGTGCTACTGTAAAGATGCAAAACAGTATATAGGTCCAGCATTGCAGCAAGTATGAAAATGCATTATTCAGTGCAGCAGTTAACCATGACAGTAATAGCATAACGTTTTAAGGCAAGTTTTTTACTGCTACATGTTCAACATTATGCTTTGAGATCTGTGATTATGCATTTTGCAAATAGTGTGATTGTGCTTGTTTCAGAACATGCTATGCCATGTCTGACATTTCAACTGTGGTAGTTTAGTAAGGATCAAAGACACTGAGACTCTGTGATTTAGCTTTACGATTACAGTCAAATAATTGTTTAATTGACTATGATTTCAAAGTTATGTGGTTTGCAAAAAATGTGAAGAGAATTATTGGATATATACAAATTCATGAGTCATAAGTGTGTATGCGTGTGTAGGTGCTGACAGCACTTTCCTTAATTTCCACTTGTCTCAATTTTCATAGTCAACAAAAATGACCTAACAAATATATATATTTTCAGACTATTTTATGACGAAACTGCGCCATCAATGTTCAGGCCTTTTCACGTTCTTGTTCCATTTCACGTTCCAGTCACGTTCTCTAATCAAGCAGAAATAACACATTAAAGTAAATCACTTTGTCTTGTAAAGTAAGTACTTTAAAATAAAACTAATGTATAACAACAATGCATGTTAATTTGTGTGCAGGTTATTCCAGCCCCATGGTCTGAGCTAAAACAGAAAGAAGCAGACAGACACACACAAACACACTCAGAGAGAGGGAGGGATGGGAATCCGAGTCAACAGATCAGGACAGCCCATGCCTAAATAACAGATGCCAGGCACGTGAATAATGGCATTTGTGTGTGTGTGTGTTTTCTCAACTGCTTGTTATCATGTCATTGATTTTATAGCTACTGGATACGTAACATTTAATCTTTTCTTTGTTTTCTTTTCATGATGCTGTAGATTGCAACCAGATTGCATATTTAGTGTAAATGGTAAAATGTACATATCTGTAAACTTCAGGAATTGTTCATTTTTATGTTTTATATCTAAAACATAACAGAAGGCTGACCCCCATCCTCTAATTCTATGTTTAAAAGGTAATGGGCTCATATCGTAACTACTCTAAACCATGTGTACAAACAGTGGATTGTTATTTTGTATTAATTCATTAATAAGAAAATAAATGTTTACAATGACAAATGATTTTTTCATTCTCATTCATTTTTGAAATGGGGTAAAATATCTAGATGAGCTAGACTGATTCATTTGTTTTGGTAAACACACTACGCATCCAAAGCCCAGACGATCCTGCACTGTTAAATCCATTTCTACTAACAGCTGATACTAACAGTTACTAACAGTTACTATAAATGATTAAATCATTCAGAGCATTTTGTAAAAGAATGAATAATTTCCAATATGTTTTAGTCGTCTATGCATCAGTACCTATTGACTATGCCTTTCTATTTTTAGATTTGTAAAATCAAATTTTAAAATCTGCAAAGTAAATTATTAATCATTTAAGAGGCAATATAAAATATATGAATATGACTTGTATAGGAAGCCTTGATACAGCACTTTACACATGTATAAACTCAGGCTTTTGCACTACGTTATTAAAGAAAGGCCCAAAGCCTACAAACGTATCTGATTTTATGATCATCTAAATTTACTGAATAACTTTCTGGGTGAATAATGCCTTTATGATGTGCTCGACTTTTTCCCACACACTTTTTTTTTTTTTTTTTTTTTTAAAGAAATGCGAACGCAAAACATTTTCAATTAAAACTTTTTTTTTATTTATTTTTTTAACATGAACCTTTTCTAATATAGAAGATGCTATGTTGACAATTTATTTTCATATATTAATTTCTTTTTTTTTTTCTATTTAAATTTTTAATTTTGTTTCCAGCTGTCTTTGCATTAAGCATTTCAGTCTGTGCGTGAAGCAAAGTGAAGAACTTGCTCTGAAAGACTGGTTACCCCTTAGGTTGACTTAACCCAGACTCATCTCCTACAGACACAGACTGTCTCTAACATTTTGTATGACTTAACATATTGTTTAAATTTACAGTTTCATTACTTAAAGCAGGTTGTGGTGTGAACGTTACTGATGAGCACTAAAGCATGTTATCAGCCTATCTGTCATTGTAGGATTTTGAACAATAATACTAATTAAAACTCAACAATACTTTTTCTTTCTTTCTTTCTTTCTTTCTTTCTTTCTTTTTGTTTTTTCTTTAAAGTAAAAGGACAAACTTTTATATTCTTAACATCCATGTCATTCAAACAAGGGATAACATCCCCCCCCCCCCCACCCCCCCCAAACATAGAAAGAAAACAGATTTGTCCTTGTTGTCTAGTAGTTTTCTAGTATAGCGTATCAAATCATGTTATGATTTTTCTCACTCTTTGTCTTAAAGTGCTTCAGTGACATTCAGATTATGCTGGATTTATTTAAAAAGATATGGATTCTCAAAATAAAATGACTTCTGTACATATTTTGTTACATTTTAATGGACATGCTTGTTTTAGTTTTATCTTATATAGTTGTTGTTTTTTTGACTCACTATTATACGTCATGGTAATTTGAAATATTTCAAACATTAAAAAAAAATCATATGATTTTTAAATTATGCACTTTTCAGGATTAAACAATTGTGGGGAATGCATCTGCCAAAATAATACTCACCGCTGAGATGTGCAGAGAACGGTCTGCATTTTTTCTCATGGGGGACCTTACAGATATCTTAAATTTTTATTTATTTATTTATTTTTTTTAATATATTTGAAATAGAATGTGGGTTTATTTAGATCTTACATTAGATTTTTAAAACATTTTTTATTTTATTTTTTTACTGTACCTCACGCTTCAGGTAACTTTGAAATATACCTATTGTTCAGTATGCTTTCAGTAAACCTCAAACTCCTCTTAAATCTGACCTATACAGACTAGACAATAATAATTACAGAAGAATATTACACTTTGCTGCAAATAATAATTTCTCATTTGCATAATTAAACACTGGGATTGCAGTTTCAATCCCAAACGAGTGGAAGAGCTCTGCATCAGCACACACCAGTCATTTATGTCTGCCATTTTGCAGATTTTATATTTTGACATTTTAAATGATACATTATATATTTTCAGAGCTACTGAATTTACAAATAATACTGTACATTGATTGGCTGTAATCTGATAATAAATAAACTTTTTTACATGCCTTTGTAATGATATTTTACCTATATAGATTTTTTCAGGCATCTAATAATGATCTAGAATGATGAAAAAATGTAACCTAAAAAAACTTCCCTTTCCACTTTATTGTTTGAAGTGAAAGCTATTTCTACATACAACTCATGTAGACTATTGAAATGAGCTGAATCAGATTAAGCAACTGCTAAAATGATTTATGCTATCTGTGAAATCTTCTGCCAACATCCATGTTCAGAAATCGTAAGTCATTTTATTTTAATTATTTTGTTTAATTATTGTTATTAGTGACGTACGACATTCAGTACCTCTCATGAATTTAATTGCATTAAAACCGGCAGCTTTATGCACCTAACAATATTGTATATAAATACTTGAGGACAAAGAAAAAATAGATTACTGAAAACACTCCATTTAACTCAATTGAAAGATTCTTCAAAGATTTTCGACTTGATCATTTATGCTTCTTAGTTATTATCCCCAATTTTTACAATTAAAAATCTTTTTTTTTTTTTAAATTATGGCAGATTTGCTGATATTATGTCATATCACGCCCCCTCAAAAAACTGCTGTGAAGCAAACAAATGAGGTTGGAGGGAATTTGGCAGATTTAACATACACACACACTCACACAGACAGACTGAGACTAATCGATCACATCTTTACCTGTTACCTAAAATATTTTGTCTGTCATTTCCATCTGACTTTCCAAATCATGTAATCTGAAAACATGGAAATGTCAACTTTCCAGCATTTTGCTTATACAGTTGTTACTCTCCATTTTGTGTGTAATGCTTTGAATCTTTTACATTTTCTCATCCTTTTATTGCCTGTATGTTTAAATTTAAAAATTTAAGCTTGTAAAAGTCATAAAACAATTAAAACTGAATGTAGTCATACCTGTGTCCTTTCTGTCTGACATCCAATATATAGTCAAATATTGAGCCAGGATTGCCAATACAAACCAAAATGTTGTTTATTAAGAGCCAGACACATTTATGTGTTATTTTAATTCTGACTGTGGCATATTAAAAATTTAAGCTCAACCAGAACACTCAATGCAGGCATTTATATACAATGTTAAACATGTTTTCCTACAGGTTATACAGTCATACCTTCATAAACATCAGATGCATAAGAAACATTTTGTCCCATCATATAAATGCTGTTTATGGTTTATTAAAATATTCAAAATTCACACTGATCTGGCCCGTGTTTCCCAAAAGCTCTGTAAGCATCATAGAAATCATTTGCATCAATAGTTTGTGTGTCAATCCCTAAGTACAAAAACTGACAAAATTTATTTTTGTGGATGTCCTAAAAGTAGCTCAAAATTAAAGTATGATTTTTTTCTTAAATAAAATTAAGGCTTGGCTTAAGCTTAGACTGTAGTAATAATAGCTGTCTTTAATTAAATATAATAGAAGTTTATAGTGTGTTGCAATGAATGTGTGTGTTTTAGGTGTGTGTATCCATGTTCAAGGATCTGAGATTGAAACTATTTATCTGTGTTTCTTGTTCAAACACTCTGGTTGTCTTGTGTCATAACCTGCCCACTCATTACAGTCTTCTTAATCAGCATTGTCTTCTGTTGTTTGCACTTCTTTTTATACATTTTATTGTTCTGACTGATGAGTAATAGCTACCTCAAAAACAAATCTGCCAGTATTGTGAAAATGAAGATGCATTGTGAAAAGAAAATTCTACTTACGTTGAATGTACATGTGTTCTTGTATGAAGCATGTTTATTTCAGACATTGTAGATGAGTAAATAAAAAACCAAGTCAAAAATGAGAGAAAACGGAAGCAATTATGTGCAGTAGGTAGAGTATGTATGTTAAATTTGACAAAATGTGGGTTATTAGTGAGAACCAGTAAGAACATACATACTACTACTACTAATACTACTACTACTAATAATAAACAGAGAATAGTTGAGCACTTGGAATATCTTCTAAAGCTTTGAAGATGTTTATAATATTTGCATGAAATATCTCATTAGTATTTCTTGTTAAATATCACCTAAAACATATTAACTGTTTTTTTTTCATTAAACTTGATACTTTGACTGCTGAGTTATCTTCAAATGTAACCTCAACTTCAAACACACACACACACACACACACACACACACACACACACACATTGCATTTACATGTTTTATGGGGACATTCAATAGGTGTAATGGTTTTTATACTGTACAAACTGTATATTCTTTCCCTTAACCCTACCCCTAAACCTACCCCTCACATTTTCAGATCTTCAAACTAATTCTATATGATTTATAAGGTGTTTTCTTCACAGAGACCAAAAATGGATTTTGGATAATACCATCTTTATGTGGATTTTTAATTTTTTTTTTAATTTTTAATTTTTTTTTACCAATAATGTATGGTATAGCTACCCGAACCACACACACACACACACACACACACACACACACACACACACACACACCCACACACATACTATAAAGTTTTCACTCACAAACTGCAGGAAACTCTTGCAGTGCATGTGTGTTGTGGACATGTAAATCTATTCTCTAAAAAAGATGGTTCTTTAAAGGGTCTTTTCATGTAGTAACAGTTCTATTTAGAACCATATCATCATGAAGAACTCTTATGCTGAAATTGTTCTTTGTGTTGTCGTTTTTTTTTTTTTTTTTTTTTTTTTCAAATCTGTAGCTGTCAAGGCCACCTCATTACTAAATTTTTGGAGCTTAACCATTCAGTAACACAAACTCTCAACAGACTCTCGACAGGTAAATGATTTCATTCGTAATGTTTGAATTGTCTATGAATTTTAACTTCTGAATTGTAACGGGTTTCCTATCAGTCAAGTGTGAGCAGCTCTGTTCAGCTGAGGAGATTTCTCTCCTCTTCTCCTCTAAGTAAGTAACAGTGATATTGAATTTATGATCCATATTGTTAGAATCTGAAATTACTACTACTTACTAAACATGGCCAAAAAACAAACAAACAAAAACAGAATCGTTTTAAACAAATAGAAGCGACACATTTCAGTTTATTTGTGTTTTTCTATCCTGATGCTGTGGCATCCCACAACCATGGCCATCTGCAGAGATAAACTCATAATGATGTACATAAAGGCATCAGTCATAGAGGATTGTGAAGATAGTTCACTGGAACTTGATTGCATTGACTTCCCTGCATTTATTTTGTGTTTTATTTCTCTATGTAATTATTCTTGTTCAGTTGTTATTGTTAGATCCCTGTCATTTTTGTTACAAATTCCCATGTCAAAAAATTAGTAAAAGTACCTGACATGGCTTGCCATTATTTAAAATGCAAAACCCTAACAGAGGCTATTAGAGGCTAAGGTATTATAAGACCAGGCAGACAGCCAGATAAAAACAATATTAAGGAATTATTATATATACTAATACTAATAATAATTAAAACAACAACAAAATCTTAAGCCAAAGGTTCTTTCTAACACTATTAATGTCTTCTATAGCACTTTCAAAGCTTGGTTCTTTATGGAACCTTATAAAAAGTGTTCTATTTAGCTTAAAAAAAGGTTCTGATATTATTACAAGTCGAACAACACCAAGATACAGTTTAGAATCATTTTTCTTAAGAGTGTGTTTCTAAATGTGGCATTTTAATCAAGCATCTGTCGAATGTGTATAGGATGTACATTAGTTTTTTTCAGTAGCCTATCATGTATATGATGAAGTAATGATATATATACTGTATGCGTGTATGTATGATAGGAATTGTAATACTACAACTTTAAACAACAACATGAAATTTTCATCTAATATTTTCACTCATATTCAAAGCATAAAATTCTCAAAAAGGCACAGGTATATTTTATGTCACGTTTTGCTCACTACAACATAATACAAATTCTGGATTAAATAGCCTAATATATCAAAAAAGAAGCAGCATTTGAAGTTAAAAACCTTTGTCAGTCCACTGCTGTTAGGCCTACTTTCATAATATAGAATTTAAATCTTCCAGAAAAATAAAAAGGGACCATCTGACTCTTCACAGTGTTGTCTTGAATTCACACACAGGTTTATTTGTTTTTCGTCTAAGTATGTACCAAACGTTTCATTATTTTAAGTCCTCTCAGAGACCAAACATTTGAGAAGTTGATATTTCTACAGTATCTCAGTGTTTCAGCACACTTTGAATCTTTCGCTGACAGACACTGGACGCGCCGGTGAGATGACGAACAGAGCTGACATCCAATCAGAAAGCAGTCTGCAGGACACGCAACAATACGTAATTAACACGGAAGCGGATGTGCTTCAATTCTGCACACCAACGAGCCGACGACAGCGTGCAGCATCACATCTATCGGTATTTGCAGCAAACACAGTGAAAACAGTTGTGATCTTGCGTGTGCGAGGCGCGTTTGGCTGTGTAATGATGGAGCTGCTGACAGATGCTCTGTACTGGATCGGTGCTGTCACTGCGGCCTGGGTCTCTGTGAGCTCTCTGGGCTGTCTGCTCAGCGGGATTCGCGTGTGGATTGTGGGCAATGGAAATTTGATGCGGGCAACCAAACTCGGGAAATGGGCAGGTTGGTACACACTCTGCAATGAGAGATGTCGAGAACACTTTCATTATTATCAGGCAAACCGCTTCAACTATCAGCCATCTGTTACTGTGTCAACATGATGGTCGTGTGATGTTGCGTTGTGAAGCACTTCATACAACATCTATCAAAAAGAGGGCTGGAGCTTAACTTTTTTTTCTGTTTTGCTACACTTTTTATACTGACTTCCATTGAGACCGCTTGACGGATACACCTTGCGATAATACTGTTTCCGGTTTTGGTTGAAGATCTCGTTGCTTCAGTGCAGTGCTGTGTCCCTTGTTGTTTGAATAGAGCTTGAATGGAGGGACTAGAAGAACCAAGTATTAAGATGTTTGATTTGCCCTCTAGGAACCACTTGTGTAATGAATGATTGCAGTACAGAAATACAGACATAAATGCAAATTTGAGTTGTTACTTTACAGTAATGTTACTTTATGGATAAATATTTAGTGGTTAAAAACCCCCAAAACAAAACATGAAATTAAAATTGAAACTTTGTGTCAGTTCATTTATTTATTTATTTATTTATTATTTTTTTTTTTTAGTGTATATCTAGTTATCAGACCATACATTTGCATTTTCAAATTTTGATCACAGTTTAGTTTGGGGCTCAGTTCTCACTGTTAACCACCAACTATGACTTTTGACTCAATAAACTCCTAATTTCCTGCTTATTAATAGTTAGTAAGGTGTTTTTAAGTTTAGGTATTGGGTATGGATCTAAAATATGGTCACAGTGAACAGCCAATGTTTTAGTAATATGCATGCTAAAAAGCAATGAGATAATAGTGAGAATTGGTCCATAAACTAAAGTGTTACACAATTTTTATATATATATATATATATATATATATGACAGATAGATAGATAGATAGATAGATAGATACAGTGGGGGGAAAATTATTTGAGCCCCTGCTGATTTTGAACGTTTGCCCACTGACAAAGAAGTGATCAGTCTATAATTTAAATGGTAGGTTTATTTGAACAGTGAGAGACAGAATAACAACAACAAAATCCAGAAAAACACATTTCAAAAAAGTTATAAATTGATTTGCATTTTAATGAGTGAAATAAGTATTTGACCCCTTCACAAAACATGAATTAGTACTTGGTGGCAAAACCCTTGTTGGCAATCACAGAGGTCAGACGTTTCTTGTAGTTGTCCACCAGGTTTGCACACATCTCAGGAGGGATTTTGTCCCCCTCCTCTTTGCTGATCCTCTCCAAGGCATTAAGGTTTCGAGGCTGACGTTTGGCAACTCGAACCTTCAGCTCCCTCCACAGAGTTTCTATGGGATTGAGGTCTGGAGACTGGCTAGGCCACTCGAGGACCTTAATGTGCTTCTTCTTGAGCCACTCCTTTGTTGCCTTGGCCGTGTGTTTTGGGTCATTGTCATGCTGGAATATCCATCCACGACCCATTTTCAATTCCCTGGCTGGATTCAATGCCCTGGCCCTGATGGCACATGTCCCCATCCATCGTCCCTTTGATGCGGTGCAGTTGTCCTGTCCCTTTAGCAGAAAAACACCCCCAAAGCATAATGTTTCCACCTCTATGTTTGACAGTGAGAATGGTGTTCTTTGGGTCATAGGCAGCATTCCTTCTCCTCCAAACACGGCGAGTTGAGTTGATGCCAAAGAGCTCGATTTTGGTCTCATCTGACCACAACACTTTCACCCAGTACTCCTCTGAATCATTCAGATGTTCATTGGCAAGCTTCAGACGGGCCTGTACATGTGCTTTCTTGAACAGGGGAACCTTGCGGGCGCTGCAGGATTTCAGTCCTTCACGGCGTAGTGTGTTACCAATTGTTTTCTTGGTGACTATAGTCCCAGCTGCCTTGAGATCATTGACAAGATCCTCCCGTGTAGTTCTGGGCTGATTCCTCATTGTTCTCATGATCATTGAAACTCCACGAGGTGAGATCTTGCATGGAGCCCCAGACCGAAGGAGATTGATAGTTATTTTGTGTTTCTTCCATTTGTGAATAATCGCACCAACTGTTGTCACCTTCTCACCAAGCTGTTTGGCGATGGTCTTGTAGCCCATTCCAGCCTTGTGTAGGTCTACAATCTTGTCCCTGACATCCTTGGACAGCTCTTTGGTCTTGGCCATGGTGGAGAGTTTGGAATCTGATTGATTGATTGCTTTTGTGGACTGGTGTCTTTTATACAGGTAACAAGCTGAGATTAGGAGCACTCCCTTTAAGAGAGTGCTCCTAATCTCAGCTCCTTACCTGTATAAAAGACACCTGGGAGCCAGATATCTTGCTGATTGATAGGGGATTAAATACTTATTTCACTCATTAAAATGCAAATCAATTTATAACTTTTTTTGAAATGCGTTTTTCTGGATTTTTTTTTTTTTGTTATTTTGTCTCTCACTGTTCAAATAAACCTACCATTAAAATTATAGACTGATCATTTCTTTGTCAGTGGGCAAACGTACAAAATCATCAGGGGATCACTGTATATAGATATAGAAGGTCCCTTTCTCCCGTAGGTGCAACAGGTTCTTAAAGTAAAAAAACAAAACAAAAAAAAATTCCATTTATTTTGGAGACCCTTTAAACTAAGACCTACAACAAACACTGAGATCGTTAATCGACTGGAAATTTCTTTTGTTGAAGTCTTCAGTTTGCATTATTTCAAGTTATTTTTAAAATAATCCTGGAAACAACTTTGTAATAGTGTGAGACAGTTGGTTTTGTTCATGGCTTATAATACTCTCTTTTGGGAAAAAATATTTCTGGAACCAAGGCCGCTGAAAAAGTGGACAGGTACTGTTACATTCTGCACCACCAGCATGCAATATCAGGTAGCATATCAATGGTTAATAGCAAACATCTTGTTTTTAAAAGGAAGTAAACAGCATGGGCAAGAAAATGTGCTTGCCATGCCGTTTCGTGGGGTCTTTAGTTTCTTGGGATATAGATTGTTAAAGATACAGAATCTCATAGAAGCACAAGGTAATAAAGTATTTCATGGCTCTGGGTCTTAACCGACGTGTCTATTAAATGGATTAAGGTGATGGTGACCAGTATGGAACGGATCTGGAGTTAACCAGTGTACACTCTGCCAATGACTTTTCAGTACAGGAGTGGGAGTGATCCTCACACTGTAGTCTTTTTACTTTATACATCAACCTGACTTTTGACCAAGGGCTTATCATACGTGGAGTTCCAAAAGTCCATCATTCTGTAGTTTAGACCAGTCACCCCATCAACATGCTTTGCTCTGATTTTGACTTTAGCTCATGTCTAATCAAATGACTTCCTGGCTGTCATTCATTTTTAAACTACTTTTAAATGGCAGCTGTCGATCCTACAATAACAAGTACTGATCATGTCAGAGATTATCTGATCATCTGTGAAAATCTCTTGTGTATTTGTTATGGGTACTTAAATGCATTTAGTTTTGATCAGTATAAATCAGTGCTTCTCAATATTTTTGACTCAAAGGACCCCGTAACAGGGTCAAACACAACATTCCAAGAATAACTTTTTTTTTTATTAAGAGAAACCGATAGTATTAGCCGCTTTTCCACTATCGCGTTGAACGGTTCTCTTTGCATAACTGTTCCATTCCGTGCGGATCCGAGCCGGCCGGTACAGTTATGGTTTCGTTTTCCACTGCGGGGCTGATAATGTATCTCTTTGGAATGCAATTCAAATGTGTGAGTCGTTGCCGTGGTAACACAATTGTTTACATATGATATGAGGTGTACATAGCCACCGCGTTATAGAGGATGATCAGAAATTTCTTTAGATTTTATTACTAATTTGTGTTTACATTACTCAAAATACCGTGCTTAGCAAGCTACGGAGAAACTAGCAGCCAGGCAACAGACAAGTGACAGATCCTGAGTGGCGACGTCACGCACACGCACTCTACCAGCACGGCTCAGCGTGGTTGTCTAACCGTGCCGAGAATTGAACTATCGGTAAGCCCCGCCCCCCTTAGTTACTGTTGCTCTCTCGGACAAACAAACGGAGTCTGTCTCACTGTCTTACAATGACAGCTGCAGTGTGAAAACCTTGTCCCATGATGTTTTTGCACAATTTTGGACACAGAAGGCCACCAAATGGGAATTAAATATTCCATGGAGGGATTTATAAAATATTTAAAAATAAATATGGCGGGAAACTTGAAGCAGGGTTTACAGATCACAATGCAAGCGGGAGAAATCTCATATTACGGTCGGTCATCACGATCGCGGATGACAACATGCAGGATCAACACTGTTCATGTATCGCAGGGTATGATTAAATTATTGTACATTTAACCAGTTTAATATGGAGAGGCACCGAAATGTAGACCTTCGTTTATGTGTTTTTGACCTACACTGTACAAGACGCGAGAACAGTCGCTATTTAGTTTTGTACATTAGCAAGGACTCACAGACATTAATGTTAACTAGTTTTAGGCAGAAATACCTTGCTGAAGCACAAGATGACATTAACGTTCTGCTTGAGCAGATGAAAATTGTAACTTAATGAGTGTATGACAACCGGAAAATGAACGTTTTTGTCTTCATTTGTATTGGGATTGAATACTTAGGGACATTTTGCTCTGTTTTGTTTGGATTCAGGAAATGGAATAAAATAAATTCTATTGCCCATCCTTTCAAGATACCTGGAATCAGTGTTACAAGTACCACAGGCACATCATTTTTCCATTTTTGTAGCATAAACCCCATAAAACAGATGTGAGCTTTGGAACTTCCAATGTTTCTCTGTGGAGCTGAAACCTAAAGATGTCAGAGTTCCGCTCTCCGTGCCAACGGATACTCGACTACCATTGGCTCATCTGCATTCGAGGGGAGGGACTTACCGATAGGTCAATTCCGGGCCAAGAACGGTTTGTAATTGTGCCGCGCCGTACCAGGCTCACGTGGAAATACAACTGGAACCGTATAGTGGAAAAGCGGCTATTGATATTAATTTAATTAACCAAGATTCACAAACGATTGAGACTATTTTGCTGACGTTTTACGTTGGGTGGGGGGCCAACTTCACGGAGGTGTCAAAAATTTCACAGCAAGCCGTTTCAGTGAATTTTCCTTTAAATGCTTATGAGGTCTGCTGTCTCCGCCCCTCTCCCTCCATGGGGTGATGTGCAGTTCTCTGAGAGACTGTAAACTTTAAGCCAGGGGTACACGGTATGAATTCTGACGGTCGGAAGATCGTATGTCCACGCATATGATGCGAGTGAGTTTGTCTGAAAATCGTATGGACGCAGTGATATACGACACGATTTTAAGACCTGCCGAGTTCCGAAGCAATCACGTGAAGTTCCCTGATGTAAAGGCGTACTGAATTGAGTTGAGAAAAGGGCAATGTATCATAGCCATTATGTAGTACATTTAAATAAAACGTTCTCTCTCGCACCGTGTATGCCCGGCTTTAGCTGCATTCATCGTGAAGGCGATTTTACAAAATTCATTTAAAAAAAAAAACAAAAACTTATACTCACTTATTCTGTAAGTGAATCTGTATCACGAATGATTCGCTCGAACATAAACGCATTTAGGTAGATTGGGGGGCGCATTCCCTTCAAAAACAAAGGTAATCCACTGCATCTTTAGCGGCTCAGATGTTGGGAGTAAATGATGACTGCTATATTCATTATTACATCCAACAACAAAACACCTCAATCGCTTAGGAGTCATTCTTGTCTACATCTGCTCTGGCATTGAAACAATGGCGGACCGATGACAGCTCACTCAGGGCGGGTCTAAGGTAAAACGCTAGTGTCAATCAACAATCGTGGGAGGGGCCTGCGTCTGTGTGATGTCACACAGCCAAGAATCTTAGAACGGCTTGATTTGAAAAAGGGATATTATTTATCTAGATTTAAAAAAAAACAAACAAAAAAAAAAAACTGGGTGGATTTTTATTATTATAGGGTGGATGTGTACAAACACTGCCAACACACATTTCAGTTCAAACAACATGTAAAAGTGAATTTTGCATCTGATGCTACTTACACAGAGCATCTAAAGCCATACCATAGCTTTGTGTCATTCGTTTTTCAGGTCAGGTCTTTTCAAAGAACTGCTTGATTCATTCAGCTCATGTTATTAGCAAAGGTTATCATTGAATAGCAACTTAAATTTTGGTTTGTGCCTAATATAAAACTGTTGTATCAATTCAACAAATTTGGTGTATAGTGCATAAATACTGCATAAGTCATGTGAACTATGTTCATATTTTTTTTATAATGCATCTTTTTGAGGCTTGAAATCTTCACTTCCCAGTAGTTATTCATTAGTTATTGCATAGATTAAAGCAAGTCATTTCTTCAAAATGTCAGAAGGAAGAATCCCATGAAGGCATTTAGCAGACACACTTATATAACATAAGACAGAAATTTATAAGAAATATGCATAGCAAATAAATGTGGTTGTTTTAACATTAAAATTTGTTGTCTTAAAGGGATAGTTTACCCCAAAATAAAAATTTGCTCTAATTTGCTCTTAATTTACCATCAGGTCATCCAAGATGTAGGTGACTTTATATCTTCAGTACAACAGTGAAGAAGATTTGGAGATTATGGTGATTCATAAAATGCAAGTCCACGGCTGCCATCGTTTTGAAAGTTAAACAGGCAAAAAAGAAATAATACCTGTTGCTCCTGGTGATATGTTGAGGTCTTAAGAAGTTAAAATTATCAGTTTCTGCAAGAAACTGAACATTATTTACAGCCTTATTACCTATAGAGCATTATTACCTGTAGTCTTAGGGAAATGGTCTGGAGTGATATTCAGTTCATTTAAGCAGATTGTTCTTTTGATCTGGTTCTTTTTAATGAACTAGTTGCACCAGTTCACCAAATCAGACTGAACCATCTGAAAAGTTCACAGCTCCAGTCAGCATGGATCTAAGTTACTCAATCAAAACAGTCACTCACTCTGATTTGAAACATACCTGCGTATATGATCTTATGATGCCATGCTTCAGTTACTCCCAACAGTCTACTGAACTGATGAAACAGTTTGGACTAGGACTGAAGAACTGATGAGCTGCTGATATGAGCATGCGTAAACTGAGCACTTGAATGAAGCGACAAAATGAAAACTTTTCGTCATTGTTTACGTACAGTGGTGTGTGAAAGTTTTTGCCCACTCCTGTTTTTTGAATTTTTTTGCGTATTTGTCACACTTGAATGATTCAGATCATCAAACAAATTTTAATATTACACAAAGATAACCTGAGTAAATACAATATGCAGTTTTGAAATAATGATTTCGTTTATTAATTAAAAAAGCTGTCCATACCTGCCTGTCCCTATGTGGGAAAAAGTCATTGCCCCCTAAATCTAATAACTGGTTGTGCCACCTTTTGCAGCAACAACTGCAATCAAGCGTTTGCGTTAACTGGCAATGAGTCTTTCACATCGCTGTGGAGGAATTTTGTCCCACTCTTCTTTGCAGAATTGTTTTAATTCAGCCACATTGGAGGGTTTTCAAGCATGAAAGGACTGTTTAAGGTCATGCCACAGCATCTCAATCGTATTTAAGTCCGGACTTTGACTTGGCCACTCCAAAACCTTAATTTTGTTTTTCTTGAGCCATTCAGAGGTGGACTTGCTGGTGTGTTTGGGATCATTGTCCTACTGCATAACCCAAGTGCGCTTGAGCTTGAGGTCACAAACTGAAGGCTGGAGATTCTCCTTCAGGATTTTGAGTGCAGAATTCATGGTTCCATCAATTATGGCAAGTTATCCAGGTCCTGAAGCTGCAAAGCAGCCCCAGATCATCACACTACCACCACCATGTTTGACTGTTGGTATGATGTTCTTTTTATGAAATGCTGTGTTGGTTATACACCAGATGTGCGGGACACGCACCTTCCAAAAAGTTAAACTTTTGTCTCATCAGTCCACAGAATATTTGCCCAAAAGTCTTGGGGATAATCAAGATATTTTTTGGCAAATGTGAGACGAGCCTTTGTGTTCTTTTTGGTCAGCAGTGGCTTTTGCCTTGGAACTCTCCCATGGATGCTGTTTTTGCCCAGTTTCTTTCTTATTGTTGAATCATGAACACTGACCTTAGTTGAGGCAAGTGAGGCCTACAGTTCTTTAGATTTTGTTCTGGGTTCTTTTATGACCTCCTGGATGAGTCGTCGTTGCGCTCTTGGAGTAATTTTGGTAGGCTGGCCACTCCTGGGAAGGTTCACCACTGTTATAAGTTTTCTCCATTTGTGGATAATGTCTCTGACTGTGGTTCTCTGGAGTCCCAAAGCCTTAGAAATGGCTTTATAACCCTTTCCAGACTGATACATGTCAACTCTTTTGTTTCTCATCTGTTCTTGAATTTCTTTAGATCGCGGCATGATTTGTTGCTCTTTAAGCATGCGTCAATTTGTCAGAGAGGTACTGTTTAAGTGATTTCTTGATTCAGTAGGTCTGGCAGTAATCAGGCCTGGGTGTGGCTAGTGAAATTTAACTCTGTTTTCTAAAATAATGTGGTTAATCACAGTTCTTTCATGATTTAACAGGAGAGGGCAAATAATTTTTCACGTAGGGCCAGGTAGGTTTGGACAGCTTTTTTCCCCTTAATAAATGAAATCATCATTTAAAAACTGCATTTTGTATTTACTTGCATTATCTTTGTGTAATATTAATTTCTTTGATCTGAATCTTTTAAATGTGACAAAGATGCAAAAAATTTAAAAATCAGGAAGGAGGCAAAAACCTTTTCACAGCACTGTAAAAAGGTGAGTTGACTGAGACTCATTTATTAATTTTAGACATGCAAAGCATCACATTAGTAATGGGTGCTTGTTGCGTGCTTACGAAAGTACCTGGTTTAGACTTTCCTGTTTTCCTGAGGCTATGGATTATATAGGTAGTAGGTATAGGTTTTGGGTAATAATGTTGTAAATAATGTTCAGTTTCTTGCACTGACCTGTCGTTTTGCTTCTTAAGACCTCTTCAATATATATTCAGGAGTCATGGCTGGTCATTTTGTGTTGGCTGTATGTGCTTTTTTGACTTCCAAAGTCAAAGTTGCTGTGGACTTGAATTTTCAGAATCACCACAGACCATGGTTTCAGCTAAAAACCTTTTTTACTGTTCTACTGAAGAAAAAATCACCTACTTCGTGGATGGCCAGATGGCAAATACATTTACAGCAAATTGTAAATTTTGGGTGAACTATCACTTAAATACCAGGTAATAATGTCTTGAGATTAATGTCATTGTCTTCATTTCTCTGGCATTATTACCTGAATGTCTGTGTGTAGCTACTTTTGTGAATAAAGGCATTTGTTGGTTGGGTATAGGCCTAATTGGTTGACTGAACAAGAGCTGCAATTGGACATTTGAGTTCTCGTGTGTATTTATATTTCTCATGAAGAGCACCCTCTGTAATGTGCCTCATCTTCTTGTTTAGCATATTATCTCCCTCCATTTAGCCATCTCTTTTGCCGTCATTCCCTCCTCTTTCTCATGGAACAATGTGCAGTGTTTCCTCTGCATCCCTTCTTTCTCTCAACTTCTCTGGTGCTTTTTCACTGCTCTGTTATTAACTGATAAACTCAGACCAATAGATATTTTTTTTCATCAACTAGTCAGCTGAAAGTTACACTTTATGTATACTGTATGTGTGTGTGTGTGTGTGTGTGTATATATATATATATATATATATATATATATATATATATATATATATACATACATACAGGTGCATCTCAATAAATTAGAATGTCGTGGAAAAGTTCATTTATTTCAGTAATTCAACTCAAATTGTGAAACTCGTGTATTAAATAAATTAAATGCACACAGACTGAAGTAGTTTAAGTCTTTGGTTCTTTTAATTGTGGTGATTTTGACTCACATTTAACAAAAACCCACCAATTCACTATCTCAACAAATTAGAATACTTCATAAGACCAATTTAAAAAAAAAAAAAAATTTTAGTGAATTGTTGGCCTTCTGGAGAGTATGTTCATTTACTGTATATGTACTCAATACTTGTTAAGGTGCGTTCACACCAGACGCGAATGAAGCGTTAAGCGCGAGTGATTTACATGTTAAGTCAATGCAAAGACGCGAATAGACATCCTGCGGCGCGATTCGTGCGAATGACGCGGTGCGAATTGAGTGTTTCAGGCATTTGACGCGTGATTCGCGCGAGTTGAAAAATTTGAACTTTGGCGAAAATTCACGCCGCGTTAACCAATCAGGAGCTTGCTCTGGTAGTGACGTGGTTACGACGTAGCAAGCGGAGGCAGAAATCCAAAACAACAATGGAGGACAAAATCATAGTCGCTGTATGTGGATACCCGGAGCTGTACGATACATCTTCGTACTTTTATAGAAACAGGAATAAAAAGGATCTTGTTTGGAAGAAAGTGAGTGAGGAGGTTGGACAATCGTTGTAAAAAATGTTCTTTACTCAATTTGAGCTATATAAGCCCCTCCCATGACGTGAATTCGCATCTGTTGTGAAGTGAATTTCACGCGCGAATGAAGCGAGTAAACTCAAAATGTTCAAGCGTCCAACTACGCGCGAATAGCGCGATTTATTCGCGCAAGTCGCGTCTGGTGTGAACGCACTGTTAGAGGCTCCTTTTGCTTTAATTACTGCCTCAATTCGGCGTGGCATGGAGTGGAAGCCCAGGTTTCTTTGACAGTGGCCTTCAGCTCATCTGCATTTTTTGGTCTCTTGTTTCTCATTTTCCTCCTGACAATACCCCATAGATTCTCTATGGGGTTCAGGTCTGGTGACTTTGCCGGCCAGTCAAGCACACCAACACCATGGTCATTTAACCAACTTTTGGTGCTTTTGGCAGTGCGGGGAGGTGCCATATCCTGCTGGAAAATGAAATCAGCATCTTTAAAAAGCTGGTCAGCTGAAGGAAGCATGAAGTGCTCCAAAATTTCTTGGTAAACGGGTGCAGTGACTTTGGTTTTCAAAAAACCCAATGGACCAACACCAGGAGATGACATTGCAGCCCAAATCATCACAGACTGTGGAAACTTAACACTGGACTTCAAGCAACTTGGGCTATGAACTTCTACACCCTTCCTCCAGACTCTAGGACCTTGGTTTCCAAATGAAATACAAAACTTGCTCTCATCTGAAAAGAGGACTTTGGACCACTTGGCAGCAGTCCAGTTCTTCTCCTTAGCCCAGGTAAGACGCCTCTGACGTTGTCTGTGGTTCAGGAGTGGCTTAACAAGAGGAATACGACAACTGTAGCCAAATTCCTTGACACGTCTGTGTGTGGTGGCTCTTGATGCCTTGACCCCAGCCTCAGTCCATTCCTTGTGACGTTCACCCAAATTCTTGAATCAATTTTACTTGACAATCCTCATAAGGCTGCTGTTCTCTCGGTTGGTTGTGCATCTTTTTCTTCCACACTTTTTCCTTCCACTCAACTTTCTGTTAACATGCTTGGATACAGCACTCTGTGAACAGCCAGCTTCTTTGGCAGTGAATGTTTGTGGCTTACCCTCCTTGTGAAGAGTGTCAATGATTGTCTTCTGGACAACGGTCAGATCAGCAGTCTTCCCCATGATTGTGTAGCCTAGTGAACCAAACTGAGAGACCATTTTGAAGGCTCAGGAAACCTTTGCAGGTGTTTTGAGTTGATTAGCTGATTGGTATGTCACAATATTCTAATTTGTTGAGATAGTGAATTGGTGGGTTTTTGTTAAACGTGAGCCAAAATCATCACAATTAAAAGAACCAAAGACAAACTACTTCAGTCTTTATGCATTGAATTTATTTAATACACGAGATTCACAATTTGAGTTGAATTACTGAAATAAATGAACTTTTCCACGACGTTCTAATTTGAGATGCACCTGTGTGTGTCATTTCAGTTTTTCTTTTGTAATAAATCTGCAAAAATGTCAACAATTCTGTGTTTTTCTATCAATATGGGGTGATGTGTGTATATTAATGAGGAAAAAAAAAATTAACTTAAATGATTTTAGCAAATGGCTGCAATATAACAAAGAGTGAAAAATTTAAGGGGGTCTGAATACTTTCCGTATGTATGTATGTATGTATGTATGTATGTATGTATGTATATATATGTATTTTATATAATATATGTGTGTGTGTAACGGTACACGTATTCGTACCGAATAGGTTCGGTACCGAACGAATACAGTTTTTTTTTTTTTTTTTTTTTTCTCTTCAGGAAATTCAAATAAGAAATGGCGTTTTGACAATCTTTGATGTGGCATGACAGATCGCTGTATAAACGTCTTGGAGAGCTGCTTCTGGGACGGATCAGAAACGTGCTGGTATAAACCCAACACAAGCATTGACTCGAGCGGCCGCGATCAGCTCCGGTTTCCATGTCTGAGCCTTGAGAGCCGCAGACTTGTGCAGAGCGCGAGTGAACGCGATCATTCCTTCCTCTGTACTAGTTTTAATGCGAATAAACATGACTGAACATCTCATGCCTCATGTAATTGGTCAATCAGTGTTTAAACCGCGGAAAGACATCAACAAAACAGCGTGGAGAAAAAAGTCAAGTAGCATTTCATTTACCTCAGCAAGTAATCAGTGTCCACAACTCATTAGTTCACTAGAGAAATGAAGTCTAGAGAGGAGCATTTCACAAAATATTACACCATATACTCATATTTTTACTAAACCTGTTAGTCTTAATTATTTAATATATGTTTAAATTAATCTGTTATGAAACATGCTATGACAGTGTAATTGAATATATTTTAACAAATAGCCTAGGAATTGTATTATTTATAAGTTAATTTAAAAACTGCATTATGTGCCGTTTACATGTTTGCATACAATTTTATTTTTTTTTTAAAATTGAGTGTTGATCATCTATTTAAAAATAAATAGTAAATAAATTTAAGTTTGGGTTAAGTTGTTAGGCCTAATTGTAACCGTACAGTGCCTTGCGAAAGTATTCATACCCCTTCATTTTTTTCACGTTTTGTTATGTTGCTGCCTTATGTTAAACTGCTTTATATTACTTTCTTTCCACATCAGTCTACACTCCATACACCATAAGCTTATAATAGCTTATTTTAGGTAATAGCTTAAGGGCATTTAAATCACGCAAATGCCCTTAAGCTATTACCTAAAATAAACGATTGTTTTCTGAAACATAATGGACGGATTGATCCTGAGAGCGCTGCAGGAGCTCGCGGCGCCACCTGCAGGACAGTTAAAAGCGTTCAAATGATTCAAAGCTTCAAAGCGCCAAACGAGTAGATTCAGCGCTGAAACGTGTTACTCAACCCGGTGACTTTTTATGAATGGCGGTGAGAATCTGAGATTGCTAGTGCTGTCATAAAACTCGCAACGGTTGTGATGTAATTATATAATAGGCTATTGTCTGACGCGCTACATGTCTGCTGTTACAGTACTCGTTTTAGTTTCGATTCACTGTTAGTGCTAGCTGTGCTGCGATTGTTTTGAGCCGCTTTAATTTGCATTTGGAACGTTTAGTTTCAGTGTCACACAGTCCTTCAGAAATCATTCTAATATGCTGATTTGCTGCTCAAGAAACATTTCTCATTATTATCAATGTTAGAAAAAGTTTTGCTGCTTAATATTTTTGTGTAAACAATGATACCCATTTGTATAAGATTTAAAAAAGAGAGAAATTAATATTCATCATGCATGAAAGTGATAAAAAGTGAGTGAAGACTGATTTATATTTAATATATGCATTAACAAATTTAATTAATATATTTGATAAATGCAAATAAATGCTGTTCATTAAACTTTATATTTATCAAAAAATCCTGAAAAATAAATTTTATCACCATTTCCACACAAAATATGAAGCAGCAAAATTGTTTTCAACATTGATAATAATCAGAAATGTTTCTTTAGTCAAATAAATTGTAATGATTTCTAAAAGTGACAATGTCACAAAGTGACATGTGACACTGAAAACTGGATTAATGATGAAGAAAATTCTGCCTTGCATTACAGGAATAACGTTACATTTTATAATATATTAAAATTGTAATATTTTACATATAAATTAATAATTTATTTATTTTTTTACTTTATTTTGATCAAATAAATTCAGCCTTGATGAGCAGAAGATATTTATTTCAAAATCATTAATAATTGTAATGTTTCCAAACTTTTGGCAGGTACTTTAATAATAATAACAATTCTATATACTTTACTATAATATATTATAGTACTTTATTATAATATATTATATTATGATTATTAAATGCTGCTTTTTATTATTACAGGACAGCAGTATGTATTATTACAATATAAGATATATCAATATATTTGTGCTAAAATGTATTTTTTTAAAAAGTGTTGGGGGCGTGACTTGGGACGTGGTCAGATTTTCCTTCTTTTTTTGTCTCTAGCCGATCACATGCCTGGTATTAGATGCACTAAACTCACTTACTACTGAAAGACTTCCACGTGCTCTTTGTATTTGTTTGTCAATCGTGGCTGCGGTTAAATGCACTGCATTTTATGATACGAAATTGATGTAGACACTCAGTTTTCAGAACAGGACAAAGCATCTGATATGTGGAAATAGATCTGTGCATTAGTGTGCATGCAGTCTATTAAAGCTGCCAGTGTCTATGATCTCATCAGTAATAATCAAATGGCAATAATACTGAGGAATCTGTAAACTTGCGATACTTAAATCACTCCCAGATAGGCTACTGAAAGTGTTTTTTGTTCATCACTTGTAATCGTCTTCTCTCCCTTGATTACTTTAAATTTGCTTGTACGTTTTGAAGCTATATTTACTTTTAATTCTTAACAATAATTAATTATATATTAATTAATATATTAATTAATTAACAATTATTTTAAAAAGTAGCCTGCTTATACAATTTAATAAAAATGCACAACATAAATTTGATATAATTGTGATGCATCGTGATAGTGAATTGAATCGAATCGTTGACATGATAAACGTAATCAAATTGAATCGTGAAACCAGTGCTGATTCACACCCCTAACTCTGTGAATGTCCTTGAGTGGCCCAGCCACAGCCTGGGCTTGAACCCAATCAAATTGTTCTGGTGAAACCTGAAAATGTGCATCTGCCCTCATCCAACCTGACAGAGCTTGAGAGGTGAAGAGGAGAAAAATGGCACATAATTGCCAAATGCTGATGAGCAAAGCTTGTCGCATCAAACAAAAAAGATTTGAGACTGTAAAGATGGTTCAGCTAAATATTTAGTTAAGGGTATGAGTACTTATGCAATGTACTTATTTCAGTTTTTTTTTTTTACATTTTTTTAATAAATTTACGAAGTTGTGACAATTCTGTTTTTGCTTTGTCAATATGGTGAATGGAGTGTAGATTGATGTGGAAAAAAAAGTAATTTAAAGCAGTTTAAAATAAGGCAGCAACATGAAAGGGGTAAAATGAAGGGGTATGAATACTTTCGCAAGGCACTGTATAATGTAAAAGATTTTTATCACTAAGAAAATTTAAACTATAACTGAATGTATTTAAAGAGAGCAACTTATTCAGTAAACCACTATTTAAAAAAAAAAAAAAATTTAGCCCCCCCCCCCGCTGCACCAAAATCATACCGAACCGAGACGTTAAAACCGAGGTACGTACCGAACCGTCATATTTGTGTACCGTTACACCCCTAATAAATATATATATGTATGTATATGTGTATTTGAATTGTGTGGGAGCTCAGCTAATATGTTTCTATAGTACTTGAGTGTCTACTATCTATATGAGCGAATGGAAAATTAAAACCAAAATTTGAGTATTGTGAGGGTTGAAAGGCACTATATGGTGATATTGACCCATATATATATATATATATATATATATATATATATATATATATATATATATATATATATATATATATATATATATAAAATGCCTGAACATAAACTGAGGAAGTGCAGCTTTGCGTCTCATCCATGTCCTCTGTAAATGTGATTCATCTTTATTCCAAGGAATTCGCATGGTACACTGGCTCGTCATTTACTGAGAATTTGAGTAAAAAAATACAGAAATGTGCGTACTACACGTATGTACAGTCACACACATTTCACCACGATGACATGACATAATTATGAATAAATTATATGCAGTATTTCAACAAGAAATGTGGTGTTGATTGCAATTCTCTGTTGACATGGCTTTAATTGAAGGCTCTTCACCTCTTGTGCACATTGTTCTGAATGCTTCATTAATAGATATTTATGAATTGCTGTAACACTACTGTACTGCACACTCGATCGCAGAAGACATTCACATAGTTCTCCCCCTTTCTGAAAATATCTTGCCTCAGGGAAAAATAAATGCATCTCGCTCTATTTTTAGAGCAGCCGATTTTAAAACCGTCCTTTTGAACAGCGCTGCTGATGTGAAGCAAATAAAGCCGTCGAGAGAGGCACGTGGCACCCCATGCTATTTAAAGAAGCATGTTACTGGGAGTGGGGGCCCAGGAGACACTTTGAATCCTCTACTGCGGCATCCAATGAGGAGGGAGGATACCGGTCTCTGGACGGAGAGGGGTGTGCTATTACATAACACTGCAAACATGGGAACATCCAAGGGCAGTGAGGGATGGCACTTTTTGTTTTTCTTAAAGTTTTCCAGGTTTCAGAGAGAAACTTGGTGGAGAACGGTGCTTGTTACAACCCCTTGAAAAAAATGGATTATGGATTAGTACGTAAACTGTAGCTTGAACCGTATTGTTTATGAACATATCGTTAATGTCTTAATCTAAACCTGCAATGAATTCCACAACATATGTAGAAAATTAAAAATAAAACTGCATTGTTGACAGCAGCTAGCACATTGCAACAGTTGGGTGTATAAATAATCATGTGAACCATTCTTCATTCTTGTAGATTCATTCACTTACTCTTCATTGTGTGACATGCAGCTGCAGTACATGCCTCATCAAATGCATGGCTTTTCTGTACGGCTGCATGTACGGCTTGGTCCGTGAGCCCGGGGAGGAGGAGTGCAGTGCATGTGATGCCGGGGGAAGCTGAGGCTCGTTTGTATTCAAGTGCTGCAGCTGTTCCAGACGAGGCTGCAGTGCTTGCCTGGTATTTTTAATCTCCTGTTCTTTTTTTAGCCTTCAGAATATTTAGCGGCAGCAGCATCACCATCAGTGTGCGCTGTGAGGGGGCGTCTTCTCTCTTATAAGATAATTTCTCAGTTGACCAGACTCCAGCATTTAATCTTTTGATATGTAGCTTGAGAAGGTCGACAAAAAACATTTATTTTTTTTTCATGCTTGGGATAACCCGCCAGTTACTAATGTGAAATTAACAAAGGGTGTTTCCCTGTTGCTACCTCACATGTTTGCAAAACTGAAATGCTTCTAACCTTGTGGTTTTAGTGAAGGTTTATTTTGCATTTTTCTTAGTAGTTTTTCATATGCCAGACAGGAAGGGGCCGTGTCTGACTAATGTACAGTTTGTGTGAGAAATTAATGAATTCACTGAGCTATTTAACGTCATTGTTTAGCTCTATACTTTAAAAATAACTTGAATCACACTGACCCAAATTCCTCATCACTAGGTTTGGCATCACCTTCCGAAGATTTTTCTCTGACATTTTCTAACAGATGATGCTCAAAATCTGTGAATGTTTTCACTCAGATGCAGGCTTAGTGATACAGGTGGATCTCAATAAATTAGAATGTTGTGGAAAAGTTAATTTATTTCAGTAATTCAACTCCAATAGTGAAACTCGTGTATTAAATAAATTCAATGCACACAGACTGAAGTAGTTTTTGGTTCTTTTAATTGTGATGATTTTGGCTCACATTTAACACAAACCCACCAATTCACAAATTAGAATACTTCATAAGACCAATAAAAAAAACAAACAAAAAAAAAAAAAAACCATTTTTAGTGAATTGTTGGCCTTCTGGAAAGTATGTTCATTTACTGTATATGTACTCAATACTTGGTAGGGGCTCCTTTTGCTTTAATTACTGCCTCAATTCAGCGTGGCATGGAGGTGATCAGTTTGTGGCACTGCTGAGGTGGTATGGAAGCCCAGGTTTCTTTGACAGTGGCCTTCAGCTCATCTGCATTTTTTGGTCTCTTGTTTCTCCTTTTCCTCGACAATACCCCATAGATTCTCTATGGGGTTCAGGTCTGGTGAGTTTGCTGGCCAGTCAAGCACACCAACACCATGGTCATTTAAGCAACTTTTGGTGCTTTTGGCAGTGTGGGCAGATGCCATATCCTGCTGGAAAATGAAATCAGCATCTTTAAAAAGCTGGTCAGCAGAAGGAAGCATGAAGTGCTCCAAAATTTCTTGGTAAACGGGTGCAGTGACTTTGGTTTTCAAAAAACACAATGGACCAACACCAGCAGATGACATTGCACCCCAAATCATCACAGACTGTGGAAACTTAACACTGGACTTCAAGCAACTTGGGCTATGAGCTTTTCCACCCTTCCTCCAGACTCTAGGACCTTGGTTTCCAAATGAAATACAAAACTTGCTCTCATCTGAAAAGAGGACTTTGGACCACTGGGCAACAGTCCAGTTCTTCTTCTCCTTAGCCCAGGTAAGACGCCTCTGACGTTGTCTGTGGTTCAGGAGTGGCTTAACAAGAGGAATACAACAACTGTAGCCAAATTCCTTGACACGTCTGTGTGTGGTGGCTCTTGATGCCTTGACCCCAGCCTCAGTCCATTCCTTGTGAAGTTCACCCAAATTCTTGAATCGATTTTGCTTGACAATCCTCATAAGGCTGCGGTTCTCTCGGTTGGTTGTGCATCTTTTTCTTCCACACTTTTTCCTTCCACTCAACTTTCTGTTAACATGCTTGGATACAGCACTCTGTGAACAGCCAGCTTCTTTGGCAATGAATGTTTGTGGCTTACCCTCCTTGTGAAGGGTGTCAATGATTGTCTTCTGGACAACGGTCAGATCAGCAGTCTTCCCCATGATTGTGTAGCCTAGTGAACCAAACTGAGAGACCATTTTGAAGGCTCAGGAAACCTTTGCAGGTGTTTTGAGTTGATTAGCTGATTGGCATGTTACCATATTCTAATTTGTTGAGAGAGTGAATTGGTGGGTTTTTGTTAAATGTGAGCCAAAATCATCACAATTAAAAGAACCAAAGACTTAAACTACTTCAGTCTGTGTGCATTGAATTTATTTAATACACGAGTTTCACAATTTGAGTTGAATTACTGAAATAAATGAACTTTTCCATGATATTCTATTTTGAGATGCACCTGTTTGTGTATATGTATGTAACTCCATAATTCCATAATATTATGGAATATTTGGATTTGTGCCAAATGAGAGAGGTAGGATACACGAGCACAAAGCTCCATTTCGCAAACATTTGAATGCGCAAGCCTTTAAAATACACTCTTTTGTCAGTCTATGGGAGAGACAGCTTTGCATTCTGGATTGGGGGTGAATTGCCTGTATTCGTTTTAAGGCCTCATGCATATATTTTATATATAAAATAGTTATACTGTGTAATATTCAACAGTATAACTCTTTTCATGTATTTTTGATCAAATAAATGCAGCCTAGCTGAGACTTCTTTCAAAAATATGAAAAAAAAAAAAAAAAAAAAATCTTACTGATCAAAAACCTTTGACTGGTAGTGTAATTTAAGATCAAGTTTAGTATGTATTTTGTTTGATTGTCATGTTCCATTTGTTTGTCATTCTCAGTGAAATATTTCAATAGAGCTGGAATCGCTTGTACAATAGTCAAATGCCTTGCATGTTGTAGTATTTTTATATTCTGTTTATCATTGTGTGATGTATTGCGATTTTATTTTTGAATTGGTACATTCCTTATATTAAAGGGATACTCCATCCCAAAATTAAAATTTTGTCATTAATCACTTACCCCCATGTCGTTGCAAACCCGTAAAAGCTTCGTTCATCCTCGGAACACAATTTAAGATATTTTAGATGAAAACCGGGAGGCTCTTGACTGTCCCATTGACTGCCAAGTAAATTACACTGTCAAGATCCAGAAAAGTATGAAAGACGTCGTCAGAATACTCCATCTGCCATCATTGGTTCAATCGTAATGTTATGAAGCAACGAGAATACTTTTTGTACGGAAATTAGACAAAAATAATGACTTTATTCAACAATTCATCACCATAGCGCCATTTTGGAGAGTACTCACACAGATGCACTGTTTGTGTTCATATCAAAGCGTAAATACACGTAGAAAACGTATCCGTGCGGCGCGGCTGACACGGAAGAGTGTACGCATTTTGAGTGCAGCGGTACTCTCCAAAATGGCGCTACGGTGACGTTACGATGCCAAATTGTAGAATAAAGTTGTTATTTTTGTTTCATTTCCGTACAAAAAGTATTCTCGTCGCTTCATAACGTTACGGTTGAACCACTGATAGCAGATGGAGTATTCTGACGACATCTTTCATACTTTTCTGGACCTTGACAGTGTAATTTACTTGGCAGTCAATGGGACAGTCACAAGCCTCCCGGGTTTCATCTAAAATATCTTAAATTGTGTTCCGAGGACGAACTAAGCTTTTACGGGTTTGGAACGACATAGGGGTAAGTGATTAATGACAAAATTTTCATTTTGGGGTGGAGTATCCTTGTAATGTTTATGGAACACATTATAATGCATTGACATTTCTTCATAAATTTGCCTTGTTTTAAGTGAAGGACAAGGTTATTTTGCCGTTATGAAATTCTAAACATGTTAGAGCCTTGAAATTCAAGACAATCACATAGCTAATGTAGTTTGTTGATTGTGTATTACCCATAATAGCCAACATGGAAGAGTGCTCTTAATTTTACTTAAATCAAGATATTTTTGCACCTTTCTGCAGTTAGGATGTAAACAGATGCATCTTATTTAAACTGGATGACTAGTTAAACTGTAAAGTAGAGATGTGATGTGATACAACAGCGTTAAACACGTGAGGTCTTTTTACCAAGCAGCGTTTTTCTGAATAAGACTCCCATTCATTCACATTTCCAGCATGTGTTTGCAGACATTGCTCCGGGTATGTTATTAGATGGAGACATTTGGCCATATATAGAGCAGCGTTCATACAAATTTTCCCTCTCTCTGTCCTCACCTAGCAGTACACGCTCGAAGCGTTTCGTCCCAACCAGTGATTTTTCCTCCATTCATGTGGAGTAATGTATTGTAAATGTGCTTAAAAATAACTGGGAAAATGGTTCCCTTGCCTCTAACTGTGTGCCGCCCCCTCCCAACTGTACTCTCCGTTAGCCACTTGCCTTTCACTCTTCCCTTTCTATTTTTAACTGCCCCCAGGATCAGTCTTCATTCGCTCCTCCCTTGCGCTGTCTTATTGTTCGTCATCCACCCCTCCCTCACCACTCTCTCTTGTTACTCCTGCCGGTGTATGCAGGCTGCCCATGTAAATCTTTAATCAGTGCTGGCATCTCTGACACCAAAGATGCCAGGCTAAAGGGTGGGGATGTGTGTCCCGTGTCCTTGATGCCCGGTGAACAGTGAACTGAGCATGAATTCATGCTTTTCTGCTCTTTCTATAAATGTGAAACCGTTTCCCTCTTTGCTTGCCTCCAAGCTATTTTTTACAAAGGTGAACTGCATTTGGAGGGTGACAGGGCTTGTTGTCTAGGTGAAGCCAAGACAGCTAATCAAAAAAGCTGTCATTTCCATGCTTTCATTGGCAGACACCCAGGTTTAACCTGTCTGAGAGTCCCTGGACTCTTCTGTTTTTTTAAATTTAAAAAATAGAGTTAGTTTTTATAGCTGAATTTAATGACATCTTTCTTCTCTCACGAAAGTAATTGCTTGCACCGTTTCTAAAAATGCGTAATTACACCACCTATCAGTGTGTCTTTACACATACATTGAGGTGATGTGTATTTAGTGTGCTTGATAATTTACATTCTCCCCTCAGTAATATCCGGCTGACTCTGTCTTTTTCCCTGTAGTTGTGACTGGGGCCACCGATGGAATCGGAAAAGCCTATGCAGAGGAGGTAAGATTCCTCGGGTTTTATTTGTGTTTTTCCCCCCTCTCTTCACAGAAATCACAATGAGTCATCAAACTAGAGGTCTCAGTCAGAGTTCAGGGAAAACTCCATGCTCAAAGGTTTGCCTCGTACAGTCGACAAACCGGCAAGCATTTGCCACCCTGCTGCTTCTCATTTCTACCATTTGATGGCCTTTATGAATTGTGCTTTTTATTATATACTATTTTGAATGATTATACTAAATGAGATCTGATTCTATAATCGTGTACTAGGATGAGTTGGAGCATTTTGATGGTAATACGAATAGAAATGTGTGATTTGATTGTGAAGGCTATAGATTACTTATGATCTTATCCTGAGCGATTTGATGTATAATCAAAGTAAAGCAATAAAATTAGAATAATAATGTATAATGTGAAATGTTTCTGATTCTGTGCAGCTTGCTCGACGAGGTTTTGCTATCGTTCTCATCAGCCGTACTCAAGAGAAGCTGGATGAAGTGTCTAAAGCTATCGGTAGGTATCTGCTTAGACTTTTTAAATAAAACAGTTTGGATCTCTTTTAATAAATGCAAGCAGAATTAATATTTTCGTAAATTATTCATACAGTTGTTCTGACAGATTTTCATGAAAGTGCTTATATCATCAAAATGTTAGTTAATACGAAAAAATACACCTTCTCCCAAACATGCATTAATCATGTGTGAAACATCAGAACATTTTGTGCTCTTTTAGGGAAAATAAAGACACTACATTTATTTATTTATTTATTGATTGATTGATTGATTGATTTATTGATTTATTTTTTTTAATTATTATTATTTTTTTTATTATCACTTTATTTAAATTTTTATTATGTATATGGACAATGTAAAGAAATTACTGGACCCAAACCTGAGAAGGGAGTCCAGAAGATCCCACAGCATTCCTGTACACGTAATTCATACAGTTATAATTCACGGGGGGTATTTTTATATTTATTGTGAATAAGCGTGGCCTGTTTACGAAATGATTGTATCTAAGGATTAATGAAGCATTTGTAAATCAGGAAAGGGAAGGTTTTCAGGCAAGGTCAACATTACATGCACTGTGGAAAATATAAAAATAAATAAAAATACTCTGATCATTGTGTGATCCTAAGTCTGTTGTTGTGTGTGCATTGTGTTGCTGTAGAAAAAAAATCATTAAATTAAACATCATTTACAGTTTTATACGTATAATCCATTGTTGGTTGTTCTTTATACCACTGGCACTGCAAGAACAAAGCAAAAGCAGGATCTCCTAGTATGGCATCGTTGAATGAATGGAGCAGCAGTGGCTGAATCACAGATGTCCCCCCCCATTCATTTTTTCTTGTCCTTTGGTTGGCTGACTCCTGATCTGAGGAGGATGGCATGATTTAGAGCATGCATGCACGTGTGTGTGCCCATGTGCTGGCAAATGTGTGTTTGTATTTGCTTGTGTGCAGAGGACCTGTGGGGTACCTATTCGTGTGTGTGTGTGTGTGTGTGAGAGAGAGAAAGTCGTGAGCAGCGAGTGCTGCTCCTGTTTGTGAGGCAGAGTGTGTCTCCCTCTGCTAAATGAATGTGGATGTTAATGAACTGAGTTATTTTTAGCTCTGTGTTGAAAGGCAGGCACTCTGCCAGTTGAGCTGCCTAGCTGCTGCAGCAGAGCGCGACTTCACAGATGGAGGTGGATCCTGGAGATGTCATGGCGGGGATGAGAGAGAGAGTGAGAGAGCATTGAATGGAGGAAATCAGCCCAGTGACCTCCACAGAATTCTGGCAAATACAGTCATGTGCATCTTTCATCGGATGCAGTTGGAATTATTTAACAAAAGTGAAGAACGTAATGACTCTTACCTCTCTTACATGTGTGTCGTTGTCCTCTAGATGGGCGGGACTTCTGTATGGTGTATATTATATTATACTTGTTTTATACAGTATTTATTAGGGCTGCGTGATTAGTGAAATTAAACAAAAATCACAATATGGCTTAGTGGGGTTTTAAGAAATAAATATGAAGTAAAATATGAAGCTGGGTACTGTAGAGATGTAATGTAAATAAAATTGAAAAATTCTTATCACGATTATTGTGACCAAAATTATCACGGTTATTAGTATTATCATAGTATTGTTAAAATGTGCTGGAAATGTTCAAAAAGTACTGACACATAAATTGTTTCACAAAATTTAATATTTAAAATCTAATTATCTAATAACGTATGAAATGTTTAAATAAAACTTTGAAAAGGTGTCATGAAATGTTAAACCTCACATTTCAGCCTTTAATAAAGAAAAGGGTTGTCAAGATGATAATTGATTAATAAATGATTTTATGTATTTTATCTGCTCCATAAATAATTCTAGATACCTATTGTTTAAATGTGTAGAATCCAAGCTTGTTTTTCATTAACCTGTCAATTTACAGCAGGGCATGCAAATTTGGTCCGTTATTTTGACCAGACAAAAACTGCACACAGGCTCAATGTAAATTTAACTCTCTGTAACTCCACTCTCTGACAATAGGTGGCGCTTATGGAACAGCAGAATTAAAGCAGTTTCCCATAGCCTTCATGGACAAAGCAGCATTGCAATTAATGCTGCCTTTACGTGCTATCGGAATTATGAGTTTCATAGTCGGAATTTGGACATGAACTGCCTTGGAGAGGCCTTATGTCCAATTTCCGACTAGAAAACTTGTATCTATGATAATTCCGATAGCGCGTGAAGGCACCTTGAGAACATTATTAGGTATTACATGGAGCGAAGATGAAAGCAAAATGCCATTAAATCTTTTCTAACAGTCAGAGATTTCAGAGATATATTCATATAATTAATTCATTCATATTGTCATTTGTATAATTCCCCTAGCACTCTTTTAAAACATCCCAGCTTTCTGCTATGTTTTCACGCAAAACGTAACTACTCTGTGTGCTGTGCGCACGTGAGACTGTTACTTTAAAACTTTGCCACTAGAACCACTGCTGTCAATCAAAACATTTTTAAATGCTTGAGAAGATGTGACTCTCTAGGTTAATACCAATTAAATTTTGGGCCAAAATGTGCAGTCTTACAAGTAATCACATCAAACCTGGAGCTTATTTTATTTTATTTTATTTTATTGAGTTTTAAATTATAATTGCAATTTTTATCTGAAGATTTACAATTAGATTTATCCAAATCATGCAGCCTTACAGCCACACTGTAAAAAAAAAAAAAAAAGTTGAGCAAATTTAAAAGTTTAAAGGGTTAGTTCACCCAAAAATTACAATTCTGTCATTAATTACTCACCATCATGTTGTTCCAAATAGAGGTCGACCGATAGTGGATTTTACCGATACCGATAGCTAGGTTGGACCACACTGGTCGATACCGATGAATTAACCGATAGTTCTTAAAATTGATACTGAACAAAAACTAAATAGAGTTTTACTATTTTTGAAAAAGCAGTAACAGTACTGAACCATACTTTGTAAATGAATAAAAATTTTGTATTAATATTAATTACTATATTGATTATTAAAGTTATTTCATAGTTTACTAATGTTAAAAGAAGAAAATTTAAAATTTAAAGATGAAGCCTATTAATAAGAGTAAATGTTGAAATGAAATGAACATACTCTAACAAGGAACAATACTTCTACAGCATTCATTAATGTTACAAATGGACTCTTATTGTTAAGTATTACCATTTCATTTCAACAGTCATGCTTAAAGATGGCCATCTTGAAATACCTACACAAGGCCATATTAAAATTACATGCACAGGTTATTGATATTGTATGTGTACTCTCACATTTTATTTGCTGCTATTTTAGAACACTGCATGATTATCTAATCAAAATATAAAAAAATATGCAAGTGACACACTGTGCAAAAGCGCAGCGCTGCGTCTTGGAGAAGTCACAGATATCACACACAACAGATGCGTCACGTTCAATTCAAGCATAAATGTGGCATAAATGAGTTTGAAGTTCGGTGTTTAAAAAAACAGAGCAAACGGAAAGAGAAAGCGCGATCTGTAATACAGCTCTCTATATGAAGCATACAGACTGTATTAGAGCCACAGAAGGACAAATGTTTTGCTGAAAAATGCACAATACGTAATTTATAGCCTAGGGTGAAGTCATTATGTACATTAACAATGATTTGAGACAAATAGGCTATAATGTTATTTAATGGAAAACTATGTGAATGGCTCTCTGTTCCGCGGCAGGATTTTCTGTCGGCTGCATTTAAATGCACGTTTGAAGTTTCCCACTCTGTGCAGCGCGCTGTGTCACATGCCAAAACAAACAACACGTGCTGTCAGTGATTTCCGCCTCTAGAGGCCGCTCTCCTACTGTATAAAAACAGCAGACCATTCTCAACCACTCCAGCAACAGACGCAACACGGAAAACTATCGGCATGGATTTTTGCCGATAACCGATAGTTCTGCAAATCAACTATCGGTGCCGATTAATCGGCAAAACCGATGAATCGGTCGACCTCTAGTTCCAAACCCGTAAGACCTCTGTTAAGATTTTTTGGAGAACTCTCAGACCCTCCATAGACAGCAAGGGTCCTTACACGATCAAGGTCCAGAAACGTAGCAAGGAGATCGGTAAAATAATCCATGTGACATCAGGGGTTCAACTGTAATTTTAGGAAGCTACGAGAATACTTTTTGTGCGCAAAAGAAAAAAAAAAACGACTTTATTCAAATTCGTCTCCTCCCCGTCACCCTATCGCCATTTTGGAGAATATCCTCTGAACGCAAACAGCGTATGCTCTTCTGTCTCAGCTGTGCTACACGGATACATTTTCTATGTTGTACATACACTTTGATTTGAGCGAAAACCATAGATATGTATACGTAGATGCCTCATTAGCGACTGTTTCTATGGGCTTCTATACGTAAGCCGTCCACCATATTGTAGTGGTCAACTTGACGTCATTCACCATAGTAATCACTGAATATTCGAAAGATGCCACAATCCTGCACAGCCGATGGTCTGCGAACCCAACGGCTCTGTGCGAACCTACAGTATGGTGAATGACGTCAAGTTGACCATTCCAAGATGACGGCCGCATCTACGTGCCTGGAGCGGTCGAATAGGGCGTCTATATATATCTATGGCGAAAACAACGTATCCGTGTGGCGCAAGCTGACACAGAAGAGCATACGCTGTTTGCGTTCAGTGGATATTCTCCAAAATGGTGCTAGGGTGACGTGGAGGAGAAGGATTTGAATAAAGTCATTACATTTTTTTCTTTAGGTCACAAAGTATTCTCGTAGCTTTGTAAAATTACGGTTGAAGCCCTGATGTCACATGGATTATTTTACCAGTCTTCTTGCTACGTTTCTGGACCTTGATCTTGTAAGGACCCTTGTTGTCTATGGAGGGTCTGAGAGCTCTCAGATTCCATCAAAAATATCTTAATTTGTGTTCCGAAGATGAACGGAGGTCTTGCGAGTTTGGAACAACATGAGGGTAATTAATGACATAATTTTGCTCAACTTTTAATTTTTTTTACAGTGCTGTAAAAAATCAAAAGTTGAGAGAACTTAAACGTTTAAAGCCCTGTTCACACCATGAATAACTATAAAGATAACAATAAAGATAACGATATTAGCGCCCAAACCAGTGAACGATATCGTCTGTTTATTCTAAGCGAACGTGCGTCTGCCGCTTTAAATTCTCGAGTACATTATAGTAGGATGGATTCTGACTGGCTGTCAACAGGGACGTGCACAGACATTTTGAGGGGCAGGGGCTCAAGTGGAAAAAAGGGCACCTCTCATATTTTTAAAAAATTTTTCCTAAACAAAACTTTAAATATTAGGGGTGTGCGATATTGACAAAAAAATATATCTCGATATTTTCTGGGATTTTATCGATAACGATAATTAGACCGCATTTTGCTGAGTATGTTATTGCGCTGATATCTGATAAGGATAAGGTTGATAAGGACTACCGTGGATAGCTGACTCCTAAAGTTTTTGATATTCTGCATATTCTGTGTGGCACAGCAGTGATAGAAATTAATCTTTTCCAATAACTTTTTATTGGAAAAGTTTTGCCTTCTATGGGCAATTTTACCTTTATAAAGGCATTTTTTTCCTAAAAGTGTGCATCATATTTTCAGTCAAATTCTTAACTTGAATCAGTCAATTAATATTATAAATCATTTGAGCTGTTACCAAGCAAATGAAATCAGTATAGACAAAATTCATCTTTTTCAATGCAGAGGAAACACACAAGCTGCATTAGAAGTGGCATTTAGATGCTTTTACACACTGTTTAATGCAGGTCATGAATTTTTTAAACCTGCAGTTACAAATGCATTAATACTGTTTTGATATTTTAAACATAAAATGTTGAATACTGATATTTATTTATTTATTTTTTTTAAAATGAAAAGATATTTTAAATGTGAAATTAAAACTGCCAGTAGGTGGCAACAAGTCACTGTTAATAAGTGAGTCATTGCGATTGAACCGAAACAGTTGATTCATTCAGGAACGAAACACCGTCATGTTGCTCAGAGAGGCAAATTGCAATTATATTTGTTGGCGAAATAAAGCAAAAACAGTCAATTGTGTCTAACGTAAATGTATTCAATTCTTGTTTACTGAACTGCTGTATAAAGTCTTCGCGTGATACTGATTAACTATATGAAATGATATAAATATATACATATCTGCCCCCATGTCTTAAATTTTGTGATCATTCTAAATGTATTTTAATAAACTGAATCATGCAGTGAAAGAACGCGCACTGGTCTAACCTACTAGACTTCCTATTGCCTTAGCTAAATTTTAGCTAACTTACATGGTAGCTGAGTCATGGATGTTAGCAAGACAAATTAACTATATTTGCCTTTTGTCTTTTGGATAATTAGCTGTAAATTCGAGGCACAGGTAGCTTAGTCTTTTGCTCATCACCACTCACCTCCACACCAAGACAAACACAACTGGAAAGGGAGGGAGGGCTTCACTTCTGCAGCTCTCTGCCTGTCTGTGATGCGCATGTGCCGATCGATGTGTACTACACTGCTGTGCTGCAGAGACGCGGAGGGGAGAAAGGCATCAGAACTTGACAGAGTCTCAACATTTCCCGACCCGACCTGATATTTAGATTTTTTTTATTTGTTTGACGGAAAGCTGTGTGCAAACAGAAACACACACGCACATACATACATACATGCATACACACACACACACACACACACACACACACACACACACACACACATATATATATATATATATATATATATATATAAAATTATACACACACATTCATTTATTTAATAAAAAAAAATCCCCAGAAAAAAGGGCACTTTCTCTTGAGGAAGAAAAAGGGCAGGTGCTCAAGCCCCCTTTGATGTCTGTCTGCACGTGCCTGGCTGTCAATGTTTGAATTGTTCATCAGCTGGAAAAAATCGTTCTGGAAGTGATTCCAACGATATCGATTCTCTTTGCCTTTATCGTTATAGCTGTAGTGTGGACTGTCCTATTCTTTAATATTGAGAACGATTTTTAGAACTATATCTTTATCGTTATCTTTATAGTTATCGTCCTTGGTGTGAACGGGCCTTAAGGCAACCAGCTTCAGCAGATTTTTGAGTTTTCTCAACTTGTTGTTTTAAGTTTATACAACAAAAAGTTGAGAACTCAAAAATCTCCTACAAAAATAAGTTGAAAACTCAAAAATCTGCTGAAGCGGGTTGCCTTAAACTTTTAAGTTTGCTCAAGTTTATTTTTTTTTTATTTATTTTTTTTTTAATATATAGTGCTTACAGTATTTATTTTGTATTTACATGTCAAACAGAAACTTGCAGACATCTGTTAATCAGTCAAGTGGGTTCTTCTGACATGCTAATGACATCACAACGATGGAGTATTGGCTAAAATATCAGTGTACTAGTACATTTTATACTGATGTGCCAAAATGTACCATTTTTCCCAAATGTGTCCAATTGATATCACTTTCAGGGCTGTTTATTGAAAATAATACCGACACAAACACACACACAAAAAAAAAAAGCTGAAGACCTGAATAACCAGTACAACAAATTCTCATCAGGTTATGTGTAGTTTTATTAGGTTATGGTATCTTTTTTTACCCCCATTTTCCCAGTATGACTTTCTGAGTGCAAATACACGTCACATTTCTTTCAGTGAAGCAGAGCAGTGTCTACCAGAAAGAGTTTTGAATGGACTGCTCTGTTTCTTTTTTTTCATTCACTCTCCTCTCTCCCGTCCATATTCTCAGACATATTCCGTAATTAAACTAGCCTACTTTTACAATAGAACATTTTAGTGCATTTTACAGAAATGAATCATGCTGTTGTGAAAAAAAACTGCAGTTGTAGTTTGTGACATGCTTTGTTGCAATTATTTGATGATAGTTATGTTAGTTGATTTATTGGAATTTTTACACTGAAAACAGTGTCTCGCTTTCATTAAATCAAACCAATGCAAAACCGTTGCATCATGTAGTTATCATCCTGACATTTCATAAAGCTCATGTATTCCTAATGTTTTGCAATTGTCTGCTTTTCCTTTTTCCCCCTCCAGAGAGCAAGTATAATGTAGAGACCAAAACCATTTCTGCTGACTTTGGATCTGTGGACATCTACCCTAAGATTGAGTCTGGATTGGCCGGACTGGAAATAGGAGTTTTAGGTATATTACATATCTGTAATTTAGGTGATAGTGGGAGACTATACGGAGTTATTTGGTTTTGTCCAGAACGAGATGTTCTGGGCTCAAACAGTGAAACTTATTATTATTTTTTTTAAAAATAATGAATTGTCTCTTCAGTGATACTTTAGTATTTGCTGCCAGCTATAGGAAGGTGGAGGGAACTACTTCTGATTCCAGATCTGTTTTTAAAATATCCAGTTTTTTTTTTTTTTTTTTTTTTTTTTTTTTTTTTTTATTATTGCTCAAGTGCTTTGCAGGTCTTTTTTTTTTTTAATAACCTGCCCTTTAAATTCTTGGATGTCTCTTTCTCCTGCAGTTAACAATGTTGGAGTGTCTTATTCCTACCCAGAGTTCTTCCTCAACATTCCTGATATTGACAGTGTGAGTTTGTGTAGCCATTTGTGCATTACGCAAAATTACTATTTGATTAATAGAAGTGGAATTGTCTGTTGTGATCTGTTTCGTTGTTGTTTGTTTTGGTTGGTAACGTATTGACAGTTGTGATTACAGTTCATCAACAGTATGATCAACATCAACATTACATCAGTTTGTCGGGTAAGAGAAATTTGCTTCTCACTCAAGTCTTAGAAACAGCCTTTACTCATCCACTGTGAGTCTGAAAACCAAGTCTATGTATGATGTATGTAAAATTCCTCCACCAATACCGATAGCCGATTATTCAGAATGACATCTGCCAATACTGATAAAAATATCTTCCTGCTAATGCTGTAAACCAGGGGTTCTCAAAGTCTACATTCAAAGGTTCAAATTTGAATTTTCATCAGTGTCAAAGGCCCGGACAATTGGTTATTACAAAACTTGTTTTTAATAAACATACATAACTTGCATAACAAATAAACACTAATTTTTTTGAAAAAATAAAGTGCCTTTTGCATTCAAAATACATTAATAACAAGTGCAAAAGTGGCAAAACAATTAATTTAAGTGTCAGCAATAGAGGTCGACCGACAAGGGTTTTTCTATGGCCGATGAAGATATTTAGAAATCAGGGCAGCCGATGGCTGATATATGATGCTGATTTTTTTGGCTGATATGTTTGGCCGATTTTCTTTTTTTTCCTCCCTCCCTTTATCTCATAAAAGAGAGTTTGAGTAAATGATTATTGCAGGGCACAAGATGGTAATAGTAGTAGTAGTAGTAGTAGTAGTAGTAGCCTAATTCATAGTAATAATACATGGCTCAAAACTTAAGCACCTTCTCAAAACAGTTCTGGGGCCTGTTTCATTAAACAGATTAACCAAATAAACCAGGTTTATTTCAGTTAGTCTGACTTATTGTCAATTGATTTGGTTCAAAATAAGTCAGACTAACTGAAATAAGCCTGGCTTGTTTGGTAAACGTGTTTAATGAACAAACCCCTGAAGCATGCTTTTTGTTTGCTGACATAAAAAGTGTTTCCCACAGACTTGCAAATGTAAATTCATTCTCTGCCAGCAGGAGGCGCTGTTGGAGCGGGAGATATAGCGGTTTCTCCGGCAAAATATAATTAAAATGTTACATGCTACTTCCCTAACACATCTACTACTTATGCAAACGTTGATCACACTGCAAACAATACAAACCATAATGGTATAAGGAACAGAAAAAAAATAATTCATTGTTTACCTGGGTCTTTAGTCTATGATTAGCTCACCTCACCTCTTATCTAACAAGTCTTCAGGTTTGAGTCGTTCGTTCATCACGTGACAGCCTCATAAACGTAACCTATGCAGTCAGAGCCATAAATAAAATTGATTAGTTCATCTCTCGAGTCTTTCGAGTCGTTCGTTCCTTTGTCACGTGACGTGACAGTATTGGATAGAGAAATTAGTTAATTTACAACCTCCCTTACAAACGGGTGCATTGTTGTTGTTGTTGTTGTTGTTGTTGTTGTTGTTATTATTATTATTATTATTATTATTATTATTATTATTTACTCTTACAGTTACATGATGCGTTTCTGGTCTCAAATTGTCAAATTTTTTCATGATGGTTCTTTTCCATAACACTGAATGTTTTAACAAAGGAAGTAAACTAAAGAGTTGGTTATTATTAAGTCTTTTTCCCTCAGACTGCATAGGTTACGCGTATGGGGCTGTCACGTGATGAACGAACGACTCAAAACCTGAAGGCTCGAAACAGGTGAACTAATTCAGTGCAGAACCTATAGGATGTTGTGCATGCGCGACTGAACGAATCACTCCCTGAGACGACTTGTTCTTTCCGAGTCACATTAAAGATTCGTTCAAAGTGAACGAATCATTCAAGAACGACCCATCACTAATAAGCGCTGTGCTCACAAAAGCTACTTTATCAGGCATTACAGGAAAGACGCAATGAAAATGATATCAAAGCTTTTCTGAAGACAGTCGGTTCTTTTCAAAGATACATTCATATAAAAACACCCGCACTGCATTTTAATTTTTAAACGTGCAGTGCTCTGTTTATTCAAAGTTTAAGCCTTTTGGAAAATCTATTTGTGGCGGTCAGTTTTGATATTTTGAAGAGGCGCCACAGATAACTCAATGTATGGGAAACACCATATATATAGATCTGATCTATATATAGATCTGTGGGAAACACTGGACACTGCAATAAGTCAAATGGCCATAATCTAATTGATAAAAAAAACAAAAAAAAAAACAACTCATGTTAGCGGTGAAATGTCGCCCGATTATGTAAAAGGTCATATGCTCTCTGGATGTCATGACAACAAATGTCATGAAGGAAAAGTTTCAATATCTCACCTTCGCTTTCATTTCGGACCATCTCCAAAAAGACAATAAAAACTAAACAAATGATTTACAAGTTTAGCATGCGTTTATCAAAGTAGGAAATATAATTAGTGCTCTTGAAATACGAAATGGAGGCAGGTTCGGATTGAATTCCCTCCGAGTCTGAACTTTGAGAAGCACTGCTGTAAACTATACTGGGACAATCGCATGGTATAATATTAGAGATGCTTATTTTAATGTCCTATAATGTAAGTGTCTCAGTCTGTCACATTTATTGTTTGAATTTTGTGATAAAATGGACACAATTTGAGAGCCGAGTTTTTTTTTTTTTTTTTTTTTTAATCAGAAGCAACAAAGCACAAAGCTGCGATTACTGGATGGGATGTGAATTGCAAATAATGTTTGATAAAGGGTAGTGGACCTGGCAACCCTGCCTTGAAATACTGGTGATTCATAGGTTCAAACTGACTGCATTAACTGCACGATTTTTTTTTAAAGTGAGATTGTGTTAATATGTTATTGACAGCCCTAAATTCTACACAAGATATTTTCTTCACACACAAGTTGAATTCTGACATGTTTTTCTTACCCCCTTTTGATTGACAGAATATTATCTGCCTTTATCATTTACTGGTATCGGTATTGATCGGATTTTGCGGCTGTTACCAATTATTGGCCGACATATCTGTTCATCTCTAGTATAAATGACAAAAACAGTCATTACATAGTTTTTATAATTTGTTATGAAATCATAATTTAGTTTTTGTTCATTTTTTTGCTGGCATGGTTTTAAGATGCCCTCTTTGCCTACATTTTACTAACAGTAATATTGTCTGTCCTGCTTCCTCTATATTACCTTACTGTGCCTTGGCAGGTCAAGTTTCTGAACACAAAATAAGTGCTGTTGGCATGAAATGTTGGCAGTCTTATGTGTATGTGTTAATGCATTCATTGATTTGGTATTAGAAATTTGCATAACTACTTTTTGCACTAGAAAAGAAAGTTTTGCATTCTGATTGTAACAGTGTTTTCGTATTACAGTGAACTTTATCAAGGAAAAATGATTCCTCATAATGTGATTAACAAATTTGACTCATTCATGAAAAATGTATACATAACTTATATGATGCTCAGGAAAGTTGAGTGTAGCTCTGCCTCTGCAGTTCTTTATTATACAGCCAGTCTATGCTGCCACCTTCAGGATCCAAAATGTATTATTCTGTTTGTGCATTACAATGTGTGTGGTTTGCAAAATTACATGTCCATTCATAGACATGGGACAGTTTATAGTTTATAGTGTGCATTTATGCATATGTGAAATATTACTGAAAAGATTGCTGGAGTTGATCAGATTTTAATTCATTGTGCAATAGCTTTTAAACCTTGTAGATCTGATTCAAATGCTCTATCCCTGCACTGTTATAGATGACACAACTGGTACTGCCCAGGATGGTAGAGAGGTAAGCTCAGAAATCACCAAACTATGATTTTTGCTGACGTTCAAAGTAGTGTTTGGTAAAGCAGATGGAATGATTCTTGTACTTGTAGCATTATGACTATCTAGTAGGCTCTGTCCCACAGGAGTGTGTGTCATGCAAATTTTTATGTGGTTATTTTTGTACAGTTTGGTCATCCCATGCTTACGCAGTGGTTTTGGCCTTTACTTCTAGCACACTTCAGTCCAGTAATCATGAACAAATGTTCCGCTTTCACATATTTTGATCTGTCAGACTGGCAATTATAAATGTTGCATGTTGATGATAAGCTGTTAAAGGGATAGTTCATCCCAAAAAATTCTTTCTTCTGCTGAATACAAAATTGGGGACCAGCAATAGTTTGGTTATCCACAGTCTTCAAAATATCTCCTTTTTTGTTCAACAGAAATTCATACATATTTGGAACAACATGAGGGTCAGTAAGTGATGATAAATTTTTCAATTTAGGTGAACTATCCCTTTAATTACTTCTTATGGCACAGGCTGACTGTGTCAAGCTGAAATGAAACACAGATTTAATGGAAATTTTCCCAACCAATGTATTTAGTTAGGGTCTTCCTTAGTTTGGAGAATAAAAGACATGCTAAAAGTATTTGTAGCTCCTCCCATCTAGAGCCCTAGAGTCTGGTGTGCACTAGTACATAATGCAACAGCATGTACACTGGCATGGGCGCTTGTTGCCATAGCAACAGGGATGCAAGAATCCATTAGCAGGTACCAGTGTGTTAGAAGGGATAATTCTGTGCTGTCAAGTGAAAATGGAACGGATACATGATACATTTTAAGCACTGTTGTCTGTGTAAAACATGCTTATGTGCTGTTCTGCGACAGTTTGAACATTAATGTGTGAAACAACATGACTTTTTCCAGGTCTAAAGGAGTGATCTTGAATGTTGCTTCAGCGAGTGGCATGTACCCAGTTCCTCTTCTCACCCTCTATTCCTCCTCAAAGGCAAGTCATCTTTCTCTTATTCTCTCTACCATTGATCAGTTTTTCGATATCTTTGTGAAACAGGTTTGTCTTGTCTTTTGTTGCTAAGGTTCTCATAGGACGTTGCTGTATAGAAAGTGTTTAGCAGCACTATTTTAAGCAAATTAGTTGTTGATATTAAAATGCTACTGCAGCTTGATGCTCTTGGTTATTTATTTATTTATTTATTTTTTAAACATTCATAATGTTAAATAACACACATTACATGATTATTCTCATACCTCCAGGCCTTTGTGGACTTCTTCTCCCGTGGACTTGAGGCTGAATACAAAAGCAAAGGGATTATTATACAGGTGAGTGACAATTTATTAACAGTAGTTTAAAGTCAACCATGAATTCAGACATTAGCATGTTGTTGTCTGAAAAGCATCATTTCAATATGCAAAGATGATTTTAAGTGTAATGCCATTTGAGAGACAGTGTTAGATGTTTTTTTTTCTATATTCTATTTCAACTGCTTATACTGATAAAGTGTCTTGTGTTTTGCCTTTAAGAGTGTGCTGCCATTTTATGTGACGACAAAACTGAGCAAGATCAGGAGGGCCACTCTTGACATTCCCACTCCGGAACGCTACGTTAAAGCCCAGCTGAGCACTGTAGGCCTGCAGACTCAGTCAAATGGTTACTTTCCTCATGCTGTCATGGTGAGACCCTCTTAAAATGCATTCATCTTTAATTAAGTGTTCCGGTTTACAGTGAATTTGTACGGTGGCCGAGAAGTGCAAAACAAATCACAATTCTGAAAACAAAATAACAAATTACAAACGCAAATGCAAATCTAAAAAACTAAATAACAATTCAGAAAACACAATGACAAATTCGAAAACAAAATAAGTCAGAAAACACAAATCAGACAAACCGGATGAGGTAGGTATAGTTTGAGACAGTGCCATTGGTTTGGGATTACTCACTGCTGACTGGACGAGACATCGGTCAATCAAGGTATACAGGAAGAACAGCAGAGTCGTGGTAGAAAGTTCGGAGATGGTTTTAAAGTTGCTCAGTTTAGATGTATTGTATGAATTGCCCTTACTATGGAATGAAAAATACGGAGTGTCTATTTACACTCAGTGCAACTAGCCCGCCTTGTTGGCAGTAATTCCGCTCTCCACCGTGTGATTGGGCTAGTCAACACTTTAAAAACGGCTGTGAATCATCAGCTCCAGTGGCGCAGATGGTTAAGTGCGTCGTTGGCTTTTTGATGCGATCAAAATAGTTTTGTAGATTTTTTTTGTTTTTTAGATTTGCATTTGCGTTTGTAATTTATTTTGTTTTCAGAATTGTGATTTGTTTTGCACTTCTCGGCCACCGTAAATTCGTCATATAGTACCGTTCAAAAGTTTGGGGTCAGAAAGATTTGACTTATGCTCAGTAAGGCTGCATTTATTTGATCAAAAATAGTTAAAAACAGTGAAATTGCGAAATAATATTACAATTTAAAATAAATGTTTTGTTATTTATATTAAATATCATATTATACCTTAAATTTAAATGTAGTTTATTCCTGTGATGGGAAAGCTGAATTTTACTCCAGCCATTACTTCAGTGTCACATGATCCTATAGAAATCATTCTAATATGCTGATTTGCTGCTTAGTAACATTAGTATATTTTTTTTCATGATTTTTTGATAAATAGAAAGTTCAAAAGAACAGCATTTATTTGTTGTTTATTTAAAATATTAACCTTTTGTAACATTATAAATGTCTTTACTGTCATTTTTTTTTTCTTTTAAAAGAAGAATTGCACTGACTCCAAACTTTTGAATAGTAGTGTACATCCTACAAACTATACTTAAAAGGACAAATTTGAATGATGGAAGCTTGTAAATGATATAAACTATAGTATTAAAGTGGATTATTTTCATATCCTGTATTTTGACAGTCTAACAAGTCTGTTATTATGTCACTGCCGCAGGGTTGGGTGACTACTGCTCTGCTTCCTGCGAAACTGCTCAACAAATATGTAATGAGCATGGGGTTGTCCCAGCGTGCACGTTATCTGAAGAAACAGAAGCAAGGTTAGAATCAGAAAAAGGACAGACAGAGGGATGAAGGGATGGTGTGATTAAACGAAGAGGGACCAACCAAAAAAAAAAAATATAACCCCAATCTCTCTGCCCTTTTGCTGTCAGGGGCCAAGAGTAATCACACCCAACTGCTCCTGAGATGGTACAAAACAAGCAATGTATTTTCCAGACATTAGACTGGTTTATTGAGTCGTAGCTAACCAAAACATGATTTGCTTGAATGGCCTTTGCTGACCAACACAGTTCTTATTAGATGGGTAAGACAACCACGGAATAGCTGAAGTTCTTTGTATCCTAACAGTCACTAACAGCATTGATCAGTACAGTTTCTTTGGTTTTCTTTAATGTTTAAAGAGAGTAAATTAGTAGTTTTCTGGGAATAGTGATCTGATGAACATGAATAATGAAAAAAATTGTTCTCAACCTGAATGCAATGTCTATTTGTGTAACAACATGTCCATTAACATAATCAGAAGATTTACAAGTGATATGACTGAAATTAGGCAGGTTGCCTGTAATCGTTTAAAAATGGCATCTGCGGAGTCTACAAAATGGTGCATTTATAATTCTTGGTCCATATTTGCTTTTTTTCATCTGACTCAGCAGTTGTTTACAAACTAAATGCACTACGTGAACTATTTGTGCCCATCACAGATGGCACTATGCATTCTATCTTTAGAGCATCTTTTTGAAAGGAGATGTGATTTGTATTGCACTAACACTGTTGTGGAACGTTTGTGTACGTCTTGTGTGGTTAACTCTGTGCTGCTGGTGACATGAAGCAAATTTCAATTCTAACAACAGTTTATTCGAAAGCTAAGGCTGTTGTTCCATTATTGTATGGTCTGACAATGCAGTATTTGCTCCAAAACAGTTCTTAGAATTCCTGAATTCATTATGAATGAAACAGTCATGAATAAGTCTGCAATAGCAACATTCAGTATGCCTGCTTGTGAATTGATCCTGCAAATAAAATAATCTTTCTAATAATGCTTCTAACTCTTACGTGTGATTAATTTTTAATGCATAAAAAGGAAGCTGTTTGTTGACTTTAATATGTTTGTGGTAAAATGATAAAGATGGACGGTGAAGGTTTAGACATTATTCAGTAAGACTATGTTGTCATGATGATTTTGGCATAGCTTAATTCCCTAATAGATGAATACCATTAATGGAAGAATAATCATTTTCTGAAGTAGCATGATTTCTGAATCATAAAAAGATAATTGTGTGCTTCAGTGGAAGCAAGGATATCTTAATTTATGTACAAAGAGTTGCACAATCATTGTCACAAATTTAAAACACTATTCAAAAGTTTGTGTGGGGTCAGTAATTCTTATATATATTTTTTGGCTGAGATTTAAAGGAGTCTATTATGCTCCTCTAGGCTGCATTTGTTTGATCAAAATACAGTATATTGTGTATTATTGCTTTTTAAAAGTACGGTTTTCTTTATATTTTAAAATGTAATTTATTCCTGTGATGGCCAAGCTGACTTTTCAGCAGCCATTACTCCAGTCTTCAGTGTCACATGATCCTTCAGAAATCATTGTAATATGCTGATTTTGGGGATCAAGAAACATTTCTTAATATTATCGATATTGAAGACAGCTAAGCTGCTTAATATTTTTGTGAAAACTTAGATTTTTTTTTTTTAGGATTTTATGATGAATAGAAAGTCATCATTTATTGGAAATAGAATTTTCTTTAAACAATGTAATGCTGTTACTGCCACTTTTGGTCCTTGATCCTTGTTGAGTAAAAGTATGTATTTCTTACCTAATCCTTACTGACCCCAAATATTTGAACAATAGTGTATACTTATTTGATTAGTGACCTATAGTTTAGACTCTTTCTCCATTTCACCTCGCAATTTTTCTTTCTTGCATTTTTCAAAATCTTAATTTTTTCCAGTTTTAAATTGGATTCAAAATCTAATATTTCCAATCTGATAAGCAGTCTGTTTTCATCCCATCTGGGATTGTCTACTTGGGCTGTCTTAGTTACTATCAATCAGGACGGCACTCCTGAGTCCTGAGCTCACTAGACTTCACACCAGAGTTTCCCCCATGCCTCTATTTCTCCCCTGCAGGCAAGAACCATCTGTGTCCAACCCATGTACATGCCCTTTGCATTTAAATGCTACCAAAATCGTATTCTTTGGGCCTTGATACAAGTGAATTTTGTAGCTTTGTAGCGACATTTAAAAGGCCATCTGCCAGGTGTCGCGTCCATCTCCCCTGATAGATGTCCATGATCTCTCTCATGTTGTGTCTGAGTGCCAAATCCTCGAGTGCCGTCCCTCAGCCCCCTCCCTGTTGCACACCGCATGCGTGTTTGTTCCAGGCAGTAGTGGGGGGTGATTCCGGAGGACAGAAATGGAAGTCGGAAGCGTGACAGTCCTGTGATGGAGGAGGAGCCGTGAGGAGTGTGTGGGAAGAGAAGGCCTATATAAAGCCTCACAGCAGCTCTGGGTTACAAACACTCGAAACGGATACAGAACAGGAGCAGCAAACCGACTGAAGAGGTTCTCTCCAGTTTCTTCACCTACCTCTACCAGCACTCTGGCTTGCTGCTTTAAAAGTGTGGTATTGGAAGACTGACTCAACTTGCAAGAACTACATTTACAAGAGGAATTTGAAAGAAGCCTTCCTCATTCATCCAAACTGCCAGAATGTCCACACATGCAATGGAGATGAGCCACTTGAATGCTTTGGCTGTTCACAGAATGTCCTTGGCTATGGAGGAATTCCCCCAGATGGTGGGCTTATCCAGGACCCAAGACTGCGACAGGGCCCGCTCCGTCCTGCAATGGAAGAAGCAGTTCAGCTGCGACAAGATTGCCGAGGAGGATGAGGAAGGACCGCTCACAGTGGAGGAAGACAAAGCACGGCGCACCTTCTTGCAGTCGCTTGAAAGTCTGCGCAGATGCACGCAAGGATGTCAGTAAATCTAGGAGCCTGCAGGCTGGTTTGGACCTCACCTTGAACCTGAATGGACTGAGAGACTGAGATTCAGTGTTGGAGTGATTATTTTAAGGGAACAGTCAGGGTAGATGCTTCACAATGAAGCCAGACTGACTGACCCAAACTGTTTATATCTACCAAAGATGGGTAATTTGCTGGTTGAGCTGTATTGTACAGTACATTTCTGTTCTGATTTTTCTCTGCACTAGTAAATGGCTAATGTGTAGCATGTTGCATTTAACGTTAACTGGAAATGTGTTGCATGCCTGTCCATCTGGCGTAGAAAAGCTGTGGAGTTACTGGGCCACACATTAGCACTGTTATGGTTTTGTCAAAGGGAAAATCTCTCTTGAGACTGTTTTCTCACATATGCATATGAAAATAATTGCTTTCTATTTTGTCTTTATATGATCTGCGCAATAAAGTTTTGAATATGAAATGTAGATATAGAGACTGAGTCCTTGATTCTTTAGAGTAATCAAGATTTATGCAAATGGATAAAGTTTGTGTCTTTAACAAGTTCACCCAAAGTGAAAATTCTGTCATTTACTCACCCTCATGTCATTCCAAACCTACATGACTTCTGTGGAACATAAAAGAATGTAATTTGAGAACTTTTGTCTCTGCTTTTTGTCCATACAGTGGAAGTCAAATTGTTTGGTTATCAACATTCTTCAAAATGTTTTTGTTTTTATTTTTATTATTTTTTTAATGTTCTACAGAAGTAGGAAAAGCAAACTTGTTTGGAACTAAAGGGTGATGACAATTTTCATTTTCGGTTCACTTTCAGTGTTATCTGGTGATATAGAGTGATCTTAAGTCCTACAAATTGTGATATTCTTAAAAACAGAAATTAATGTAATGTGACAATCAGTTTTTAATGTAAACTGTTAGACATTTCAAAGGGTTTTTATAGTGTTGCCAGTAAGTTATTATAATTAAGATTTAGAGTAGCAAACTATTTGATTTACAGTTGCAAACTGTACTGTTTTACAGTAAATTACTGCAAAAAAAATCCAATTCATCAGTATACTCCTGTAATTCATTCATTTTAATATAGATTTCATTGGATTTTATAATTTTTATGTAGAATTAATTTCATGTTTACTCTACATAGGTACTACTGGCATTCAATTAAAACAGACACAATAATTACAAAATATCAAATTCTTTATTTAAAACATTGCATGTATAACACTTTTACAGTCTTCCAATGCTGGAACAGTGCATCTTCACCATTTCTCCTGTCTTAGGACGTTTTGCAGTGCATTATGTTGTATCCTCTGGATTTATCCTCACAAAGAATCTTTAGGCAACAGAAACATAATGGCGAAAAAAAATACATAGCCATCTACAAAACCCAGGTGCTGCTCCAAAACGTGGCCACCACCTTTGCTCACCATCCACTTTGTTAGTGACAGAAATGTCTTCTCTGAAAAAAAAGTAGAAATGGCACACTTTTAAAAGGCAAACCCCATATAGAGAATAGGAATATACGTCACTGTGTGTTGCATTCTAGGTAGTCGCCGCCATGTTTTAGGACTAAGTAGCGTACAATGACAACAAATACAAATCACCAGAGGCAAAAACGACTGTATTTGCGTTAATATTTTTAAGAGTTGCTTGCTCAGAGTAAATGTACTAATATTTGAATCCATTGCGTTCACACCAAATAAGTTTTACTGGACTTAAATGGAACAAATACAATTTTTTTACAAAGAGTTGCTGAACAGTGAATCAGGGGAGCGTTATGAACACGGAGTGTAATTGTAACGAGCTGTATCACACATAACATTTCCAAACGTGTTTTCGTAGATTATTCATAGCATGAGCACTTACAAACTGAAGCGGATCGGAAATTATGAATCTGTAATAAATAATAAATACAAGTGACAAAGCCAGATTTTGGTCAAGTTGTTTATTTTCAATGAGCTCTTTCGCCATTGTGTTGTTTCAAGCTGAAAAGCATACAATTGCGCTTCATTTTAGATCTGTTTTCCACTCCGGTCATGAGAGCAGATATGGCAGTTCATAACACAGCAAGTGTTTTCCATTCCAATATGTTTTAACTGTACAATATAAAATTTAACATCTACTTCCACTATTTCCCAGTCTGTACTGATTTGCCAATCATTACAAGTGATGTAACACGTCCAGTGTAGTCAGTCCCAAGCTGTTGCGGCGTTGTAGACACGGTGTAGGGCAAATCGTGTCAATCCAAATGTAAGAAATGAGGAAAATAACACAACCTCAATAGAATGGCGCCAAAGAGGTCGTTACAGCAAATACAGTAGTATACAGAAATTTTTAAAAATACAGTAAATCTCTGTATGTGGGGTCTGACGTCACAGAAAATTCCGATGATGCAAAGGGTATTAGTTATTTACTGTAAAGGGAACTTGCAGTATTATACTGGGTGATATACAGTAAATAACTGTAGAAATTACAGAAATGTCAAATGTATGTATCAGCTTCTCACACTGTTCAAGTATGAGTCTTGTTTTTTAAGTTAGTTGGATGATGTTTGTGTACTGCATTTTATTCTCAACTGGTTGGAAATAAGGACTTATTGACAGGCTTTACCAAGCATGTAGCTTAATTTAATCTCTTCTTGGGATCAGAACATTGAGCTTAGACTTCTTCCAATCTTCAGTTTTTAGCAGTCAGAATTAGCGGTAATTTGCTGTATGTTCTGCCGCCGTTTACAGGCTTTTAAGGACTAGCTTGCCTCCAAATGTTGCAAACACTTCTGTGGAACACAAAATAAGTAATTTAGCAGAATGCCTAATTTGCTCTTTTTCATACAAAATCATGTTCCATACAAATGCTGTTAGTTTCAAAAATAGTCTCAAACAACTTTGATTTTCCACCATGCTATCTGATGGTTAGGTGGCAGTCTAGTTTTCCAAAAAAAAAAACAAAAAAACAAAAAAACCTTTTACCAAATGTAATAACTTGCTCCCCTTCTGAAACATTGTTTTTAGTTGAAGTCATAAATGTCTCTTGCTTTTAAACTCCTTCCATCCACTCAGCCTGGATCCATTATGGTAATGCTAATTACCGTTTCATAAAACAAAAAAAAGGCACATTACTGAAGAAAACATTGTAAACACAGCTTTGTGTTGATTTTAAAGTGCTAGAAATTTTGCTTTCCATATAGTTTTATAAATCTCCTTCTCCCTGTTCTGTCCTGGCAATGCTGAGAGACCAGTGAAATTTATGCAGGTTTTTTTTTTTATTTTTATTTTTTTTGTACTCATTTATTGATTATTCTGGGCTTGTATCATGATTTAAATAGACAGATGGTAAATCTTTAAGTAAATAATGATTTTAATTTTGTACAATGTTCCTTTAAGCTGTGTAGCAAATTTTGTATAATAATTGATGTGTTAATGTTTGTTTATTTTAAAGGCTCACAAGGTTATATTGACAGAATAATTAGAGATTATTGTGTTTTCTTTCCTTAGTTTCACTCGAATTAATTCTGGAATTGGTATGAATTCAAGTTCTAATATCAATACACTTTATCGGGGCCAGGAGGCTCTCTTCATGACGCCTTTGATTAGGGGTGTCCAAACTCAGCCCTGGAGAGCCCTTGTCCTGCTGAGTTTAGCTCCAACCCCAATTAAACACACCAGAACTAGCTACTCTAACTGTCTAACTAAGCGTACTAGAAGCTTCTAGGCAGGTGTTTTGAAGATGGCTGGAGCTAAACTCTTCAGGACAGTGGCCCTCGAGGACGGAGTTTGGACACCCCTGCCTTTGATGAATAGAGTTTGGCTTATGGTCTCTTAAAATCACATCAGCATGGGGGAAGGACAGAGCGCTGTTTTGGCAAGATGCTCATTCCCTGCTCATGAAAATGGTGAAGCACAACTCCATGGTTAAAGACCAGGACGTTCAAATCATAATTCAAGCCTCTCAATCTTTTGGTAACCCAAAGCTTGTAGATGTAGAGAAAACTATTACAGTTGTGCTCTTGAGCAAACGGATCCAAGTTTTATTCCAGTGAGACAGTCCTTCCTTTTAGTTAAACTGTTCTGTAAGTCATCTAAAAAGTTGTAGTATGCCCAGTGTTAAATATAAGATATTTAATAATATAATATGATATAATATAATATAATATATTTAATGGTCGGCATTACTGGGACATGTATTCACAGAAGGTCAACAAAATAAATTCTGGGCAACAATAGTGGAATTTTATTTATTTATTTATTTGTTTTTGCAAAAAAATGATTCAACAAACAATATTCAACAACATTATTCCTCAGGTTTGTTGTTAAGCAATGTTATCCATCCATCCGTCCGTCCGTCCATCCATCCATCTATCCATCTGTTTTTATTTTTTAGTTTTTATACAACTTGTAGTTAATAATAATAATAATAATAATAATAATAATAATAATAAAAAATGGTTAACATGGAAAACAAATTCATTTTTGAGAGTGTTCAGAAATGATGCGTTATTAGTTCTTATGATGTTGAGTATCTCAGTGTGTGTATGTACAGTGGGTACGGAAAGTATTCAGACCCCCTTAAATTTCACTCTTTGTTATATTGCAGCCATTTTTTTAATCATTAAATTCATTTTTTTAATCATTAAATATACACACATATACACACATGACATTTTTGCAGATTTATTAAAAAAGAAAAACTGAAATATCACATGGTCCTAAGTATTCAGACCCTTTGCTGTGACACTCATATTTAACTCAGGTGCTGTCCATTTCTTCTGATCATCCTTGAGATGGTTCTACACCTTCATTTGAGTCCAGCTGTGTTTGATTATACTGATTGGACTTGATCAGGAAAGCCACACGCCTGTCTATATAAGACCTTACTGCTCACAGTGCATGTCAGAGCAAATGAGAATCATGAGGTCAAAGGAACTGCCTGAAGATCTCAGAGACAGAATTGTGGCAAGGCACAGATCTGGCCAAGGTTACAAAAAAATTTCTGCTGCACTTAAGGTTCCTAAGAGCACAGTGGCCTCCATAATCCTTAAATGGAAGACGTTTTGGACGACCAGAACCCTTCCTAGAGCTGGCCGTCCGGCCAAACTGAGCTATCGTGGCAGAAGAGCCTTGGTGAGAGAGGTAAAGAAGAACCCAAAGATCACTGTGGCTGAGCTCCAGAGATGCAGTCGGGAGATGGGAGAAAGTTGTAGAAAGTCAACCATCACTGCAGCCCTCCACCAGTCGGGGCTTTATGGCAGAGTGGCCCGACGGAAGCCTCTCCTCAGTGTAAGACACATGAAAGCCCGCATGGAGGACTCGAAGATGGTGAGAAATAAGATTCTCTGGTCTGATGAGACCAAGATAGAACTTTTTGGCCTTAATTCTAAGCGGTATGTGTGGAGAAAACCAGGCACTGCTCATCACCTGTCCAATACAGTCCCAACAGTGAAGCATGGTGGTGGCAGCATCATGCTGTGGGGGTGTTTTTCAGCTGCAGGGACAGGACGACTGGTTGCAATCGAGGGAAAGATGAATGCGGCCAAGTACAGGGATATCCTGGATGAAAACCTTCTCCAGAGTGCTCAGGACCTCAGACTGGGCCGAAGGTTTACCTTCCAACAAGACAATGACCCTAAGCACACAGATAAAATAACGAAGGAGTGGCTTCACAACAACTCCGTGACTGTTCTTGAATGGCCCAGCCAGAGCCCTGACTTAAACCCAATTGAGCATCTCTGGAGAGACCTAAAAATGGCTGTCCACCAACGTTTACCATCCAACCTGACAGAACTGGAGAGGATCTGCAAGGAGGAATGGCAGAGGATCCCCAAATCCAGGTGTGAAAAACTTGTTGCATCTTTCCCAAAAAGACTCATGGCTGTATTAGATCAAAAGGGTGCTTCTACTAAATACTGAGCAAAGGGTCTGAATACTTAGGACCATGTGATATTTCAGTTTTTCTTTTTTAATAAATCTGCAAAAATGTCAACAATTCTGTGTTTTTCTGTCAATATGGGGTGCTATGTGTACATTGAGGAAAAAAAAAATGAACAAATAATTTTAGCAAATGGCTGCAATACAACAAAGAGTGAAAAATTTAAGGGGGTCTGAATACTTTCCGTACCCACCGTATGTGTGTGTATATATATATATATATATATATATATATATATATATATATATATATATATATAGGTCAAGACCTGCACATACGTTTTCATATATCTGATACTGTGTCTTTGTTTTCCAGGACAAGTAAATCATGGCAATAGTTAATCAAGACAGCTAATGATTTATTTATTTATTTATTTATTTTTGTTTTTTTAATTTTTTTTTAGAACTCATTGCTGCTGAGGTATGAAGGATTTCTTTCTTCCATTAGGGGTCTCTGTTGTCACATCATAATTCCTATCTCACACCTCCTCAAGTCCTCCAACATACAAAGATATTTTTGTAGACATTCAGCATCAGCAGAGCTTGACTGTCTCCCTGAAATATATGACAGCAGCTTGCAGACCTTGTCTGCGCACAGGGTCCGTCACTGTACCTCTCTGGCTGCTCCGAGCCCTTCGAAATGCAAATACACTGTAATATGGTGAACCCCAAACATTAAGCGCTGAAAGCAGCAGCCCCTGTCTGTCTGTAAAAGGGCGCTTTGATAGACTTTAATGACGGTGACACCAGTGCCAGCTCTTTGACCCAAGTGTAAAGTCCCATATGGCCTCCTGGTGCCTAATTTGCATGCAATTTTGATAGATGGCTTAGATTCAATGCCTGAGTCTTTTGGGGGTGGGTAGAGAGGTTAATTTGTTCATCATAATGATTCAGTTTTTTTCTCCTCGAATGCCAGTCTCATCTTTCATTTGCCCGCCCACTGGAATTAATGCTAAAACATTTGCATGCTGATAAACGGTATTGATAAACGGTGCTATTAATGTTCTCTAATCACAGCAGCATTATTGACTGGACACATATATTCAAAAACACCTGATTTCTCAGTATGTGGAATGAAGAGCTAAAGCAAATGAACAGTATATCAGCACCATTCAAGGCATATGGCTGGTGAGAAAAGATAAACTTGCTATAAATTGGACAGTTCTGTACTTCTGCAAGTTATTCATGAATTCCACCCTTCTTTTTGTAAAGGATGCTGGCATAGAAAATAGCCTTTAACAAAATACCCAAAGCGTAACTAAAAGACCTAATTATTTGAGCTCTTTGCCATTTATTGGTTCATTCCATTGGTTTCCATTCCTCCTTTGACTGCTTCTATCCTCAGGGAAGAAGGAACATATTTCATAATACAAGACTCCCCACACGAAGCTATGGTGTATGATTAAGTTTTTTCTTTCTTCCATTCTTTCTTTACCGTATAATTCACCGCCACTAATTTAGGGGACCAAGCATATTGGCAGGGACATTTGAGAATAAATTAAGTGTGAAGATTGAAAGGAATTAATGTCTACTTGACTGTAAGAATGCCCCTGCCACATGAAAAAGAAGCAAAATAGTGATGAGGATGGTATTTCTACGCTGATTTGTACATTAAAGGTTGACTTAGCAAAGTCAATTAATGTTCCTTACTCTAGAGACTCTTCTTTCTCCAAGCCACAATTCCCTTTGTGCAATAAAATGACCAGTGGGCAATTTCCAACATAAAAAACTCTCTCTTTATCACTTTTTTTTTATTTTTTTTTTTTATCACGTTTCACACTCTATAGAACCAGCAAAGGTAATACATACTTACCCCTTACCGGTGTATTCAGGTCTCTCTTCATATTGTCACACTCTAGGCTGCTTCAGTGCGTGAACGAGGATACGAAGGAGCGCTGAGACGTAGGGAATTCCATTCAAACAGACTTTTAATTACAAAGATGCCAGGAACACACATGACGAGCGGGGTGAAGACATTCAATACCGGACAGGAAACACAGGGCAGAACACACTATAAATACTCAACATAACAAGGGGAAGACAAGACACACCTGGAACCAAATAAAACACGGCTGGAACAAAATAACTAATAAGAACAGGAACAGAACCAAATATGTGCATATTTTTGTGTTTTGATCGGGACCTCAGTACTAAGTTTCATTCCTGCATGTACCCGTGTATGGAATAACAATAAAAAAAAATCCTTGAATCCTTGAATAGAAGAGGTAGGGAAACACAAGACACAGGACAAGCCTGACACATATCAGACAAACAAGTGGAGGGCTATTTTTTTAAATAGAATAATTGGAAATAATTGGAAGTCAGGCCTTGGGAAAAAATAAAAATAAAAATAAAAATCTGTGGACTGTTAGTCATGTTGCTAAATCAATACCATGGTTATATATTTCATTTTTTAGATAATAAGGAAAATGCATTTTGAGCCAGAATAATTTGTGTTCTTTTCATTTTACAGCTGTAGACAAAGGGATCTATGATAATGCCAGTACATGGAAAGACTGATAAGAGACGTTTTGATAAGAGGCATCAGAACAAACCAGGAAATTGGGAATGGGGCTATTCAGATATTTGTTTCTATCGCTTCAAATTATAGCCCATCACAATGGATTCATATTAACAACAACCTCAAAAGTTTAATGAAATTGTTTAAAAGAAATGTTCCCCCTTCACAAACATTAGTATTAATGTTTTCAGCTCATTGACTCTGATGGCATGGTAATGGAGAGAATGAGGTAAGTCCATACTGGCTTTTCAAATGCATTTCGGTTGGTGAGAAAACATAACACTGAATCTATAATTATAACTAGGCTATCTGTACGCTATATTGTAGTAGCATAGCTCATACACACAACCAGCCGTTTATTGTAGAAACACTGGTGATCTTTTATTTCTACACATACTGTTTAAAGGTTTAAAGTCAGACTTTTTTTTTTCTTTTTTGAAAGAAATGAATACTTGTATTCAGCAAGGACATTGAAAGATCTAAGGATCCTCAAATGCAGCATGTGTGTTTTTCTTCAAGAGAGCAACCATACATTTGTGTTTTTTCATTCATTCATTCATTCATTCATAATCATTTATCATTTAATCCTTTTTATTATTCCATTTAATCATATAATCATTTATAATAATCATTTTAGCCATGTATATACTCATTTTATTGATTTATTCATTGATTGGTCATTTATATATTTTTTTTTTTTAAAATATTAGTAAGGGAGGTTTGTGGAATGTTCATGGAAATTCAAGGTTTATGGGATGATGTTGTGAAGCAATAAATTTCCATTTCTATGGCATACTTGTATTTTTATTAATTGTTATTGCCATGAAAATAGCCTAAGATGCTGACATGGCATTAAATAAAAATATACTACTGCTACTCCATTTCTATGGCTTGTGGTATAATAACACTTGTACTGATTTGTACTGGTCAGATAAAGTCTGAGCATTGAAACAACTAAGATTATTCAGTTCTGCTCCTTTTTATCATCATTTCTTCATCTCCTGCTTCTGCTCTTCACTGGCTTTACTTAGTGAACTTTTTGGCTGATAGAAAACTTAATACAGTTTTGTGTACCAGACAAGACTTGCTATTAACGGGTTTTTAGGTATTAGACAACTTTGCTGACTAGTTGTTCTGTTACCAGACAAAATAGATATTTTCTGACAGGATCTGGTGTCTGGGGCTGGATGGAGGAAACAACACATTAACTTGAAGGAAAATGACAGTAACAACATTTATAATGTTAGAACAATTTAATTGAAAATAAATGTTGTTCTTTTGAACTTTCTATTCATCCTGAAAAAATGTTAGGGATTCACAAAAATATTAAGCAGCACAGCTGTTTTCATCATTCTTGTCCATAAAATCAGCATAAAATGATTTCTGAAGAATCATGTGACACTTAATGGCTGCTGAAATTTCAGCTTTGCCATTACAGGAATAAATTACATTTTTAAAATATATTAAAATAGAAAAGCCCTCATTGAAATTGTACTAATATTTCACACTACTGTTTTACTGTATTTTGATCAATTAAATGCAACCTTAGTGAGCATTGGAGACTTCTTTCAAAAACATTTACAAATCATACCAACCCCAAATATTTAAATGGTGGTAAATCTACCATCCATGAAGTTTTAAAGACACCCACTTCCACCGAAACTAAGCTGGTGCCCTGCTCTTGTCTCTGTAGTTTACCCCCGAGCTTCAAGCCTTGAAAGAAATTCTCTCATCCTATGTCAGCCAGTTAATTATAAAATCTAACTCATCATCCTGCCACCTAGAGCCTTCCCTCACCCTGTTTTAAAAAAAACTGCTCTCATTTCACATTTTGATAAAATGCTCTCTCTTCTGCTTCTGTGCCAATACACCTGAAAACGGATGCTGTCACCCCTATAATTAAGAAACGTGGAAACACTGGATCCATCTGCATGGAACAATTTCAGATCTATCTCAAATCTTCATTCTTATCTAAACCGCTTGTTGCTTTACAACTATAATTGCATCTGCTACTCAGAATCTCTATGACCCTTTTCAATCTGTTTTTCACACTTTCCACGGCACAGACGCTGGTCTCTTGAGTAATATCAATGACCTTCTTTTAGCTGCTGACTCTTGGTATCCTCATCCTGCTCGATCTTAGCGTTCGAGTTCAGCATATACTCCTCTCTTGACTTTCTTTTAAAGGAAACAGATGTTGCTTCCTCGTGGTTTAAATAGTATTCCACTGACAGACTTTGTTTTTAAATATTTGCATGCTTCCTCTTGGTTATGTTGTCAGCCATCATGGTCTCAGCTTCCATTGCAAATCATGACTTTCAGATCTGTCCTCCCACTCTGTTCTTTTAATGCCTGCATTGGTGATTTGAAAGCATGGTTGCTTTAATCTTCTCACATCCAACACGGATTGATGTTATGCTGTTTTAGCTCTTCTCTCTTGATTGGCCTGCAGTACCTGCTGAAATCACTGCAATATGTTCAAACTTCTGCAGCAAAAGTCACCCACACTAAACAATGTGCCCACATCCTTTGAAAATTCCATTGGCTGCCTGTCTCTTCTTTGTATCCATTACAAGATGCTTCTCCTAACCTTTAAATGTCTCAACGGCCTCTTGCTACATCTGTGTTACTTCATCCCTAGATTTTGACTTTCTTTTTGTGGGTGGAAGTTAATTTTGTATCATGGCACCAAAACTCTGAATCTCACTCCCATCGAGTCTCCACAGCATCTCCTCAAATCCCAAATAAAATCTTTTTCACAGCACTGTTTCTCTGACTCTTTTTGTGTATTTCTCTCTCTCTTTATGTGTAGTTACTCATGTCTGTCAGTTGCATCTGTGTCTTAAAAGTTCACGCCTTGTTGTGACGTGACCTTGAGCTGTGGGAAAGGAGCTTAATAATAAAACGTATTATTGTTTATCATTATTATATGAGACTGAGACTGTCTGAGTGAGGCTAATCCATTATGTCCTTCTATGCTGGTTTTCATAATCTTTGGGCCTAAACGATTGGAGAAAAGCATAGCGGCAACCTCTTTACTAATGTGAAATGTAAATGTGACATTCTCTATTATGTCAACACCTTGCAGACCCATTTTCCTTTTTCTGTTTTTGTTTTCCCTGAAGACCCTCCTTTCCACAACAATAGCTCAACACAACTCTTCTTTTTCCATCAGGTTTTCATTGATTATCTTGAGGGTTCCCAGCCGGCACATTATACTGTGCATAATGAAATCACAACATCTCTGTGTGATTAGTTTTTTTTTTCCCCCACACACGTGGAAGTAGCTACACAGGAAAAACATTCATCTACATAAATACACACTGATGATGTGCCTATACAAGTATCAAGCTAAAGTAATATGGACTTGAATCATGGTTGGACCGTTTGTTTTCATTGACCTTTAACATGACACTTAGCCTATATTATATGGTATAGCTATACGGTACATTCTCCTTCACTTTCTCACCTTTTAGAGAAACCTGGAAATATATTATGCATTGCTGGAAATAAAAGGGCAGGCTTTAAAGTAACCAATTATATGTAGTTTTTTTGCCACATGACCTTTGACTTTTTTCAAGACTCCTTTCCCCTACAAGAGATATAACCTGCTGAAGTGCTTCAAAATTACTCTATTTAAACAAGCAGTTCACCCAAAAATGAAAATGTGCTGAAAATGAAAATGTGCTATTCCCCCACAGGCCATACAGGAGTGGATCCTCACCAGTGGATCCTCTCCAGTGAATGGGTGCCGTCATCTTAGATGGCCTGAGGGTGAGTAAACTTTCAGCAAATTTACATTTTTGGGTGAACTATTCCAATTTTTTACAGAAAATTGAGAAAATATGAATATTGCCAACACTGACAACTACATATAACAACACTGTACCACAGTGGAAAATTGCTGTGTTGCCATATGACAACTCTGTATAGTGGAATTGTGCTCATGCATTTTCTCATTGTGAATGTATATAGGTAGTATCATCAGATATATTAATGCATTTATTAATTTATTATTGTATAGAGTGTAGAGAGTAGAGGGCAAGAATACACAGTCAGCTTTTCCAAGTGACAATAGTGAAAAAGTTCAGAATTAGTTCTTATGCTTCTAGGAACACTATTGAAGAACCCATTATAATGATGCACTCAATTTTAGTTTGTAAGATTTTGAAGTATATAAATATTTGATCAATTAATTAAATATTGATTTAATTCAATGAGAAATTGATCCGAAAAACTTTTGACAGGCAATATTTCCTGTAATATTTTAGTTATTCAAATTATTTTATGTCCAAAAATAAAATGGGAAAATATTCCACTGTTACAATGTAAAGTGTACCATACCAGGATAGAATATACAGCATTGCAGGATATCAGAGCGAATCAGACAATTTAAGATTCAGAACATCGAAACATGAGGAGCCGAAATTCCACAGAGGCCCAAGACAACAGGATGTTTGTCATAAATCAGATCCCTAGCGCTAGCCCATCTGAAGCAAGCCTAACCAACAATTCTTTCAAAAAATTTAAAACAACAATTTAATTTAAATTTAACAATTTAAAAGATATTAATGTTCTATTTGTTAACGAGGGACTTGTGGACAAATAAATGTTTTTACTTCGAAGTGAAAGATAAAATTAGTTCTTTGGAGTAAGTTGACCCCCCTGAATTGGCAGAGAAGGCCCCAAGTGGCATGTTGTTACAAGTTTGTTATTTTTAAATTTAATACCTGTTAATTCAAATGTAATCCAAATGTACTCAGAATTGTATAATTCAAAATTGTTACACTTTTTTTTTATTTTTTTTTTTTATTAGTCAATAGGGTAATTGAGTGAAATCAATTTATTTGAATTAATAGTGTTACTATTGTGACATACACTATATTGCCAAAAGTATTGGATCACCCCCTTCTAATGAACAGGTTTGACTACTTTAGTCATTTCCATGAGTACAAATCTTAATGTTTAAGCATATAATGATATTCTAGGGAATTGTGTGCTTCTAATTTTAAAGCAACAGTTTGGACAGGACCCTTTTCTATTCTAACATGACAATGCCTCTGTGTATAAGGCAAGGTTCAACAAGAAATGATTGATGTAGTCAGTGTGGAAGAACTTGACTGGTCTGCAGAAAGCCAAGTCCTAATCCAAGCTGAAAACCTTTGGTGTGACTTTAAATGCAGATCTTGAGCCAAAAACTCATCCCCAAACACCAATGACTTGTACATATGGGTACAGTCATTTTAGACACTTCCAAAACTTTTGCGACAGAGATGGAAATAAAATTTTTAAATACATGCATTATGTTTCCATCTTTGTTGCCACAGTTTTGGAAGTGCCCTTTTCTGTTCTAAAGAAGGGGGTGTCCCAGTACGTTTGTCCATATAGAGTATATGTACAAGTCATTGGTGTTTGGTAAGGAGTTTTTGGCTCAAGGTCTGCATTTAAAGTCAAAGCAAAGGTGTTCAGCTTGGATTAGGACTTGGCTTTCTGCAGACCAGTCAAGTTCTTCCACACTGACTACATCAATCATTTCTTGTTGAACCTTGCCTTATACACAGAGGCATTGTCATGTTAGAATAGAAAAGGGTCCTGTCCAAACTGTTGCTTTAAAATTAGAAGCACACAATTCCCTAGAATATCATTATATGCTTAAACATTAAGATTTGTACTCATGGAAATGACTAAAGTAGTCAAACCTGTTCATTAGAAGGGGGTGACCTAATACTTTTGGCAATATAGTGTATCTTCAATTAAAATATGGGCAATTAAATATGTAATTTAAATATACATGTGTAAATCATAAAATAAATATACCTTTCAGATAAATCTCTTTTACAGGGACTCTTTGAATAATTTTACATTCTGTCCTAAGGTTTCTATTTATTTTCCTTAACACACTGGCTGATGCATCATGATCCTGCACATGATAAATGTACATCTAAATATGTTACAATTTAAAAGTAAATGCACATTGTTCTTAAGGAGGCATCTTTCTCCAAAGTTCTGTCACACTTCATGGGAAGTTAGGGAACCAGGAATGAGGAGACGAGGAATTTCACCAAACAGAGTTTTAATCCACAAGGGAACACAGATCACGGGCAGGGTAGACATTCAAAGACCGACAAACACTAACTGAAAGGACTGGAGCTTTTAAAGACAGGACAATCAAGGAACTAAAGAGACACACCTGGAAACACATTAACAATCAACACGAGGGAGAAACACACACAGACAGGTCCATAGTCCTGACATAACGCCCCCTCCCGGAAGGTGCGTCCTCGCACCGTAGTAACATCCAAAGAGGAGGGGCGGGCGGGAACTAAGGAGGAGGCTCAGGCGGAGGACGAACCCCCAGGAGTGGGCCAGCTGGCAGAGACCAGGGAGGCGACGAAGGAGGGAGGAGCCAGGGAAGAGACAGGAGGGATCCGGAGCAGGAGGAGCCCAGCTGGACCCAGGCCTCAGCCATGATGATGGCCCACGGTGGAGCCGACGGAGGGAGGAGCCATGGAGGAGGGATGGCCGCCGACTCCAAGGGGTGACCAACGGTGGCGGAGCCTGAGGCGGAGACGGAGAGCCGACGAGCCAGGGGGATGCCGAGGATCCGGGGGGCCAGGGTGGAGCCGAGGGCTCTGGTGACCGAGGCGGAGGTGGAGCTCCAGAGATCCACGGCAGAGCCGGAGCGACTGAGGACCAAGGTGGAGCTGGAGGGAGGAAGGAGCCCAACGGAGCCAGTGGGACGGAGTGACGAGGCGCAGCCAGAGGAGAGGAGTCCCGAGGCGATGGCGGGTTGATGCCCGACCAAGGCGGAGCCGGAGGGACGAGGGAGCCCGGTGGAGCTGGTGGATCGAGGGATGATGGTGGAGGCGAGGGAGCTAGGAGCCGAGGTGGAGCCGCTGGGTCTACGGGCCGAGGTGGAGTCCGGGCCTCGGAGGCTGGAGGTGGAGGTGAGGGGTTCTCCAGCCACGGCGATGGAGGATGGCAGACCCGCGGAGCTCGCACTGCATTGATGGAGGGCTGAGGGCGAGCAGAAGGGCTGCCAGACGACAGCGGTGGAGGAGGCAGGAGCGGGTGGGAGGGTGGGCATTTACGAGGAGCGGGCACTGGAGGGCGCTCTGGAGGCGCTGGCTCTGGAGGATGCTTTCGGGGAGCAGGCACAGGGGGGCACTCGGGAGGAGCGGAGCTGGCTGGTACCAGCGGAGACGAAGGAAATCCAGGAGACGAAGGAGAGAGGAGAGGGGGAAAGTCGACCTCCAGGTCAGTTGCCCAGTCAATAAGATCCCCTTCCATGTCCAGCAGTCCCAGATGTACAATCAGCTCACCCTCAGCCACAGTGCAGGGGGCGGAGCTCCACTCCGCGCTCACACCGTCCATGGCTGGCTCCCTCGTGATGGGCACTGTCGCCGGCTCTCGCACCTGACCTGACGTGTTGGGCTCAACTTCCGGGATGATCTTCCGCTGAGTCGCTCGGCTTGGCGCTGGCTTGTGGATCGTAGTGGGAAATGGCTCTCCGTCATCGGTGGGCTCGGGCTGGTGCTCCGTACCGCGGGGAGTTGGTGGGCTGGGCTCTGGGTCAGGAGTGGCACTGGCGAGATCCCCCTCGGCACAGACGGTGAACAGGGATCCGTGCCTCGCCAGTGTCCACTCCACGAAGGCGGCGAAATTCTCTCGAGGACCATCTTCGGACGACAGCGCTCTGCTCGCGGTGTTCAGGCTTGCGTCATAGAATGAACAGAGCGCGTCGTCCGGGTAGCTGGTGGCGTTAGCTAGTAGCAAGAACAGTCTTGTATGGTCCTCGAGAGATCTGTCCCCCTGCTCCAGCAGGAGGAGGAGGAATTCGGGGCGAAGGAGGGGATCCATAGAGACACCACGGAAAGAAAAACACTGGGAAAAAATGGGAAACAAAAACGGAGGGTAAACACACGGAAGTACTGTATCGGTCGGTCTTTCTGTCACACTTCACGGGAAGTTAGGGAACCAGGAACGAGGAGACGAGGAATTTCACAAAATTGGTGGGTTTTTGTTAAATGTGAGCCAAAATCATCACAATTAAAAGAACCAAAGACTTAAACTACTTCAGTCTGTGTGCATTGAATTTATTTAATATACGAGTTTCACAATTTGAGTTGAATTACTGAAATAAATGAACATTTCCACGTCATTCTAATTTATTGAGATGCACCTGTGTGTATATATATATCTATATATATATATATATATATGTGTATGTATATGTATGTATATATGTGTGTATATATATATATAATATAAATTATTATCGTTAACATTAATTAATGACCGTCATACTTCTTTACATTATAATTTGTCTTTCCTGGTGTATATGGCAATTTGTAAATAATATTTTTACACATCTCTTAGAGGGACAGTTTAATATCACTAAAGTTAAATGCCTACCATAATATCAGTCCATAACAATGCTTTGCTCTAGAAGACTCGGAATGTAGTGCAGAATGTGGACTGTTTTTATTGTACCTTTCAATTGCTTGACAAGAGTTTTTTTTTTTTTTTTAATGAAGAATTGTATGATGATGAAAAATACAGTAAACTGTAATATGTGAAATATATAGAGTTACAATTTAGAATAGCTGTTTTCTATGCAAATATATAGTAAACAATTTATTTCTGTGATCAAAACTCAATTTTCAGCATAATTACTCCAGTCTTCACTGTCACATGATCCTTCAGAAATCATTCTAATATGCTGATTTGCTCAAAAAACATTTCTGATTATTATCACTGTTGAAAACAGTTGTGCTGCTTCATATATTTTTTTTTTTTGTGGAAAATGTGATACATCACCATTCAGTCTAGAATAAGATTTAAAATAATAATAATATTAATAATACTTTTATTCAACAAGGTTGCATTAAAAAGTGGAAGGATTGCATTAAATTTCGTTGTACAATTAGCTTTCCTGTAGCTCAAATAGTAGAGCATGGCGCTAGCAACGCCAAGGTCATGGGTTCGATTCCCAGGGAAAGCAAGAGCTAATAAAATGTAGAAACTGTAACTTGAATGCAATGTAAGTCGCTTTGGATAAAAGTGTCTGCTAAATGTAAATGTAATGTAAATGTGACAATAAAGATATTCATTCATTCATTAAATTGATTTAAGTGACAGTAAAGATATACTTATTACAAATTATTTATATATATATAAAATGTTGTTCTTTAACTTTGTATTCAACAGATAATCCTGAAAAAGTGTCACAGTTTCCACAAAAATATTAAGAAACAAAAACGGTTTTCAGTATTGATAATAATAAGAACCATTATGAATAACTGAGCACAAATAATAATTGAAAATAATTAAGCAGAAAATCAGTACATTAGAATGATTTTTGAAGGACCATGTGACACTGAAGACTGGAGTAATGATGATGCTGAAAATTCAGCTTTGATCACAGAAATAAATACATTTAAACCGTTAAAACATTTACATTAAAATATTTTTAATAGAAAAATAGAACTTTCCTAATCACGGCGCTTGAAAGCTAAAGTCTTCAGATTTACAATGTTCTAGAGTAAGTTTGAGAATTATGTTTTTACAGTTTTTTTTTAAACATTTTCTTAGACACGTGGAATTTCGGAAGAAACATAACGATATACAAACGTCTGCTGAAAACGGCTACGTCTTCTATGTAGCTGTGGCAAACAATGTAAATGGCATTAAAATCTGAGAAATTCAAAAAGGCCAATAGGCCTAGTAATTTGCATGCCTGAAAATTAATGTCTGTCGTAAACATTTTTTGTAAACCGTTGGCAAATATTGCTGAGTTGTCTCATCATGTTTAGCTGTTTTCATCTTATCTCAGCTCGCATTCAAATGCCGCAGCTCAGCTCAGCTTCTGTGAACAGTAAATCCCGCCTTCTTCAGTTTGATTGGTTAAAACATTTTGACTTTGACGAGTGCTTTGAGCCGCTGCGGTGGCACTGAGCCAGAACGCACTAAATTAATTAGAATGTTTATCTGAAGTGGGCCGCGTGGGCCATTCGTCTGAGCCGATGGAGGGATAGTCTATATTTACTGTAATTAATTAATTCTTTACATTTACGCAATGGGCCGGCCCACATTGTACAGCGGCCCACCGGGAAAACTCCCGGTACTCCAGATGGCCAGTCCGCCACTGACGTCATTCACCATACTGTAGGTTCGCACAGAGCCGTTGAGCCGTGCTGTGCAGGATTGTGGCATCTTTCGAATATTCATTGATTACTATGGTGAATGACGTCAAGTTGACCGCTACAATATGGCGGACGGCTTACGTATAACGGCCCATAGAAACTGTCGCTAATGAGGCATCTATGTATATATATCTATGATAGTAATCACTGAATGTTCGAAAGATGCCACAATCCTGCACAAAACAGCTAAACGGCTCTGTGCGAACCTACAGTATGGTCAATGACGTCAAGTGGACCGTTCCAAGATGGCAGCCACATCTACATGCCTGGAGCGGTCGAATAGGGCGTCTATATATGTCTATGGTTTGTGCTAGGCTGGAGAGAAAGATATATACTTCTATGATTGTAATAATGTAAATTATTTGAAAAATAATGCGTTTTTCGAACCACCCAAGCATGAAAGCATGTTTTATTACACCCCCAAAACAAAATCAAGACTTTGTAAAAGAGCATAATAGGACCTCTTTAATTCTTCATTCTGGTCACACCATGAACTTACTCATTTCATACAAGAGCAACTGCTGTTGTAGTTATTGTTTGTAGTGAAAATGATCTTGGATTGTTTTGTATGTTGTAGTGGACTATTTTCTTTAAATGCAGGCTTGTAAAAGATTGTAAAATTTCAGTGCATATCAATATTTAAAGTGCCCCTATTATGGGTAATGAAAGGTTCATATTTTGGTTTTGGGAGTCCCCAACAACAGGTTGACATGCATGCAGGGTCAAAAAACACTTTCATTGTCTTGTATACATTTATTTTACCTTACTTGCTCAATGACTCCCAAACGATTCGCTCAACGATTCATTTTTCCAAACCTCTCCTTTGCGTGACGCTATTCTGCGGTGATTGGTCCGATTGGTCTCATTCCCATTTCATCATGCCTGTAATGCCTGATAAAGCAGCGTTCGTGAGTGCAGTGCTGCTTTGTGTACAGCGTTACCGGGGAAACAGCTATTTTACTGCTCCAATAGCGGCATGTAGCGGCAAAGAATGAATTTGCATTTTCATTCAGACCAACGTGAAAAGACCAACAATGTTTCATGTTGACTTCAAAATGAAACGGCTTGGGATTCGTTTGAAAAATGACTCGTTTCAATGATTCAGAGTCGACTCTTTCTTTTGAGAGACAATAACTTTATACACGGTGCACTTTCAGATTTAAAACTTAGCAGGATGTTTTCATTTACTTAGAGCCGTGTTACACACTGCATGAAAGGTAATTTTCAAAAATCCATAATAGGGGCACTTTAATGTACATATATTTATTTATTTGTTGAGTTAACATTCTGCGCCGTGGTCCAGATCACCTTGTCGAGGTTACATAAAATCTAGTTCTCCGTCTACGAACCAATTTGAATCAACTGAATTAATATTCATTAACAGTGGTGACAAACGGCTCAGTAATTCATCCTTTGAGTAGAATAGGACATTTCTGGCTTGAGTCTGATTTTAGCATGTGATTACTAATATGATCAGTTTTAGATTTGATTATTCCAGAAAGAGCTGTGATTACTAAACTGCTCGATAATAGAGCTGACTTGGACAGTTGAGGCAATGAACAGTCATTGTTACGGTGGCCGAGAAGTGCAGAACAAATCACAATTCTGAAAACAAAATAACAAATTACAAACTCAAATGCAAATCTAAAAAACAAAATAACAATTCAGAAAACACAACAACAATTCCGAAAACATTATAACAAGTCAGAAAACACAATGACAAAGTCGAAAACAAAATAAGTCAGAAAACACAACGACAAATCCGAAAACAAAATAAGTCAGAAAACACAACGACAAATCAGACAAACCGGACGAGGTAGGAATAGTTTGAGACAGCGCCATTGGTGTGAGAATAGAGTACTCACCGCTGACTGGACGAGACATCTGTCAAGCAAGGTACAGGAAGAACAACAGACTAGCGGTAGAAAGCTCGGAGATGGTATTAAAGTCCGAAACCGCTCCCTATCCACAATATTGTGCACTTAATCGATGTGTCCGAAATAGCTCACTCGTTAACTCATTCACTAATCCCTATAGAGTGTATGGCAGTTGAGTGGACTATATCAGAAGGAATGAATGAAATAAGTGAATGGATTCGGACAGTGACATATACACTGCGCGTGAGACTTGGAGCTGTTGCAAAAACCGTACATTTTGGATACTAAAACCATAGTACTGATTAAAAAAAGTCCTGATATTGATGTAATATTGAAAGGACTGGGTTCTACACAAAATTTGGCATGATGTAAAATAGATGCAAAGCATCTGCAGTGATACCATCCTGTTTTATCTGATAAGACCCTTTGGGGTATGTTTTCTCCTCAGTAACTCCAGTAGCGAGTGATCAACTAAAAATTGTGTGACTGTGGAGCTAATTAAGCCAAGACAGGGCAACATTTGCATGTCTGACATGAGGAGAAATATGACAGTGTGGTAATAAACAACGTAAAAGTCATTTTTGGCATCAAATTATTCATGATTAGTCTGCTCTATGCAGATAGCTCTAATCTTGCCCTTTAGGTGAGGATAACTCTTGCCAAACATTCACGCAATTCGGTTGATTTGAATTGTAAATTGACAGCCCCAGTTTCTGTGCCCTAAGTCAAACTAAGTGTACAGGAAGGGCATCTTGAGCTTGTATTGCTTTGTGATCTGGACCAGTGGTCCTGGAGCCCTTTCTCTGACACACCCTACTGAGGTCTTGGGAGTCTAATGAGCTGATGAGCTGAATCAGGTGTGTTTGATTAGTAAATCCTTTTGTGTAGATAGATTATAAAGATGTTTCTGGCAAAGATTGTGTGTTTGGCTAAAGTGTTGTTTTCTGTCTGCTGCCATCTCTTTCATTAGTCCTCTAAAAAGAAAATTCTTTTCATCGGCAAAAGTGTTTTATATAAACATGCTTTAATGTCCATTGGAATTTGGCCACGCACATTTCATTATCATCTCATTTCAAAGGCTGGGTGAACAAAAGGAAAAAACAAATAAACTCGGAGACAAGCTAATTATTAGTGCAAATTGTCTTGGCTGAATTGAGATTTTTTTTTTTTTTCTTTTTGTCAAAGTTCACTGACATTTTTATGAGTAATGAATAAGATAAAAATAAGGATTATATATATGTGATATATGTCAATAGAATAGATGAATAAATGAATACACACTTAAACACACACACAGTCATCATTTAGTTTTTTCATATCATTTATCACCTATATGTACCTGTACACACACAAGTCTAAACAAGTACATTCTCGCCAAAAAACTCCTAAAACTACATTCCGTGACATAAAAATGGTATTTATAAAATTATAATGGATTTGGGCAGCCATCATCCATGAATCTCGCTGTGAGAAATACGGCAAGCAGAGTGATACAAATAGTTCTGGAGTTCTGTTATCACTAGAATATCACACTCCTCTCAGCCAATCAGATTCGAGAACCACAAAACACACACACACACACACACACAGTAATGAACGCCTAAACTTTAGCTATCAGTTTTTATATACAGCAGCTTCGAAAAAGGCATATTTTACTTTTTTTCTGTTGTATTAAACTTCTCATATGCCACTGTTATTAGTAATATACTAATGCCAACTGCCAAATATGACACTTACAAAGTAATATAATTTATGAACGAGTACAGAAAAGAGAGAAAGTTGGGATTTTTTCTTGTTTCAATTCAATAAAAACAATTTTTTTTTTTTTTTTATAATTCATAAAACTATTTCCACACGGGCACACATTGCCGCTGATAACCTCCCTGTGCTGATTTGCATGGTATCATGTGTCGATAATAGCCAGAGATAAGCATAAAAAATTGGCAATATTAAGAGGATTTAGCATTTCCAAATAATGTAGGCCTGTTACATTCTTATTATTATTAGGCCTATTATTATTATTAGATTACGTTTATTATTAAATTACATGAAATTATTTCCCCGCAATAATTTCATAGCGCATCCTGATGTGCTGTGAGGATAATAAAATAGGCTATTAGCTTACTCCTCATTGAAAATGTTTTTAAAAGATTTTTTAAGACAGGTCTATTAATTTATACAATGAATAGGTGTAGAAATTTGTAAATATATAAGTAATATATATATGGGAAACAAGTCAATTTAGCTCAAAGGAAATCATTTATGATTTTATAGGGAATTTGAACAGAATCACTGTTTCACGGCTGATCACCGAATCGGCAGCGAGTCACTGAACGAGCCGTATAACATCAACTCTGCACTGGATATTACAATCCAAAATATAGTGAAAACACTATTAATAAGCACAGTAACAAGATCGGCAGATTAAGACATTAACTTGTAAGCACAAAACACAAGATACTTCTCTTTTCAATATAAATAAGACTTTATTTATATAAACCTAAGACATGTAAACTAATCTAATCTAACACATGAACACACGCATTCACACATTCACACGTTGCAGAAAGAGAGGAAAGGATGAGTTTACAGAATGAAAATGTGAAATCCCAAGTTTACAGCAATATGTGTAATTGCCTATAGACCTGAACCATCAATCATTTGACCCTCGCATTGAGTTTCTCAATGAGGCTTAAATTTATATTAAACTGCACCGACTCAGCAAAAGTCTGGAGGTTGTACTTGCTTGTGTTGCCTTAAGGAATTCCCTTGTGTCCTTGTCCTCTTTGGAGAAAGGGATTTCCCGAGGTTGCTGATTGGCTGAGTTCAGTGGTCTTTCGTAGTAAAGTCTTGGGCGTTGGCTCTTGATGCGGAGTTGGTCTGGTTGAAGTTTGGGCGGGTGCAGTCGAAGCTGGACTTTGCGGCAAACTTAACTTAACGAAACTCTCACGGAAAGACAAGAAATTAAAGTAAAAGAATAAAAGAATGTAACGAGACTAGGTGGTTTTACTTCTCATTGTGTTGGCAGCTGGCATGTAGGCCAGAGCACGCTCAAAGAGCAGCGTCGAAACGCGGTGGCAAAAGAGAAGAAGAGAAGCAGAGGAAGAGCGAAGAGAGCTGAGAGAAGAGCTGTCCTGAGTATTTAAACTCGGCTTCTAGACCGTCCTATCTGGACGTCTTGACCAATTAAAAATGATCTTGGCTCGTGGTGTTGTATGTTTCTCCTCCCCATTCATAAATCTAACATGTTATCTTATCAGTCATATGGTCCAAATGTTCCCGCTCTTACAGAGTACAATTTTGGACATGATTTCTCTAACAAGACTGTGGTACATTTGACAAAGAATTGATTGGAAGAAACATTTAAAGCATGATTTTTCAAACTCATACATACCAAACATGAGTATTAAGTCTTAAAACTATTCCCTAGTTATTAAAAGACATACATCATATGTGATTAAAACATGATGGTTAATCGTGTGGGTTACATACATGATATGGGGTTATGCATAAACATGATAAGTCCTTTTAAGATGATTTTGGTGCATCTATATGTGAAAAGGCAGTTTCTGTACCGTTCTGTGAACATAAGGACATGTTCTCTGTGAAGACTAGAGAGGTTAAAAGGTCTCTTAAGGAATTTCAGTCTCCGTCTGTCTCCTATGTAGAGAGCTGGGTTGACCCACCCAATGAAGTCTCTAGCTCGTGATTTCGATCACAGATTTACAAGTAACGGCCATCCCTTTGATCATCAGTTCTGATTACTTGCCCCAAATTTGACCGTCTCCTTCCTGAATTGGAATTATCAATAAGTGTTCTTTTGTTTGAATGTTGCAAGCTGTTCTGTGAAAGAGGCTTGTTGGTTTGCTTTCTTCAGAGGGCTGGAGCTAGGAATCTGATTTATGACGAACATCCTGTTGCAGCCTTGGGATCCTCTCTGGAATTTCGGCTCCTCATGTTTCAATGTTCGGATCGAATCTTAACTTTGTCTGACTCGTTCTGATCCTACATAGGCTTATAATTAAAATGATTAACACTGTCATCAATGACAATTCAGAGCAGCTTTATTTCAGGCACTGATTTTCAAAAACAACCTGTTTAACGCAAAATACGTTTCTTCTCATGTTTTTCACTATAGGAGCCACAAAAGAAATATTAAGGGAATAATTTAAGACAGTTATATACCGTTATCAGCATATGTTAGAGTAGATTCGTCTCTCGTTGTCTAATTTGCGCCGTTAATGCAGCATTAGCCTTCAGTTTTTTTTTACTTTCACTTTCTCTATAGTGAATTGACCTTCACCGTCTTGCGCAAAGTTTGCGATTTGCTTGCTTGAGTTGCTTGACACCTGCACCATAATATCAATTGTTTATAGGCCACATATTAGGCACTTTTTTTTTTTTTTTGGTTTTTAATGTTTATTTTTCGGTGTTAATGAAAGTGACACCGAGAGTTAAAAAACGGGAAAATCATTTGGAAATCCTTGGGGGGGTGCTGTGCCAGGGCTAAGCAAGTTTCTGATGGGGCTATAGCCCCGTCAAGCCCCGCCGTAGCGCCGCCACTGTTTGTACCCATGGAGACCTCAATTTAGGTCCCCACCGTGACACAAGTCCCCATGAGTCATTGTGTATTCGGGTTTAAGTCCCCACCAGGATATATAAACCTGTACACACACACACACATACATACATGTGCATCTCAATAAATTAGAATGTCGTGGAAAAGTTCATTTATTTCAGTAATTCAACTCAAATTGTGAAACTCGTGTATTAAATAAATTCAATGCACACAGACTGAAGTAGTTTAAGTCTTTGATTCTTTTAATTGTGATGATTTCGGCTCACATTTAACAAAAACCCACCAATTCACTATCTCAACAAATTAGAATACTTCATAAGACCAATAAAAAAACATTTTTAGTGAATTGTTGGCCTTCTGGAAAGTATGTTCATTTACTGTATATGTACTCAATACTTGGTAGGGGCTCCTTTTGATTTAATTACTGCCTCAATTCGGCGTGGCATGGAGGTGATCAGTTTGTGGCACTGCTGAGGTGGTATGGAAGCCCAGGTTTCTTTGACAGTGGCCTTCAGCTCATCTGCATTTTTTGGTCTCTTGTTTCTCATTTTCCTCTTGACAATACCCCATAGATTCTCTATGGGGTTCAGGTCTGGTGAGTTTGCTGGGCAGTCAAGCACATCAACACCATGGTCATTTAACCAACTTTTGATGCTTTTGGCAGTGTGGGCAGGTGCCAAATCCTGCTGGAAAATGAAATCAGCATCTTTAAAAAGCTAGTCAGCAGAAGGAAGCATGAAGTGCTCCAAAATTTCTTGGTAAACGGGTGCAGTGACTTTGGTTTCAAAAAACACAATGGACCAATACCAGCAGATGACATTGCACCCCAAATCATCACAGACTGTGGAAACTTAACACTAGACTTCAAGCAACTTGGGCTATGAGCTTCTCCACCCTTTCTCCAGACTCTAGGACCTTGGTTTCCAAATGAAATACAAAACTTGCTCTCATCTGAAAAGAGAACTTTGGACCACTGGGCAACAGTCCAGTTCTTCTTCTCCTTAGGCCAGGTAAGACGCCTCTGACGTTGTCTGTGGTTCAGGAGTGGCTTAACAAGAGGAATACGACAACTGTAGCCAAATTCAAATGGCTCTTGATGCCTTGACCCCAGCCTCAGTCCATTCCTTGTGAAGTTCACCCAAATTCTTGAATCGATTTTGCTTGACAATCCTCATAAGGCTGCGGTTCTCTCGGTTGGTTGTGCATCTTTTTCTTCCACACTTTTTCCTTCCTCTCAACTTTCTGTTAACATGCTTGGATACAGCACTCTGTGAACAGCCAGCTTCTTTGGCAATGAATGTTTGTGGCTTACCCTCCTTGTGAAGGGTGTCAATGATTGTCTTCTGGACAACTGTCAGATCAGCAGTCTTCCCCATGATTGTGTAGCCTAGTGAACCAAACTGAGAGACCATTTTGAAGGCTCAGGAAACCTTTGCAGGTGTTTTGAGTTGATTAGCTGATTGGCATGTCACCATATTCTAATTTGTTGAGATAGTGAATTGGTGCGTTTTTGTTAAATGTGAGCCAAAATCATCACAATTAAAAGAACCAAAGACTTAAACTACTTCAGTCTGTGTGCATTGAATTTATTTAATACACGAGTTTCACAATTTAAGTTGAAGTACTGAAATAAAAGAACTTTTCCATGACATTCTAATTTATTGAGATGCACCTGTATATACGTGTGTGTGTGTGTGTGTGTGTGTGTGTGACAAACAAATTTATTTTACAAGTCTCAATGAGTTTCTCTCTTTCTCTCTTTAGAGGACACAGTTGTAGATATAAAGATTCTTTGAAGTAAAAGTGTGAATTGAAAGTATCCGTTCAAAGCATCGTTGTCAGTACTTCTGAAGCCAAGGTTACTCCAGTTCTACATCCACTATGAATGCTAGGTAATCAAATGCATAGCAGATAATTTAGCAGCAAAATGACCTCTCTCATGCCTTGATAATTAGGAAGGCAGATAAGGAAATCAAGCCCAGAGCCCAGAGCTCAGAACCATTACTATGCATGAGAATGGGGCCCACATCACACAAAGGTCTGTCAGAGGTTTGCTTTGTCTGGAAACAACTTATCAGGGCTCCAAATTTCCTCTCGCTGCACTATCATGTGGCCATTATCATTTACGGGGGGCAACATGACAGTATATCGTGTAACATCTTCTATACTGAGTTATCCAACAAGCTTCTGCCAGGAGTTTGATATTCATGAACTGCTTTCATCTATAATGGTGCTGTCCAGGTCTCTTACAACCACTTTTGTTGAGCTCACTCTCAAGCTTATTTATTTAGAATATAAGTAGATAATGAATGCCGTTGGTCTTAAATGAAAAGAGACACTCTTGCATATTTATGTATGAAACTATTACATTTCTGGCTTATTGCCACTGAAGGTGCTCATGGAGCTAAACTCCATCTAAACTTGTATGCTAACACACTTTGATTTTTGCTTCATCTTCCAGTGACAGGTCAGATACATTATTCTTCAAGTGCTACATTCATTAAACCACAAACACACACAAACACACACACACACACACAGAGACAGACAGAGAGAGTGTCCTTCAAAAGTTTGGAAACCTTATACACCAAGTGGAGTTTTGGACAACATCAGCATAAATCATTATCATTGCATTGATAAGTAACAACACAAACTGAAAACATTTTAAATTGCAAAAATTCAGAACATAATAAAAATGCTATAGCTATTTACAAGGTAAACTGTATTGGTGTAATAACCTCAATTGGCAATCAATCAGTAAAGGTATGCTGACCCATTGATCTTCATAAAAGAAATCTGGAGCAAGTTTAATTGCAGCTACAAAAGAGTCATGAGGCCCCTCAGGACAGACACGGACAGACTTTTACCGGGACGGCCGGCCGGCCTCCAGAGCGGGACCCATGGCGGGTCAGGAAGTTCAGGAGGCCATGGCAGATTAGGCAGTTCAGGAGGCCATGGCAGATAAGGCAGTTCAGGAGGCCATGGCGGATCAGGCAGTTCAGGAGGCCATGGTGGATCAGGCAGTTCAGGAGGCCATAGCTGTGCAGGGAGTTCAGGAGGCCATGGCGGTGCAGGGAGCCCAGGAGGCCATGGCGGTGCAGGGAGCCCAAGAGGCCATGGTGGTGCAGGGAGCTCAGGAGGCCATGGCCACTACAGCTGGAACCCTACTATCTCCCCAAAAAAAATCCTTGGGGAAACTTACAGGGTCCAATTGGGCTTCAGGAGCCATCCATGGGCTGAACAGGGAATCGGGAGCCCTCCTTGGGCTAAACTCAGGAACAGGAGCCCTCCGTGGGCTAAACTCGGGAACTGAAGCCCTCCGTGGGCCAAACACAGGAACAGAAGCCCTCCGTGGGCCAAACACAGGAACAGGAGCCCTTTGTGGGCTAAACTCAGGAACTGGAGCCCTCCGTGGGCTAAACTCAGGAACAAGAGTCCTCTGTGGGCTAAACACAGGAACTGGAGCCCTCCGTGGGCTAAACAAAGGAACAGGAGCCCTCTCAGGGTTATCCACAGGAACAGGAACCTTCACTGGGCAAGGCACGGAATCCGAGGCCTCCTCTAGGCCAAACATGAGACCTACAGCCCTCCTTGGGCTGTTCGGGGTGACAGGGACATTTTCAGGGGTGCACTCAAGAACCGCTTTCATCGAGCCAACTGGAGAAGCAGGCGGCTTGGGAATGGCCTCCGTGGCCATGACAAGAGAAGCAGTCCACTTCTCAGGAACCCCAACAGACAAGACATGACCGACAAGAATGGTTCCTGTGGACAATACTTCTGGGGAGATGACTTGACTCCGGTCTGGGGCTAGAGACATCTCTCGACTCTGGTCAGGAGCTAGAGCCATCTCTTGACTCTGGTCAGGGGCTAGAGCAGACACTGGAGCGCGCTTTCTAGGAGCGGCCACTGGAGGGTGCTCTGGAGCTGGAGCCCACGACATCCCCTCATACTCCACCAGCATTCCTAGGGGCACATGTGAGGTGGATGGCGGGCTTGAGTGAGGCGTGGATCGCGGCGGTCTTGACAGCGGAGCCGCGGACGGCGGCGGGCTTGAGTGAGCGGCAGCTGACAGAATTGACTTTTGATCGGCCAACAGGATGGACGGTGAAACGGCCGGCGGACTGGATGGCAGGCTGGTTCTGGCTTGGGCCCGGACACTTCCCAGACACCGGAAGATCCCTTCCCTCCAACTTAGTCCAGAGGTGTCTGGGAGGTCCACGGGGCGATGGTAGTTGTCCCCCGAGCCAGAACAGATGATTAATGGCGTCCAGCACCGTCGCCGCGGCGAGCCCGCTGAATTCCCCGGCGTACTCATAGAAGGGGAGATCTCTATGGGCTAGGGTGAGGAAGCGAGCGGCGGCTTCCATGCCGTGGAGGGGGAAAAACAGGAAAACTAAAAACTTTCAAAAAACACAGAAAACAAAACGGGGGAAAAAGGCCCCACTCACTTTTTGTTTGGTCCGGTATTCTGTCACGCTCTGTTACTGTGTTGGAGATGAAGGAGTGCAGAGACGAAGGAGATTCACATTCAACTGTCTTTATTAATCCAAATAAAGCCACACAGGAACAAGCAGGAAACACACACGTAGCAAAGGGGTTTGACGTTCGATACCGGACAGGAAACACAGGGCAGAACACACTATAAATACTAAACGTAAATGAGATAATTAAACAAACACAGCTGGAACTGAATTAACTAATAAGGACAGGAACAGGAACAGGAACAGAACCAAATATGGGCATACAAGAGGTAGGGAAACACAAGACACAAGACAAGCCTAACAAATGCATTTGCGCCAATAAATTATTAGGATTTATGATGGTATTATCCAAACCCATACTTTAAAAACCTAACGAAACCAAAGATAAACATTTGTCTAATAAATTCAAGATATTTATATTTCTATGCAGGTCTTAAAGCTATTTACTGGATTTTTAAAGGAGTTTTAAAGGAACTGAAAAGCATGTCAAATCGAGTCTTTGTATTTGAATTGATTGTGCTAATCAAATTTACTTGTTCAAAATAATTGTTATTCCATTCCTCATCACCACCCATTCAAGCATTTTAATTCAAAAAGGTATATATAATCAATCTCACAACTGTGGCAATATGGCTTATATAATGCCCCATTCTGTGCAATTTAGTGGAAGTACAATAGAATGTGTTACAACCCTCCCAGTCTGGTCAACCATGATATTTCTTTCTTTGCTTTTTAAAATATGCAGATGAAAAGCTTGTGTTGATGTTATATATTAAATTAAACAAGAGAACCGGCTGACACCAGTTCTGTCATTTAACATTTGTTAACATGAACACAGTTAAGCAATAGGTTAAAAGTGCTACATAGTGAATATGGTCATTGCTAAAGGACATTTTTACTTTTATTGTTTTATTGCTTCTATAAAATTAAATAACAAAAATATTAAGTACTCAATTTGTCATTAGTCTTCAAAAAATGAATAGGCTATAGAAAATTAATTAAGTGGCATAACAGAACAAAGCCTTTCCTCTCTAATCACACTGTGTTCTGCAAATAGATATGCTGATTGTCTGATGAAGTCAATATCACTGCATGCAGCATATTGTGTAACTAATTACAGATTTGACTGAAGTGCTTTCTAGAAACTTCCGTTAACATGCCAGATTTGGAGCCGTATGCAAACAACCAACCTTCCAACACAAACGCTTACTTTATCTGCAGTTCATGAGTCACCCATCCATCTGCCTTTTAGCCTCCATCTCTGACTGTTCTGTTCTACCCTTTTCACGCAATACACTCATCACTTCATTTTGATCTGAACAGAGTCTCACTCTCTCTCTCCCTCCAAGCCGAGTGACAGTCAGAAATACAATCATTTTAACAAGACCGTAGTAAATTTTTACATCTACCACTGTTATGTGTGAGTGCCATTATGTAAGAATGGTTATGCGCTTCAGTCTGTATCCTGTGTCATTGTGAGAGTAAATGTGGGTGCAGTTTGTGAAGTTATATTGCATGGCCTGTGAGTGAGATGAAAATTATGTTTCTATGGCAACAAGTGCAGTATTGTTAGGAGGTCAGAGACAAACACAAGGAGGATACAGATTAGGGCATTAAAAAGAGAATAACAAAAAGGAAGCTTCGCTTAGGAAGTATTAATGCCTCATAATGAAATGTTTCTATTACTTATTCAAATTAATTTCTCTCTACATTCGTCTGATAAATAAAACAACTGTTTGTCCACCTGTTTGACTACCTGTTTTCCACACAAGTTGACACATTTATAAAAAAGATTGGTAGCACTTTAGTATAGGGACCAATTCTCGCTATTAACTAGTTGATTATTAGCATGCCTATTATTAACATATTGGTTGTTTACTAGTACTAATAAAGTACATATTTTGCATGACCATATTCTACATCCCTAATCCTACCCAATACCTAAACTTAATGTCTATTAATAAGCAATAAATTAAGAGTTTATTGAGGCAAAAATCATAGTTAATGGTTTGTTAATGGCAAGAACTAGACCTTAAAATAAAGTGTGAGCAAAATATTTATGTAATAATCACTTGCCCAAATCACACTATAAAAAAAGATTTTTGGTATGTTTTGAAAACTCCCCAGAAATTAAATCTGGTCTGCGTCAAATGTAGGTGGAAAAATAATATCTTATTGCGCTACAGTACTGTAACGTGGGTTTTGGGTTTTGTGTCATGTTCATGTTTTTATGTTTTTTTTTTTTGAAGTTTAGTCACGGTTCCTGTTTGTTTCATGCTTCCCTTGCCCTCATGTCTTCATGCTATTGGTTCCCTTGTTCTTTGTGTCACGTTCTGATCGGTTGGTTCTTGTCATGTGTCCAGTCTTGTTTGCTATAAGTAGCCATGTCGTTGCCTTTGTTCCTTGTCGTGTACTGATGTTGTAACCTGCTGTCGGTGAGTTTAGTCTGTTCATGCTATGCCAAGTCTGTACATGCCATGTCTGTTCTAATTCAAGTCTGTTCAAGTCAAGTCGTCTGTTTGGATCATGTTTGGATTTTGGATTTCACGTTTGTAAATAAACTGCACATAGGTTCTCACTACGCTCGCCTTCAGTGGACTTAATCGTTACAGAATACACGACCAGCACTATGAACCCAGCAGTTTCACGTCTCCTCTGCCTGCGTCAGGGAGGCCGGGCTATCAGGAGTATGTGGCCGATTTTTGTGAGGTATGTCACTTGGTGGATTTTAATGACGTGACCCTGAAAGACATTTTTCGTTTCAGTGTCGATGAACCCCTTCGTTCAAGTTTGCCAGGGGGAACTATTTGTTGGTCACTAGAACGATATATTGACTATATTGTTCTGTTGTTGGCTGGGTCACCTCTTACTGTGGGAGTTGCGGATGAGGAGCCCCGCAACTGTGCTGTACCCTCTGCACCAGTGCATACGCACGTCCCGACTGTCTTGTCTGGTGTTGTTCACGTCGTGCCTGCTACTCCAAAGCCTGCTCATGTCACGTCTGCCAAGCCAAAGCCTGCTCACGTCATGCCTGTCAAGCCACAGCCTGCTCACGTCATGCCTGCCACTTCAGGACCTGCTCACATCATGCCAGTTAAGTTTACCCATAGTACAAGCTTGGGCCAAGACTGAAAAGACTAACAGCTAGCGTGATGGACTTACCACTGATGTCGGTGAGAGCTGCAGGCACCCTGGTGACGTCAGCACTCTCAAGCTCAGCCATCTTGGAGGTCCTGCCACCCTCTGCTACCCTTCCTGTAATGGCGGTCGCCATTTTGAGCGTTTGGGCAGCACACTGTGCTCCTGAGGCCTCTCCTGTCCACGAGTCTGCTCCTGAGGTCTCTCCTGTCCATGAATCTGCCTCAGAGGCATTTCCTGTCCAAGAATCTGCTCCTGAGGCCTCTTCTGTCCACGAGTCTGCCTCAGAGGCCTCTCCTGACCATGAATCCACTCCAGTGCCTCCAGAGGTGGCAGCGTCCGCTGCAGAACCTCCAGAGGTGGCGGCGTCCACTGCAGAACCTCCAGAGGTGGCGGCATCTGCTGCAGAACCTCCAGAGGTGGCAGCGTCCACTGCAGAACCTCCTGAGGAGGCAGCGTCCACTGCAGAACCTCCAGAGGTGGCGGCTTCTGCTGCAGAACCTCCCAAGGTGGTGGCGCCCATTCATGAACTCACTGTCTGTCCTGTCACGGCCACGGAGGCCGTTCATGAACTAACTGTCTGTCCTGTCACGGCCACGGTGGTTGTTCATGAACTAACTGTCTGTCCTGTCATGGCCAAGGAGGCTGTCCATGAACTCACTGTCTGCTCTGTCACGGCCACGGAGGCCATCCATGAACTCACTGTCTGTTCTATCACAGCCACGGAGGCCGTTCATGAACTCTCTGCCTGTCCTGTTACGGCCAAGGAGGCCGCCCATGAGTTCTCTGCCTGTTCAGTTATGGCCACTGAGGATACCTGGATACCTGCTCTTGCCTGCTCCGCCATGGCTCCCTGCTCTGCCTGCTCCGCCATGGCTTCCTGCTCTGCCTGCTCCGCCATGGCTCCCTGCTCTGCCTGCTCCGCCATGGCTCCTTGCTCCACCTGTTCCGCCATAGCTCCAAGCACCTCTGGAGCTGACCTGATGGTCTCCTGCTCCACAGTTCCACGGTCTGCCACTGCTCCATGGCCCAGGTCCTCCATTGTTTCACTGTCTGCCTCTGCTCCATGGCCCAGGGCCTTCTTTGTTCCATTGTCTGCCTCTGCCCCACGGCCCAGGCCCACCACTGTTCTGCAATTTGGACCCTGTTCCCTTGCATGGGCCTGGCCCTCTGTCCCTCCCCCTGTTTCACCTCTGCTCCACCACCCTCCTGGACTTCTTGGGTTTTTGGGTTTTGTTTGGGCGCCTGGAGCCACCTTTAGAGAGGGGAACGTGTAACGTGGGTTTTGGGTTTTGTGTCATGTTCATGTTTTCATTTCTTTTATTTTGAAGTTTAGTCACGGTTCCTGTTTGTTTCATGCTTCCCTTGCCCTAATGTCTTCATGCTATTGGTTCCCTTGTTCTTTGTGTCACGTTCTGAATGGTTCTCTTGTTCATTGTGTCATGTTCTGATTGGTTGGTTCTTGTCATGTGTCCAGTCTTGTTTGCTGTAAGTAGCCATGTCGTTGCCTTTGTTCCTTGTTGTGTATTGATGTTGTAACCTGCTGTCGGTGAGTCTAGTCTGTTCATGCTATGCCAAGTCTGTTCATGCTACGTCTGTTCACGACAAGTCTGTTCTAATTCAAGTCTGTTCAAGTCAAGTCGTCTGTTTGGATCATGTTTGGATTTTGGATTTCACGTTTGTAAATAAACTGCACCTGGGTTCTAACTACGCTCGCCTTCAGTGGACTTAATCGTTACAAGTATGTAGTTTGACTAAAGCCAATGAGCCTGTAAGTGGTAGTTGCAAAAAACTGTCACCACCGTGCCCTGGCTGATTGATACGGGGCCACAGAAATCATCACATATCTTGCTATCACACATATGTCTATCGCTGCACTACTGTTCATGCAAAGCTGCAATCATTAAGAGTGCCCAACGGCACCCTTATTCTAGAACCCAATGTAGGCTGTGCAGGGTACATCAATATCAATACTGAGCAATGGCAATAACAAAAGCTCTTTTGACACCAGCATTAGTCTTCCAAATCACCCCTTCTGCCTTTCAGCATAAGGCTGTAATGTTTGTGATTTCTCTCGACAGCACAATTTAACACCCACAGTTCAGGCAAGGCCATCGCCTTGGGCCTTAAATGTGGTTGACCGATCTCATTGAGCTATCAAAACCCAGCGAAAAGGAGCGAATATGAATTTGATTTAAAATAAATGTCTTGGCAACATAGGAAAGAAACTAAGGGTGATTTACATGACCACTAATGAGCTGATGTGATGGGAAATATACACTGTAGTGTTTGGACTAATCAGACACACATTTATTCATTTAATTTAATGAATAAACCAGCAAACCCTCTCACTCTGAGGGTCTATTGGCCCTTCCCCCCAAAAGAGCACCCTAAAGGGCTCAGTTACCAGGGCAACCATCTGATAAGACTGTTTTATTGCTCAAAAGTATGTGAGATGTGACGTGCCGTGAGAACGGACCCTTCTGAAACCCACGCAATGCCCATACAAACAAAACTTTCCTCCTTGTCACTCATAGACAAACCTTTCTACGGATAAACATGCATCCCAGGACATTGTGTGTATGATTTTAACTATCTTGTATAGTGTCTCTTTCATTGTATTTTGTTTTATGCATGCTTTATGAGTGAAGTACTGGTTAATGTAACCCCACCTATATTGTGTCTCCTACCAAATTAATGCTCATTTGATGACACACACTTTGGTGTACACCACCTCCTCATAGAATGCCATGTGTGTTTGTAATTTAATCAAAGTATAGACTGCCAGAGACATTCAAACTATGCTCTCAGACAAAGGATCATAAAACCCTCAAATATTTCCAGCCTCCCGCTTGGAAATTCAGCCTTTCTCATTGGTCAAGCCCATCCTGAAAGGTGTGACTCTTCCCTGACTTTAAAAGGCTCACGCACAGGTCCGCCCCTCTCTTCTGCTAAATTTTCCGATTGCTGCCCGTGTGGTTGGACTCACGGAGAGCCTGAGCCGGTGCGGGCGCGCCTGGCAGGCCCTAACATATAGAGCCGTGTGCGATCTCCCTAGCCTGGGGAGATGGCTCTTGCCCACAAAGAGTCAGACTAATACCACTGGAGTTCGTCTTCACTCAACCCTGGAATTCACCATCATGGAAATGCCCTCGCTCAGACATTTCTCTCTCCACTCCCGGCAGTCTCTGCATCTTCATCTCTGGATTGCAGCCTGCAGTTCCACTGCGGCCCATAGGGCCAGCAGGCCCCATTTTACACCCAGCCATGTGCTTACTTAGGAGAGAGGACTCTCTCAACCCCAAAAGAGTCAAGAACAACCTCTGAGTTTCAAGAGATTGCAACTTCGGCCATCGAATGGAACCATCCAGACCCTCTTCAGAGGCTTCATGAGACTCTCGTTCCACAGCCAAGTCAAATGCAAGTATCGTTCCTTTCACCACACAGAGGTTTGTTGTAAGCTATCGTATACTGTGCTTTGAATTAGAGACTGATGGTTCTTTCAGATGGTCAACTCAGCCTCATTTCCCCTGTTTCTCTCCGGTTTCATTCATCGTCTCACTTACTCTTCCCATGTACCATGTATGTGTGATTTGTGTGTGTGTGTGTATATATATATGTATTTGTTTAGACTAGTTATGCGTTTGTGATTTAGTTAATAAAACTTTGTGCGCAATACATATGAGGATTTGTTTCTGATTCCCTGTTTGCAACAAAGTCAATTTAACGATTTTGATCTTGTTATATGCTTTTTAAGGTAGTACTCTACCTTAAAAAGGGTATTTCTCTTACCCTGGAAATTAAGATTTCTTTGAATTAATAAATAATCAATACTGAGCGTTCGCTAGACGACCTGGTCAATTGATTGTACCGTAAATTCTGCTTTATCAAGCTAATTCTATTAACTTATCCAAATATTATAATTAATTATAAAGAGTAATTAATTATTAATATTCCCCCTTTGAGCTAATTTACTACATACAGAAAGAGGGGCGTAATTAATCAAAGAGGAAAGCGTTGCTATGATGTTCTTGTTGATAATGTGTATAGCAGGGTTTTGTTAATTTACCCCAAAATGATTTCAACTTCAGGACTGATCCCAAATGTCAGTCTCTTTTTGCTGAGGTAATTAAAACCCAAACGGTCGAAGTTTCAATTGGACTGAAACCTGTACCTCAGCCAAATTTCAATGGAGACTAATATGCTGAGTTGGGCTTTCAGACTGTAATTCCAGTTTATTTTCATTTACTCGACACAACCAGTCCCTCAAAACAACAACAACAAAAGGGGTGTGCTTTAAATTACCTTTTACCAGGGACATGCTCATTGGGATGACTGCTAATTTACTCAAGTATCTTTGTTGCTTTCTAAGCAAGGCCATTTCATGATCCTGCTTCTGTATTTATTATGGTTCTCCCAGTTGGCAAAAAGGTTGGGCCTAATTGATCTCATTGGAGCACGAGGTCCTGCTTCCTGTTTGTTGTAAAAAGCTGAGAAAAAAAGCATTAAGGCTTACAAGCTTTTATAGGATTAAGCATCATAAGCTTTTACCTCTGCTGCTCATATTAAATAGTATTGAACAGTTAAAAGACAGACATTTTAGAGGATTACATGAAGGAAACAGTTAATGTCCATGTTATTCTCTATATGGTTGCTTAGCTAGCTGTAGCTAATTGCTTTATATTTTTTTTCTGCCCAGGACTCAAGTAAGACATTTTGTCTTTATCTTGGAACCACAATTACAGAATATGCTACATTTGCTACAACTACAGTAAGTTCACTTCTTTGCCCTATAGGATCTTTAGGCTTAAATGAATTGCAATATATACAATTCATTTTGCAATAAACAATTAAGTTCATGGAGCTAAAAAAAACTGAAACTGTTCCAGACTGACTTGCAATAATGCTTTATATGTGGCTTCGTGAACCCAATAAAACTAAATTTTACCGTAGTATCCATTATTTCATACCACTGTTGCTTCAGTTACTGCATTGTGAAGAATGAATTTAATGGTAACTGCAGTAACTATTGTAGTTATGTGAAGATAGTATGCTTTGTTTGCCAATATTCCCACATTCCTAAGACATATTACATGGCAAAAATATGACTCAAACCTTTGCAGTGAAATCTGTAAAAACTTCATGAAACGACAGTCAGCTTGATTTGCGATCAGCTCCATTTTCCATCTCAGTTCTTTGCATGGTCAAGATCTGTGTATGTCCTCAGCTCCAGGTTTCATCAGGCTGGTAACAGGTAGAAGAGTGGCAGCTACAGTAATACCCTTGGGTTTTCTCTGCTCATCTCAGGGCACTATTGCTGTCTCTCCCAGCACTCACCGTGAACAATTCCATTAAACTGTCATATCTTTCCAAATGACTTTCCTCTGTCCAAGGAAAAAGACCCACGTCTTCACTGGCACAGTACTGAGCGACAGCATATAAACTGTAGTTGTTCAGTTTTATCATTAGCATAAAATAAAATAAAGGTCACTTGTTTTGAAAGCAAGCTTCAAGTGTGTAGAATATGCTAAATTGCTCAACTTCATTTGCCGTTTTTGCATCACTTGCCATCTTACAAACCTCAGCCCATCAGCCTTGTTACTCCCTGTTATTAGAAACTCAGGGACATGATTCTGCAGCTGGTGGAAGCACATCCAGCTCAATAAATAGGACTTTTACAAAATGAAGAGAGAGACATCTACAGTTTGTGTAGCAGCCCATGCTGATCTCATTCATATTGAAAGGTATTCATGTGTACAGTGTATACATGTAATGCAATGACAACATTTTGAACCCTTTTACACATGTACAGCTTTAGAAATGTACGAATCGTTTCTGATCTCCTGAGGATTTGAAATTGGAATTGAACTGGAACCACTGTAGAGGTTATGGTGATGTGATTCACTCATTTATTGATTTGTGTGTGTATATGTGTTCTGTCACAATAGTTCAGCTAGTCTGTATAAATTGCAGAATGAAATTCTAATGATGTCAAATTAGGCAGATGGATTAACTGTGTTAAATAAATGTGATGCTCTTAAACATATTTAAATATTTAAAATCATGTTGAGCAGACAGACGCCAAGGTGACAAGCAGCAGCTGGAATCCATTATTTTGTCCCTCAAAGTGAGTATATGACCTAGCAGCTGGAAATGCTCTTCACGTGTGGTGTGTTACAGAGGAATAGTCTCTTACGGTCATTTCTGTCAAACAAAATCTTGTAGTAGTGACAGTTGGTTGTTACAGCAAGAGCTGTTATTTACCATCCTTGAGTTTTGGAAATGTACTAATGTCATGTGGAGCATGAATTAAGTGTCAGTATCAAGTGAAACTGTTTTTCTTGTAATGAAATGAGTTGTCTTTAGTCAGTGGCAAACAGATTGAGTTGATGAAATGCTTAGCTATATTTGGGCATCAGAGCCTGACAATATATTTGCCTGAGGATTGCTGCTGTTCGAGCTTTTGACATTTGCTGTAGAGGCACTGAAATACTGATTGTATCTGTGGAGAGGCAGGGTTTTCATGTTTTTGAAACCATGAAATGTTCCAAGATTTAAAAGTACCAAATAGGGCCTGCTTTAGTTTTTGTTTGACAATAAATTTTAATTTAGTATCATAGTCGTGTGTAACAAAATCATTAAATTACATAAGACATCGTCTCGGAAGGTTACAATTGCCAATTTCACATTTAGAGTCAAAGTCATATGAGTTTAATTTGTAAAGTACAACTGACTAATCCCATAAAACACTTGGACGTTCAAAAAAAGTCAAATAATTGTCATTGTATGAGTCACTACAGCATGATTTACATTAACACTCTAGGCAAGTCTACTAGTATAAATTTTGAAGTGCAACCATTTTCCTAATCGCATCTCTCACAGACATGCAGTTATTGGATAAGCACTGAATATCTCGTTTTACTCAGCCTTTCAAAATAGCTGTAGGCTGTGACATCCAAAGATATTGGTCTGTGCATTGGAGTGGCACTCAAATATTCCAGTTCTAGAATAAACTGAAATTGAATGTCTACAGATACTGCATGTGTTGTTTATTCTAATGCAAATTAGCATGAAAAGCATGCAAATGAAGTTAATTACAGGCAGGGAAACAGTCCAGTGGTTGTATTCAGTTCCAAACAATTACAAGTTAATTGTTTTATCATACTGATTCCCCTCATAATTTCCAACCTCATTCATTTCATCCAGTAGAGGATTTCATTTAATAGTGTGTTTTCCATTTCTACATATGCTAAATTTTATGGCCATTTCAGACTTCACATTCACATGTTTGCACATACAGGTGCATCTCAATAAATTAGAATGTCATGGAAAAGTTCATTTCAGTAATTCAACTCAAATTGTGAAACTCGTTTATTAAATAAATTCAATGCACACAGACTGAAGTAGTTTAAGTCTTTGGTTCTTTTAATTGTGATGATTTTGGCTCACATTTAACAAAAGCCCACCAATTCACTATCTCAACAAATTAGAATATGGTGACATGCCAATCAGCTAAATCAACTCAAAACACCTGCAAAGGTTTCCTGAGCCTTCAAAATGGTCTCTCAGTTTGGTTCACTAGGCTACACAATCATGGGGAAAACTGCTGATCTGATCTTCTGTTGTCCAGAAGACAATCATTGACACCCTTCACAAGGAGGGTAAGCCACAAACATTCATTGCCAAAGAAGCTGGCTGTTCACAGAGTGCTGTATCGAAGCATGTTAACAGAAAGTTGAGTGGAAGGATAAAGTGTGGAAGAAAAAGATGCACAACCAACCGAGAGAACCGCAGCCTTATGAGGATTGTCAAGCAAAATCGATTCAAGAATTTGGGTGAACTTCACAAGGAATGGACTGAGGCTGGGGTCAAGGCATCAAGAGCCACCACACACAGGCGTGTCAAGGAATTTGGCTCTTGTTAAGCCACTCCTGAACCACAGACAATGTCAGAGGCGTCTTACCTGGGCTAAGGAGAAGAAGAACTGGACTGTTGCCCAGTGGTCCAAAGTCCTCTTTTCAGATGAGAGCAAGTTTTGTATTTCATTTGGAAACCAAGGTCCTAGAGTCTGGAGGAAGGGTGGAGAAGCTCATAGCCCAAGTTGCTTGAAGTCCAGTGTTAAGTTTCCACAGTCTGTGATGATTTGGGGTGCAATGTCATCTGCTGGTGTTGGTCCATTGTGTTTTTTGAAAACCAAAGTCACTGCACCCATTTACCAAGAAATTTTGGAGCACTTCATGCTTCCTTCTGCTGACCAGCTTTTTAAAGATGCTGATTTCATTTTCCAGCAGGATTTGGCACCTGCCCACACTGCCAAAAGCACCAAAAGTTGGTTAAATGACAATGGTGTTGGTGTGCTTGACTGGCCAGCAAACTCACCAGACCTGAACCCCATAGAGACTCTATGGGGTATTGTCAAGAGGAAAATGAGAAACAAGAGACCAAAAAATGCAGATGAGCTGAAATCTACGGTCAAAGAAACCTGGGCTTCCATACCACCTCAGCAGTGCCACAAACTGATCACCTCCATGCCACGCTGAATTGAGGCAGTAATTAAAGCAAAAGGATCCCATACCAAGTATTGAGTACATATACAGTAAATGAACATACTTTCCAGAAGGCCAACAATTCACTAAAAATGTTTTTTATTTTTTTTATTTTAAGAAGTATTCTAATTTGTTGAGATAGTGAATTGGTGGGATTTTGTTAAATGTGAGCCAAAATCATCACAATTAAAAGAACCAAAGACTTAAACTACTTCAGTCTGTGTGCATTGAATTTATTTAATACACGAGTTTCACAATTTGAGTTGAATTACTGAAATAAATGAACTTTTCCACGACATTCTAATTTATTGAGATGCACCTGTATTATAATGTCTTATAGAAGCCTGTTTCCACCAGGTAATTGCATCCTTTTATCTCACAATTCAGACTTTTTTCCGGAGTTCTGAGAAATGAAGTTGGAATCGCAAGTGGAAGGCACCGATTTATTTCAAAAACTTTTTTTGGATTTTCAAAGAAAAATTTTGGCATAACAGCTGTAATGGCTGTTACACTAAAGCAAAATTATCCAGGTCTAAAAATATTTATGATGCATATAGGTGATTTAGCAACATATAAAACCATACAAATCATTTAGCTAAATATTAGCCTGAATTGGAAAGCTACGGGGCAAATTGAGCCAGCATTTTAACCTACAGTACCACACCGTAGGGGACTGAAGTTAAGTTAAATCTCTGAAGTATAAACTGCTATTTTAAAGTTATGTAAAAAAAAAAAAAAAAAAAGGCTCATCTTACCCCACTCTCCCCTATAAACATGCAATTCTGAGTTTTTTTTTTTTACAAGATTACATTGAGTGTACATCTCACAAATCAGTTTATTTATTTTTTTCTGCCATGGAATAATAATTTAAAAAAGGTAATTGTGACTTTTTATATCACAACTCAGACTTTTCTTCTCAGATTGAGCTTATATCTTGCAGTTCTGAGTTTCTATCTTTATAAACTCAGAATTGTGAGAAAAAAAGTCAGGATTGTGAGATAAATAGTCACCTTTTTGATTACTTCTTTTTAACCTGTGGCAGAAACAATCTTCCATAGTCTCTAGCCTTTCAAAGCACAAAGAACTTTATTTGTATATGAGAGCAGTACTGGCAGCTGACAGGTCATAAAAGTGAACCGTTCCTTCCTTCCCAAACTGCATAGTCTTATTGATGACCGAGGACCTAGGTGCTGTTTATCATCTTGTGACCTGGAATTTCTGCTGAGTAAGACTCGTTCCACCCAGCACTCCACTGAACACGGATCATACATAATAGTACCCTTTCCCTTCTTCTATTACGCTAATATAGAAAAGTGACATATGTACACATAAACATCACACAATGAATACAATGTCTGCCCTATTGGATTCATGTCCTGTTTAATTAATTCTTGTTTATTTCACCCCAAAAGAAAATAAGCTCAATGCATATAATGCTGGCATAAAATGATACAGGGTCCTATCAGGCTGGTAAGTGATACACGTCCATTCTCTGTTTTTCATAACTGGATTATGAATCATCATGACACCTACAATGGAGCATCGTCTTTGCTTGTTCATTTGTTTTGCTCTGGTACATATTTCATATAAATGGAGAGTGATGAGAGTGCAGAATTTCACAATTGAGATATCCATTTCAAATGACAACACTGCACGCTCTGAAGGGCTCTTTAATTTTTCTCTAGCCTCTGCAAACCAATGAAGGGAGAAAATAATAAAGAATTCAGCAGAGGCCCCGGGTCATTGTGTTGCAGCAGCACAGTTTGCAGGCATATTGTTGACCCACCTTCAAAAGGAGCTATCAGGCTATTGCTGGCATACACCGTGAGCGACTAGCTGTTACACTCCTCAGTGATAATATTTCATGAGCCAAGGATCATAAACAACTGTAAGCTTCTGTCAAGCAACCAAGGTAAACATAACTTTTCTCAATTTCCAAATGGTTTAGAGGTGCTATCAACAGATATACAGCTTGACAGTTTTACATTAGAAACGATTGGACTTGTAAAATTATTCTGAAGCATTATTAAATCACTGTTTTGTTCATCATCTTTGAGAGCAAAGGTGTTTAAAATATTAAATTATGATTAATAGATTGATATGTGTCACAATGTGTCTTGCTGGAAGTACGCAGGAGACACGGGATACTCTTGAACAGTCTTTATTGACAAAACGCAGGGGAAAATCCAACATGGGAACTAGCACAAACACTTGTAACCAAATAGCAGACCGGACGATGAACTAAGGAACAGACAGGAACTAATATACAGAGGATAGCGGAATAATCAATGAACTAAACAAGGACAGGAAAATGACCAAATATGGAAAACCAGGAACTAAGGCAGGGAGCTTGGGGAGCCATGGCGGGACAGCCTCCGTGGCCTTGGCTAATGGCCCGGCTCCTCCGGTCAGAGCTGTATAGCCCCCCCCCCCCCCAAAAAAAAATACTTGGGGGGGAATCTTGAGTCTAGAGGCCCTCCCTGGGCTGAACTCGGGGACTGGAGACCTCTCTGGGCTTAACGGGGGATCAGGAGCCCTCCCTGGGCTTAACTAGGGATCAGGAGCCCTCCCTGGGCTGAACTCGGGGACTGGAGCCCTCCCTGGACTTAATGGGGGATCAGGAGCCCTCCCTGGGCTTAACGGGAGATCAGGAGCTCTCCCTGGGCTTAACGGGTGATCAGGAGCCCTCCCTGGGCTGAACTCAGGGACTGGAGCCCTCTCTGGGCTTAACGGGGGATCGGGAGCCCTCTCTGGGCTTAACGGGGGATCAGGAGCCCTCCCTGGGCTTAACGGGGGATCAGGAGCCCTCCCTGGGCTTAACTGGGGATCAGGATGGCACTCAGGAGGAGCGGGCACTTGAGGGCGCTCTGGGGCTGGAGCCGACACTGGAGTGGGCTCTGGGGTTGGAGCCGACACTGGAGTGGGCTCTGGGGCTGGAGCTGACACTGGAGCGAACTCTGAGGCTGGAGCCCACAGTTTCTTCCTCCGCAATCTCCTCTTTTGGGCTGAGGAGAGGGAAATGGCCGCCGGGCTTGACTTCGGAACAGCCAGTGAACTTGACTCAGGAGCAGCCGGCGGGCTTGTGGGAGCCGCAGCCGGTGGGCTTGACATCGGAGAGGCGGGCAGCAGGCTTGACGTAGGAGAGGCGGCTGGCGGGCTTGAGTCAGCCGCAGCCGGCGGGCTTGACTGGGGAACGACCGGCGGACTGGACGGTGGAGAGGCCGGCGGGCCTGACATTGCGGCGGCCGGCGGGCTTGTGTCCGTTGGGGCCCGGCAGGCTTGACTGGGGAACGGCTGGTGTTTCTGGGCTGAGGACAGGGACGGTGCTGGGAGGAGATGGGTGGTTGGAACATTTGGCCGGGTATGTGGAGGGTCCTGGCGAGGGGTGAGCTGGAGAGGCCTGGTGATTTTTGGGAGGGACTGGATGATGATTGCTCTGAACCTCTTCTACTCTGAGACTTACACCATTTAAATAGAGGACATGATTAACCAACTCGATCAGGGGAAAACTGAACGTGGGAAGTAGGGGTGTGCCCGAAGCCGAATACCTTATTCGGAAAGGCACGGATAATGGCTTCAAAAACAAATAACGGATAATGAATAATTCTGCCTGAATATTCGGCTGAGGCTGGCACAGTTTTGTGTTTGCTGTATAACAGGTGAGCCAGGGGATCAGCGCGATAGTTTACACAAACCTCTAAAGTCACGCAATAACGAGTGTGTGAAGTGAATGAATGCAAACTTTATAAATGGGAGCGCAAATCAAACATTCGCGCTGCCGTTGCCTCTCCGTGCATCTCTCAGAAATCAGAGCTTGGCAAGAGTAATATCAACTAAAATAGGACTACATCATACACTATTGGTTTTACTATTGGTGTATATTTAAAAGACAATTATTTAAACCTTGTACGATAGGATACACGAATGAATGCAATAAGCACAGCGCGATCGCCAATTATGCTGCCTCGTTCGTCTCTGCGCGTCTCCGTCTCTCAAAAACCAAACCAGATCTGTCATTATAATGTGATACAAAATTTTTTTTTGTCAGTGATAGATATATGATTTAAGACAGTAGTGTAAGCAAGTTTAAGCATGTTTAGTTTGAAAAAGTATAATAGTAAATACGACACAGTGAGACAATATTTAAATAAAATAATAATAATGAGAAGAAATATTTATTTGCAACAACTGATGGAGTGCTGAATGCTGTACGCACGCGCAGGAAGGTAACGTTTGGTCAGTCTTTCCCTTCACCAAGGGAGTTCCAAATGCTTATATGAGACAGTAATGCCCTACACCCTTAAAAGAACACACTTCAAAAGGCTCTCCCCTTCGAAGAGAGTAGGGCATAGGGATGCTCACTTCCGTTTGGAATTCGCCCTATATCTCACAATTCTGACTTTTTTTCTTCTATTTTTATTTTTTTATTTGGTGGCAGAAACAGGCTTCCATAGATATCAGATAAAGTAATTCATTTATGCTCTCCACAACGCTCTCTTTTCTGGGACTCTGCATTTCTAAAAACTATGAATAGACGTCACTTTAATATTTTTTTCCTGAAGCCATTTTTTCTCTCACACACATCTCTTTCAAAAGAAATGAAAGCGCCAGTGACACCTCTTGACATGTCCCAGATATCTTTGCCTGACAGGCAGTGTGTGGCGCTGCAGGCGACTCACTCCCCAGTGTTGACAATACTGTCTAAAACTGCCGCCTCCATATGTCCATTGAGCCCACTGCGAAACGAGGCCTGAGTGGCTTGGGTTGCAATGTGGATGTTCACACATTAATGCCAAAAACTCTTGAGAGGTTGTCGAGGGATAGTGTGATGGGGCAAAGGGTTCAAAAGGAGAAAATGGCCGAATGTATTTAAAGGAACCATTTCCAGAGCTCTTTTGACATGACCTGCTCGAGTGGCTGTCATGTTGAGACTGTTTTTGTTTTTTAGGGGCCAAGCACCGAAGGTGCATAGGCACCTATTATATCCGTTAGCGTTCTTCTTCTTATTATTATTCTTCCGCTCTTGAGTCTATGGCAGCCCATAGAACCGGTTGTGGGAAAGTTGTAAAATTTGGCACAGGATAGCGTCAATAGTAACCACAGCAAATTTGTAGTCTCTATCTCAAACTCTCTAGTGCCACCACTTGTCTAAAGTTGCAGTCATGTTTATGCTAATAACTTTTGAACAGTCAGGCAGAAAATAAAAATTATTTTTTCCTCTGAATCCTTGGCTCGAATGAACTCCAAAATTTATAAAATCGTAAGGTTTAGTTTTTTCGCTATTTTCAATTGATTTAAAAACCTACTTTTTCGAACTCGTCCTAGGCCGTTGTGCCGATTTTCACAAAAATTGAACCAGGTCATCTCCAGACCATGCTGGCAAAAAGTTATGGAATTCAAGTTGATTAGTCAAATCGTTCTCGAATAACATGCGAACGAATTCTACGAAAAGCACTCAAAAATGGATGTGAGGCTATATCTACCGCAACGGTTTGGTGTATTGAGACCAAACTTGGTGTGTGTTATAACAAGCATGACCTGAGATTACCTGCTGTGTTTCGGCGCTGTGCCTCCTAGTGGTCAGGAGATATGAAAAATGCATATTTTTGCTTATAACTTCTCAATGGTTTGGCCAAAAATCACAAAACTTGTCTCTTTAGATTCGGTGCATCATGCCGAGTCGAATGATACCCAATTCAGCCATTTTGAGTGTCGGCTATTTTGAATTTTGTAGTAAATGCTATATTTTACAATGCATTAGTGCACCATTATGAAAGTATATATATATATACCATCGAGAACATGACCTGAAGTTACTCAAAAAGTTTTGAGACAGTGCCACCTTGTGGTCAAAAGTTATGATGAAATTTCAAATAAATGCTAATAGCTTTCTGTGAATTTTGCCTATTGTAATGAGACTGGTATTAATAGATTCCTTTGGTCATGCTGAGAACAGTGATTCCAATTTTGCCATAGTCAGCCAAACTTCCTGTCTGTCATTTTGATTTATGTTGAAAACATAAATCAAAATTTTCGAACTCCTCCTCAACCGTTTTTCCGATTTCCACCAAATTTAACTCAGATCATCTTCAGACCATGCTGGCAAAAAGTTATGGATTTTGTGTCGATAGACGAAACTGTTTTTGTATAGCGCTGCTACAAAGTTGAGCCATGATGCCAAACTGACTCTGAGGCTGTATCTCTGCAATGCTTTGGCATATTGACACCAAATTTTGTGTGTTTCATTGTCAACTCACACAGAACACACCACACCAATTTGATAACGGCTCCACCTATTGATCAAACGTGATAAGCCAATAAATCATATTACTAGATGTTTATTTATGATTTTTCAGCCGTTTCAATTGAAATCATCCTAAAATTGCTTTTAGTACTCATTGTTGCATTTGGTCTGATGCTCCATGCTATGCTTAGCTCCTCATTTTGTAGCGGGAGTGCTTGGCCCCGTAATTGCTGCTTGCAGCTATATTTTTGTTTTTGTTTTTGGACAGCCCACCAAGCCACTGGCAGATCTAGGTCTCTTCTAGTGTGCATGAAATTGCTGCCAATTAGTTTTTTTAAATTATTTATTATTATTATTATTTTTTTTAACACAAACTTGGGCATCATTTGAGCCACATCAGCTAAGTCTGTTGATGTTATAAGATGCCATATGTTACAGCACTGATGGGCAGCTGTACATACTGAAAATCACCAATCACATGGTAGTATCCAGATATGATTAAATTTAGCTATGTACCCTACCAATCAAAAGGTCATTATAATTGTTTTATTTTTTTTAAGAAGTCTCTTATTCTTACCAAGTATGCATTTATTTGACCAAAAATGCATTAAAAACAGTAATATTGTGAAATATTGTCACAATTTAAAAAATCTGATTTCTATATGAACATATTTTAAAATATAATTTTTTCCTGTGATGGCAAAGCTGAATTTTCAGCATCATTACTCCAGTCTTCAGTGATCGTTCAGAAATCATTCTGATATGCTGATTTGGTGCTCAAGAAACAACTTCTTATCAATGTTAAAAACTGTTGTGTTGGTTAATCTTTTCTGCGACACTCTACCATTAATGAAGAATCTTTTTTTTTTAAAAAAGAAGGAAATTAACACTTTTATTTAGCAAGTGTGCATAAAGACATAATGTTACAAAAGATTTATATTTTAAATAAATGCTTTCAAACTTTCCATTTATGAAAGAATCCTGTATAAAATCAGCTGACATTATAGTATGAATTACATTGTAAAATATATTCATATGTTTAAAAATGTAATAATATTTCACAATATTACTGTTTTTTATTTTTTATTTTTTTTATATCCACCCTAAAAAAGTAATATATTTAAAATACATTTATTTCATGCTAAGTATAGTTCAAATCTATTAACATATTTACTGACACATAACTCGAGACTTACTGATGTAAAAATTATAATTAAACTTTATTTGGCGTACTACTTGCACAATGCACATTTCTTAATATTAAGTCTAAAATGTGTTTTAATGTCACTTTTGATGAGGATTGTATGATCTTTGAATAATATTGGCTTTTAAATGCAAAATATTTAAAGTGTACCGGAAGTATACTTGCAATAGTTCTACTTTAGCACGATAAAATATACAAAGTATATAATCTTTAATTGGACTTCAGCACTACTTCTGCACAAAGTACATTAAGTACAAAATTGTACTTATGTTCCAATTTAGCAGACTTTAAGTACACCAATACAAGTATAGTATACTAAAAGTACAATTACAGGACATTTTATTAAGTACATAAATATGAAAATGTATTTGTAGTATACTTAGCATAAAATAAATGTATTTCAAATACATTTAAGTACGTTTGTTTTTCACTAGGGCACTATCTATACACAGAAAGAAAAAAAAAAATCTGTAGGATTGCCAGGACATTATCTAAGTTATGGACATTTTCTTTAACCCTAAAACACAATGCATAATTTAAAAAAAAAAAAAAAACGGTAAAACACCTGTCAAAAATCATTACAGAAAAATCCTTCATATTAGCACGGTACATTGTGACCTATTTTTATAGATTTTCCCTTTCTAACTAACAAGCAGTAATGTGACAAATCTCTGCTGGTGTATCTAGCAGCATCTGACAATTTGAAAACTTCTAATTATGTTGTAGCATCACTCACTTATTACTGTTTGATCATCACATGTCCACTACTGAAGTGGATTGCAGCTTTGTCAATTGACTGCCATCACCGACTGCTGTGTAGCAAATTAAATGAAGGCGGACTTTTCATCTGGGAGGTTTACAATGACATGCCGAGTTGGTCTAAAAGATGCATGCTTAGTAAATCAAAAAGAGATAAAAACACAGCAGAGAGTGAATTATGTGTAAGGTAGCCATTTAACAAAAATGACAGGTGATACTGTTCCTCACTTAAAAAAAATGCTGCTAAAAACTAATGCAGCATCATTTTGTCACAACTTAATTTCATTGTGTGCAGTGCGAAAGTGAATGTGTGAAATAAATGTTTACTTAACCTATTTGTGCGGAGATTACATGAATCCTTTTGTTGCCACTAACTGAAACTGAGCAGGGTATTTCCAATTCCTAGCATGCTTTGCCCGAGACTGGATGGGGTAAATGTGTGAAATAATTGTATTTGTTTGTGAGCAAGTTGTAAAAGGACAAACTCTGTTAGTATTTAAAGTCAGCATGTGTGATTGTCTTTTCTTTCCTATTGTGCATATACAAGTGAAACAAGAACAAGAAAAATGTATGGAGCGGGACTCAGGAATTGATTGGATTGTTAGATTTTTGTTAGCTGTGATCTCGTGTGAGTGACAGGTTTCTGGAGGGGATGGATTATTGAACTGCCTTCGCTCTGAGAAATGATGTCGCTGTGCTGATGTTAATGTCAATGAAGATGATGTTTTGATTAAAGATTATGAAGGTGCATGAATTTTAAAAAATAATGATGTGCATGGATAGATCATTTAAAATAAATGGCAATATTCTTAAAAAAAATAATAATTAAAAAATTGTTAATTTCATGGTGCTTAGGTTGAGAGTGGCTACATAAAGACTGTACCATATGATTTACTCAGTGAGGAATTACTGCACAATTGCAAGTGCAATAGCTTCTTTTTTTTTTTTTTTTTTTTTAAGCAAACGTAAAGATAATTATTTGAGTTACTTTAGCATTTCTAATTTTATTGGTCTCAATTCAGTTAGTAAGTTTGTGCTATACAAAATAATTGAATATACATGGCAATTTCATATAATGAAAACTCATTTTCAGCATGTGTCCACAACTGAATTCAGTTCATCCAAAGACTAATTTGCTGTTGCAAAAGAGATTAAGCCACTGCGCAGGTGTACAAGTGCTCTCTACTAGTACTAAACTCGCTTGGTAAAGCAGAACAATCACCCACTCAGTGAGCTAGTGCCAAATAACTGGAAGGAAATCAAAGATTTATAAAAAAAAAAAAAAACAAAAACAAAAAAAAAAAAAAAACATTGCAGTCTGTTTGCACAGCACAGTGCATCATTTACAGCGTACCTTTTTTGTCTGCAGTCATAAAGCAAAAATATATTGGTTGAGCTGACTGATTTTATGCTGCATGGGGAATCCAAAAACGTACTGTAAGCTATATTTTTATGTAGATTAAAGGAATAGTTCACCTAAAAATGAAAATTCTGTCATAATTTACTCACCCTACACTTGTTCCAAACCTGTATGAGTTTCTTTCTTCTGCTAAAGACAAAAGAAAATATTTTGAAGAATGATGGTAACCAAACAGTAATGGTAGCTATTGACTTCCATAGTATTAAAAAAAAATACTACGATCTACAGTGGTGGCCAAAATTATTAGAACACTAGTATTTTCAAAATGATTTTAAGTCAGTTATTTCTATCTTTTGCTGTAGTGTGTCAGTAGGAAATATCACTTTACATTTCCAAACATTCATTTTGCCATTAATTGTAATAATCCAGTGAGATTTTTGTCTGACAACAGCCAGTGCTCCACACAGAGATCTGATCTGATCCTCATCATCCAGTCTGTCTGGAATGACATGAACAAACATAACACAAGGAGACAGACTAAATCCAGAAGAACTCTGGAGACGTCTCCAAGATGCTTCAAGAGACCTACCTGACACACTACAGCAAAAGATAGAAATAACTGACTTAAAACCATTTTTTTTAGCTGGTGAAAATATTAGTGTTCTAATAATTTTGGCCACCACTGTATCCCTTAAAGAAAACAGACATTTCTTCTTCCAAACGTGCATATTGACAATATTTTGAGACTGCTGTTGTTTATTCTTGTTCATTAGCATTTGATGAATGATATGCACTCTTAATTATTTCTCATAGGGTGCAAGCAACCTTGTTTTATATTTCTTTCAACAGAAAAGAGTTGGTCAAGGCTGTTTTTCTGAATATCATAACGACTGCCATGGACTGTGGGAGTAAGCAAACTTCTATAAAATGCTGAAGCCAACAACCAACTGCCTGAGGCTTGAGAATTTTCACTCTGTAAAATGGCCTTTTTCTCAGATCTCAGAGGGCGTTTGTATGTTCTCTTTTTGTAACATGTAGCCTCAGGCGACTTCAACTGTGAACCCAAGTGTACATATTTATGATCTTTTAGCATGGAATGTAAAATTTGACAAGAAAAAAATATATATATAAAAACAAGATTCCACAAAAGACAAGAAATTCTCGTCTTTTTTGGAATCTTGTTTTTATATATATTTTTTTATATATATAAATTCTCATCGAGAATTTGCAAAGCGTAATGCAGTATGCGTATCAGCGTCGCCCTGTACTCCACGAACAAGTGCGGGGTGACAAATGCTCAGAGCACAAATCTCCATTACTCATTCCAGTATCACATGTCCATCTCTTCCACAGTAAGAGATGTCACTGTGACAGCGCCACCATTGTGTCTGTGTCAGACACCTCTCTTTGAACCACCAAATCTTAGTGCTGAGGTGGATCTGTCCCACTCCTCTTTTGTTCAAATTGGATTTCTTCCCCCACTTTGTTCCTATTTAAGCTACAGGGGTTGATGTCAGATCTCAGGCCTGCTGTTGAAATAAATTCCTTGTCAGCGAAGCTTTTACACCCTGCCATTTCCGAGGATTTACAATGGAAGCTGTTTTGTTGCATGATACATACATTTCTGTTCTGTAGCAGGGCACTTAGTGCTTAAGGAGCTCTACAATTCTGGCCTCTTGCATATTTTATGTAGCGCAGGTATTTAGCTCCTCGTTTGCAAATGTCACATGGAGACCGGATTTTTCATAGAATAGAATAGAATAGAATTTATTTTAAGCAATTGTGCTGTTATTTTTTATTGCAAATGTCACATGGAGTCTGGATTTCTAATAAAATAGAATAGAATAGAATTTATTTTAAGCAATTGTGATATTGTTATTTTGAATTCAGAACAACTGCACAATTGGAAGTTTGATATTGTTTTTATATATAAGTTCAACTAACAAGATAATATTTGAGTAACTTTAATTTTGCACTGGCAACACTAGCTATGTTTCCATCCAAAGCTGTAAATTTAACTTATGCACAAATTAGTATATTGCATAAAACATTTGTGAATAAAGCATCACTTCCATCCAGTGAGTTGAAGAGAACAAAATGAACACGGTCATGTTATCTTATGTTCTGATGTCTGTAACGCAATCGTGTGAGGAAATTATACCAAATGATTTTGATGGCAGACCTTGGCTCTGGCATTTCTTAATGATTTAAACAACATTTTATATTTAAGATCAAGCCACTGGTTAGTCCAGTTATCCAGTCACATGATCATCAGTTGAAGCAAAATCACGAGAGGAATTTATGTCTTAAATGTGTTTCCATTGCAGTGTATGTGTATGTCTTCTTCGTGGATAAAAAAGTTATGGGACTTAATTGAGCGCATACGTTTTTAATGCACATTTAAAAAATGTATGCACATCTTACCATTTCTATCCAGCGTTTCTTTATATGATATTACAAAAAAATCCAAAAATAACCACAGTGTTGCCATTTACTTGGTCTAGATAAAAAACTTAACTTTAAATTAAATCACATGCTTGAAACATTTGCTTTGCTATTAGATAGATTATTAGATAGATTACTTATTAGATACAATTTTAATATAATAATAGATGTATCAACATACTTTTAAGATATCTGCAAATCTTCATTTTCATCTGCATTTGTTTATCTATATAAATGTGCAGATAGAAAGTATTTTAGTGACTGATTGTTAGCATTACAGCCCATGTGAAACAGATCAGCGTACGATACATAAAGTAATAGAGGCCTATAATGGCTTGTGCACATTGGATGCAGCATTTCTAAACACTTTTATCACATGCTTCTCCTCTTTTTTCATGCTAGCATTACTTATTTATAGAAGTAAAGTGCCAAGCCTTTGCACTTAACTAAATATCTGTTCCACATAAATGCGGTTTTATAATAAATTCTTCATTATCTCAGAAAAACCTGAACTAAAGCATGTAGTGCACACTTTTATTGAATAAAGAAGTTTTCATCCCAATCTATACAGCTCTCATAAATTCACAGTGTGATATTCCCAACAAAGAGGATGAGGCAATCAGAGGCAGAAATGGAAGCTTAAATTATATTATATTCATACCTGACATTTACAAATTAATGCAATGGAGAAGTTCCTCTGTAATCTGGAGTGCACAGCAGGTGTTTCTATCTACACAGATGGCAAACACCCACTGTTGTCTCCGTAGTAAGCCTGGAACAAAAACACTCACAAAGAATGCCAGTTCCGGAGGCAACACATCATCAAGAATGCTTAAAGACACCGCAATATGTGCCAGATAGTCAAAAGAGTATCCCAGCAGTGATGGCACTCCTTATGTAGCCACAAAATTGTAGTATTTTTTTTTTTTTCTTCTCAACTTACTGTCTTAAAACGTCAAGTCAAAGATGGCACAGAGCTATACTCGTTACTTCAAACCATGTGATCTCTCTTTCAATGGGGAAAGTCTCATATACACACTGAGCTGGGGCTGTATGCTGATGTTTGCCATCTGTGAGAAAGAAAAAGTGATTGCACTTAGACGCAATTAGAGAAGTGAAACAATGAATTAAGCAAGGACACAGGCCCATGCAGAATACAAAACAGGTAAACAGAAAAAGAAACATATCAGTCAGTGGTGGAGTCTAGACAGTTTCCTGCTCCACGGGTCTGAGGAGTGATTCATAAATGAGAGCAAAGGTTGTCTGTAAATATGAAGATTTTTTCAGTCTTACCAGAAAAAAAAGCCACTTTTAAGCCACAGATATTACACAATTAAAATAGTATTGCATACTATTACGGTATGCTGGTTTTCTGTATTCAAAAGTTGAAAGTATAAATTTTTGAAGATGGTTTATTTTCTTCAAACCAAACACTTATCCTCTTAGGATTCTAAATTAGCAAGCACTGTCAATGACTCTGGAAGGAGACTAAGCTATGAAAAATTTTGAGAGCTGTAGCTTTTGCACCATAAATTTTAACCATCCTCTATGAAGAAAATGGCTAAAGACTAGACTAAGGATGCGCAATATCAATGAACGGACCATAATTTTGTGTAGGAGTGGCATCGGTGTGCAATTCAGTGTGGATGAAAGTGGGTAAACATCAACCAAATCTCCCCTTAAAGTCTTGCTGGTGCAATAATTTGCGTGCATCTTGAGAATGTAACACCATCAAATTGAATGAAATGCTCTCATCTTCCTTTTCAGTTCGCTGTATGAGAAATGCTAATTGCTTTGAACGCCCCCTTGGAGTAATGGGACTTGTAATTACAGTTTAGCACCAGACAGACTCTTCGTGCTAGCTGTTAATTACTCTTTGCTAAAGATGAAGAGACTGAAGATAAGCATTATAATCACAGCCGCTGTTTGAAGAAGGATGTTGTGACTTCAGAGAGCAGGGAACATCAGTTGCCCGAAATGTCTGCCCCCCGGGTCGCAGAGCAATCTCTGTGGATGTTCTAGGGTGACCCTGGCCTCAAAAACCCCAAGCGCTCAACTAGAAGCTGCTCAGCATGGGACCTATACAAATTACTCACATCAAATAATACGCAAATTGCCATGTCAGTTCCTTAATCAAAGAGGTGAAAACAGACCTTGGAATTTATGCAGCTGCAACACTGCGAGTTGGGTTGGTTTTCTGGCATTGAGGCAGCTTTTCCTCATTAAATAATAATGTCAAATAAATAAAAACAAAACATTCAGAAAGTTGCCTACAGCACGGAGTTCTGTGGTATTTCAGCCAGTAAACTGATTTATTTATTTATTTTGGAATACTTGATTCTGATTGGTCAGTCGCAGCATTCTGTGATTTGAAAGTTCCTAATATATGCTGTCACCATGGCAACAAACATGGCAACATGGTCACCAAAGACAACTCAGGTCACTGAACCTGGTGCTATTTTCAGGTCTCTCGGATCATATTGTGGACTCATTCTTTCCCATTTCATTTAAATGTCATTTTATCACTTTTATTATATGTGTAATATTCTTGTGGTGTTTGTCTTGATGAATAAAGTAATAGTTCAGCCAAAAATTTTAATCTGATGAAAATTTACTCATCCTCAGGTCATCCAAGATGCAAATGAGTTTGTTTCTTTATCAGAACAGATTTGGAGATATAGTATTACATCACTTGTTCACCGATGGATCCTCTGCAGTGAATGGGTGCCGTCAAAATGAGATTCCAAACAGCTGATAAAAAACATTACAATAATCCACAAGTAATTGACCCTTTGCAAAAACCAAAGTCCCTTTAAGGCAAGTCATGTCACTCTGCGGCCATCTTTGAAATGCCCCTCGGGCATGCAAGCTGTCTCTTTGAATGGGGAAACATTAAATTCTCCAAAACTCTTCACCAAGCTTACGATTAAATTTCATATTTGAAATCACCAATGAAATCTGACAACAACTGTATTGTAAATGTTGTTTATTTTGCTTGAATAGTGTTAAAAAAGCTTATTTTTCAGGCTAGACCAGCCAGAGCGTGCACATCTCAGACCTTTGCTTTCAGCTAAAATACAAGTCCTCTATCCTTGATTCTCAAGTGAAAAGTCATTGTGTCTGAATCAGGAGAGAAATAGTCAGATAAGTAGAGAAATAGATCATTCACTGTTTACAAGTGAAAACTGTCCAGGGGTGCATTTCCCAAAAGCATCGTTAGCTAACTATGGTCGTTAGTTCCATTGAACTCTATTGGTAATGACAGAACTTGCGACCACAGTTGCTTTTGGGAAACGCACCCCAGAACAGTTATGTTGGTGGATTTTGATGTGAAAGGACAACAGTGGATGGACTATATCACTGCAGAAAGCGTTATTATGGATAATGGACACAGATCCAGATCTACAGAAGTGATAGTTTAAAGTTTAATCAACTTGATGATGGATTTGTTTCTTACAAACAGGCAGCTTTTACTTCAGAAGACATTACCTGATGGATTGGAGTTGTGTGGATTACTTATGGTTTATAATGTTTTAATTCTGACAGCACCCTTTCACTGCAGGGGATCCATTAGTGATGTAATGGTAAATTTCTCCAAATCTGTATGAAGAAACAAGCACATCTATGTCATGGATGGCCTGAGGGTGAGTACATTTTCAGCAAATTTTCATTTTTGGGAAAACTATTTCTTTGTGTTAATATACACATGAAGGTCAAATTATAAAAAAATGTCACATATTTATTTATTTGTTTGTTTGGTCAGTAACTGTGCACTATAAGCTAAGTGTGAGTCCTGATCTCCTTGTCAGTGTTTTGTGTTAATGACTGTATATTAGCACTTATAATCCATGAGACAATCTTTTATTTTACATTTGTAATTAGCTTTTGTCAGATTCCTCTATTCATATATCTTCTCCTCCAGCTGCCTAAAAATATGAGATGAAGACGAATTGATGTGATGCCTAAATGTTTCTGCTGAGGGAGGAGTAAGTGGACTTCCTGGCAGAGGCAAAGCTTTCCGTATTTCATCGCCTCTTTGCTGCCAATCCACCAGAATAGATCATAACTGCAGATAACCATATCAGCACTATTTAAAAGATAAAGATGCCAAAGTCTGCACGGTTTCTTTGTAGAGGAACCAGTCATCGCTCAAATGATATGTTGTTGTAATTGATCCCTTCCATATCACAGTAATTGCAGTGATGGGAGATACTGCTACCTGTAAATGTGCCGAGGTTCTGCAGACAGCTTGTGTGAATCACTGAAGAGATTAATTATTACAGGCGGTGCTGTGGGCTGGGACAGGCAGACACACAGACTGCACCTGTATTCTATTCCAGCACACACCCGTCCTCTTCCTGTGCGGCTAATGGCGTTGTCCCGGCAAAATTAATTAACTGATGTACTTCCGTCTGTCAGGAGGCCCTGCACAATTAATCACGTGGGGAACGAGACAATGCAGGGCACCTATAAATTCAGTTCACAAATTTCAAGCGCTGTGAAGACCTCAGTCTAAACCCTATGGATTAGATGTCAAGTGGCTCATAACTCAACAGAAGGTGCTGTAAAATCAAGTTCATCTTAAACCAAAATATGCCTCTGGATGTCTAGGGATCGCTAGTCTCTCAGTTTGATGTCGGTGCTATAAAGTGTTCAGTGTGAACTTGTGGCTTTGCTTCATGTAGGCTTCCTCATTTACATAAATGAATGCATGAAAATGATGTCTAAATGGGTTTATGAATCCACGGTTGTTACAAAAAAAAAAAAAAAAAAAAAAATCATCCTGTATGCATATAAGCCACAATCTAAGATATATATTTTTGTGTATACACCCTAATGAAAGTAGTGAAAATATACTAAAATGTTTTTGAAATGCATTTATTTAATGATAAGTATACTACAAATACATTTTCATATTTATGTACTTAATAGAAATACCCTGCAATTGTACTTTTGGTATGCTGAACTGGTATACTTAAAGTCTGATAAACTGGAACAACTAATTTTGTACTTAATACACTTTAATTGTGCGGAAGTAGTGCTGAAGTCCAACTAAAGATATACTTAGTATATTTGATTGTGCTAAGGTGGAACTACTGCAAGTATACTTCAGGTACACTTTGAATAACTTGCATTAAAGACTATTATTCAAAGATCATACAATCCTCATCATGTGACATTAAAACACATTTCAGGCTTAATGTAAGAAGAAATGTGCATAGTGCATAAGTAGCATTCCAAAAAAAGTTTAATTATTTAATGAAGTTTAAGTATAATTTTTATATCAGTAAGTCTCGAGCGATATGTCAGTAACTATGGTAACAGATTTGAACTATACCTAGTATGAAATAAATGTATTTTAAATATATAATTTTTTTACAAGGGCAAATGTTTTGATGGGTGTGTAACTTAAAAGGGATTGTTCTCCCAGAAATGAAAATTTTCTCCTATTGTACCAACCCTAATGCCGTTCCAGATGTATATAAGATTTTTAGAAAATTAATCTATCTTTTTGAATCCATTAAATCCAAGTGTATTGACCACCAAAACAGATTTTTCAAAAATCACACAAAATTAAACACAATCCATACAAGTTGATGAATCAATGTCCTCTGAAGCAAAATGACAGGTGTGTGTAAGAAAAATACTAACTAACCAACTAATAACAAATAATATTACTAATATAACTAACTAATACCACATTTTTGACTTTTTTTTTTTTTTTTTTTAACTATAAACCATCATTTCTGGCCAACTGTCCTAGACGAGTTCATTTTGCTTCAGAAGACATTGATTCATTAACTGGGGTCATATGGATTACCACTGTGTTCCCTTTGTGTGGTTTTTGAGGCGTGAACTTTGGAGGACCCATGCTCAAAAACAGAATAATAATAATAAAAAAAATCTTTCTTTGATCATCCGAAGAAAGTAAGTCATTCTGTTGTTGAGGGTGAGTAAATGAGAGAATTTTCATTTTTGGTTATTGAGTAGGCTATGCCTTTAAGTGCTTTTCTGAAAAATAACTTAATTGGTATTCCACAGAACACCCTGCCTTCATACTGTTTTAAATTCCATAGAACACAAATCTTTACCATAGACATATGCTAAGATTTCATTATCAACATCTTTGACATCCCACCCACATACTGTACTACTATCTACTAGTTTCTAAACCTTTGTGTCTAATATTTAAATGAAAATGCATTTATAGGTGATTATTGTGGAAGACTTCTATTTGTGATTGCATGATTTAAATAGTCTGATTCACACAGGAAATCATGAACATGTGGCTTTCTCCAAAGTCTCGTTATAACAAGTCAGTTCACTTGGCGGCCAGATTCTTAACGCCCACAGGCAGCTATTTCCAGCTTTGCAAGTTCAGCTCAAATTTACTTGAATGGGGAGAGACAGAAATCTCTGCAACAGTTTGTTGAAAGTTTGTTTAAATAGTAACATATTTCAAACCAGGAATCAAATCTGACAACAACAGTATCATAAAATGTGCTTAAGATTTCTTCCATGCATGTATGTCTCTGCTTTAGTCTCTGCTTTCTCAAACAGACAAGGGTCATCCTGTGCATCAACTCATTTACTAGTTTGAAAGTCATTTATGAAAACTCGACACCTGTTTAACACAACAACATTAGCACTGATTAGTACTAACTGGTGTGATATGAAAAAAAATCTTGAAAACATCACATATAGTTAGAGCTTATGCATAGGTCCTGTTTTACAGTACATCTCACTACCAATCAAGGCTTGGGCCACAAGTCAGAAATACAGTATTTCTATTTATGTAACATATTATTATGCCTGAGAAACAGCTTATTTTATAGTGTTTAAAATGTAGTTCACGGCTTAGACAAGGTTAACATCTACTCTAGAGACATTTACATTTACATTTAGTCATTTAGCAGACGCTTTTATCCAAAGCGACTTACAAATGAGGACAATAGAAGCAATCAAAATCACCAAAAGAGCAACAACATGCAACGGTATGACAAGTCTCGGTTAACCTAATGAAGTACATGTAGCAACGTATTTTTTTTTTTTTTTTTTTTTTAAGAAAACAAGTAGATAGACAAGTGTTAGTTTTTCCAGAAAAGCTAGCAGTTAGCTAGAGGGTCAAGTGTGTGTGTGTGTTTTTTTTTAAATAGAAAGAAGGCAGATAGATAAAATAGAATTAGAAAAGAGAATGCTAGAGTTAGAGGGTCAAATAAAGATGGAGGAGACGGGTTTTTAGCCGTTTCTTGAAGATGGCTAAGGATTCAGCTCCTCGGATTGAGCTGGGCAGGCCATTCCACCAGATGGGAACAGTTAATGAAAAAGTCCGGGGTAAAGTGATTTTGTGCCTCTTTGGGATGGCACAATAATGCGGCGTTCACTTGCAGAACGCAAGTTTCTAGAGGGCACATAGGTCTGACGTACTGAATTTAGGTAAAGGGGTGCAGAGCCAAAGGTGGTTTTGTAGGCAAACATTAATGCCTTGAATTTTATGCGAGCAGCCAGTGCTACCAATAGCTTTTCGCCTCATTAAAGATTAATCTTGTAGCGGCATTTTGGATTAATTGTAGAGGTTTGATGGAATTGGCTGGAAGACCTGCCAAGAGAGCATTGCAATAGTCAAATCTGGACAGAGCAAGAGCTTGAACAAGGAGTTGTGTTGCATGTTCCGAAAGAAAGGGCCTGATCTTCCTAATATTGTATAAAGTAAATCTGCAGGACCGGGCAGTTTTAGCAATGTGGTCTGAGAAATTCAGCTTATCATCAATCACAGCTCCAAGGTTTCTGGCTGTTTTTGAAGGAGTAATGGTTGATGAGCCTAACTGGAAGGTGAAATTGTGATGAAGTGATGGGTTTGCTGAAACTACAAGCAGTTCTGTCTTAGCTAGGTTGAGTTGAAGGTGATGGTCCTTCATCCAGCAAGAAATGTCTGTTATACATGCTGAGATGCAAGCAGCTATCGTCGGATCATCAGGATGGAATGAGAGGTAGAGTTGAGTGTCATCAGCATAGCAGTGATATGAAAAGCCATGTTTCTGAATGACAGAACCTAGTGATGCCATGTAGACAGAGAAGAGAAGTGGTCCAAGGACTGAGCCCTGAGGCACCCCAGTAGCTAGATGTTGCGACATGGATACTTCACCTCTCCAAGATACCTTGTAGGATCTATCTGAGAGGTAAGACTCAAACCACTGGAGTGCGGTTCCTGAGATGCCCTTTCTCAATAGGGTTGACAGGAGGATCTGGTGGTTGACCATATCAAAAGCAGCGGACAGATCCAGCAAGATAAGTAATGAAGATTTGGAAGCCGCTCTTGCAAGTCTTGGGGCTTCAACAACTGAGAGCAAGGCAGTTTCGGTCGAATGTCCACTTCTGAAGCCAGATTGGTTGCTGTCCAGGAGGTTGTTCTGTGTGAGAAAGGCAAAGACTTGGTTGAACACAACTCGTTCAAGTGTTTTTGCAATGAAAGGTAGAAGGGAAACTGGTCTATAGTTCCCTAAAAGAGTTGGGTTAAGAGTGGGTTTCTTAAGAAGTGGGGTTATACGACCCTGTTTAAATGCTGAGGGAAAAACTCCAGTGTGAAGGGATGTGTTAACGATGTGAGTGAGTGCAGGTACAACTGCAGGAGAAATAGCTTGAAGGAGATGAGATGGAATAGGATCAAGCGGACAAGTAGTAGGATGACTGGAAAGGATGAGTTTAGAGACTTCTGCCTCAGAGAGTGAAGAGAAAATGAGTGAATGAGTGTATGTTTGCTGGTAATGAGTGAATGAGTGTATGTGTGCAGTGAGGTTTGTAATTTTATTAATGAAGAATCTGGCAAAGTCGTCAGCTGTTAGAGTTGATGAAGGAGGGGGAGGAGGAGGATAAAGGAGGGAGGAGAATGTTTTAAAGAGCATGCGAGAGTTAGGCAAATTGTTAATTTTGTTGTGATAGTATGTTCTTTTAGCAGTAGAGACATTAGCAGAAAAGTCAGAGAGGAGTGATCGATATAAATTAAGATCAGTAGGATTTTGTGATTTTCGCCATACCCTCTCTGCAGCCCTGAGCTTAGAACGATGTTCGCGGAGAACGTCAGATAGCCAAGGGGCAGAAGGGGTGGTACAGGCTGGCCTGGAAGATAAGGGGCAGAAAGTATCTAAACAAGACGTCAGAGTGGAACAGAAACTATCAGTAGCACTGTTAGCATCAAGAGATGATAACTGTATAGAGGGAGGAAGCGAAGATGAAACCATAGCAGATAGCTGGGAGGGTGAGAGTGACCGTAAGTTACGTCGAAAAGTGACGTGGAGGGATATGTGTTGTGTCAGGAATCATGCTGAGGTTAAAAGTGAGGAGGAAGTGATCCGAGGTGTGCAGTGGAGTAACCAGCACATGATCATTGGAGCAGTGTGGTGTGTAAATAAGGTCCAGTTGGTTGCCTGATTTGTGAGTGGCCATAGTTAACACTCTCTTGAGATCAAAAGAGACAAGCAGAGTGTGGAAATCTGCAGCCTGAGGTTTATCTAGGTGGATGTTGAAGTCTCCAAGTATAACTAAGGGAGTACCATCCTCAGGAAAGGTTGAGAGCAACAATCTAATTCTTCTACAAAGTTACCTAGCGGTCCTGGAGGTCGATAAACAACTACAAAATGGATTTTTAGAGGGTAGGTAATAGTAACCGAATGTGATTCAAAGGAGCTGTTGATACTCAGAGACGGTAAAGGAGTAAATTTCCAATTATTAGAGATAAGCAGACCAGTACCTCCACCTCTTCCAGTTAAACGGAGGGTGTGGGAAAAGGAGAAATTATTGGATAGTGCTGCAGGTGTAGCATTGTCCTCTGTTTGATCCAGGTCTCTGTCAAGGCCATGAGGTTTAGCCTTGAATGGCTAGTAATGGAAGTAATAAAATCAGCTTTGTTGACAGCAGACTGACAGTTCCAGAGACCAATAGAAAAAGAAAGTAGTGTATTAGCAGACATAGGCAAAGTGCGCAGGTTATTAGGATTGCGCTGCCTACAGTGTGTGATGCGTGGTTTGAGAGTGGTAGTGATAGTAGTGATCTGAAAACGCATAGTAAGAACTGGTTATAAAAAAGAACAGTCTCTAAAACAGAAGTGAAACAAGTAATAGGAAAGAGGATAAATAAAAAACGATACTTATATCCCTTGCCGGTGTCCCTGCCCAGTGAAGTCGCACGGTAGAGTCGATGGTCTTTACACTCTTCGGTCATCACACGACGGGGGCTTCACACGAGGGCTGCCGCGGTAAACTAAGCTTATTTATACCCGTCTAACAAATCACTAATTGAATTCAGCTGAACACACTTTCCTGTTAATCACAATAAATGGCCAAGCAAGCACAGACACTGACAAGGTACGCGTTACAGTACGAGACCAAACGCGATTTAAAGACAAAGATTTAGAGACCTAATGGCATTTTATGGTATGACTGTTCGAAGTGTGATTCTCTAGCTGTTATTGGTCTGAAATGATTTTTCTTTTTATAATAGAGAGAGAAAAGAAACATTACAATTATAGGTTTTGTGGAAATAAGCATTAAACCAAAGCAAATAATGTAAAATATTGAAATGCACAGTTTAAAAGTCCCCACACTTCACACTTTAGGAAAAAACATTTTATTTACATTTACATGTACCGTATGAACTACAATCTCTGGTATTTTTATTTTTTTTCATGGTTAACGCTTAGTTAGCTGTATCCCCATACAGTAGCATAATGAACTGATCAGCAAATGTGTAGTTTGACAGAAATATTATTGGTTATTTTTCAATAACAGTTCTTGTAGAAATATGTCAATAAAGAGACATTCTCTTGCCAAAAAAAAAATCACTTCAGTTCAGCATAGAAATCTAAAATGAGTTACCAATAACAAACAAATCACAAGAAGAAAACAAAAGAGAATCCGCTTAGTCCAACACCACAGATTTTCTATGTAGGCCATTTAGGTATCAATGATCTAGTCAAAGCAGCTTCTGTAACTGATGCAGTGCTCAGGAACACTGAAGCAGATAGGAGCAAGCTAGCATTCATATACAGACCCTCTGAAAACAGAGACATTGTCATCTTTTTTTTCAACAGCACAATGCTGTTTTTTTCTAGTGTCCCAATTTATCCCACCTATTATGTACAATAAAAATGGTAGGAACATTTTTAATTGAATACAAAAATGAATGAATTAAAAAAACACATATGCTGGGAAGCAACAGTTTATCCTTTATGAAACGCTTAACATGTGATAATAATTCATCTTCCATATATGAATGGCAATAAGGGTAAAAGTAAACATCTGGGGCCACCAAAAAATTAAAATGTAAAATTAAATACAAAAAAAAAACAAAAAAAAAAAAACGTAAGATGAAATGTCTTCTTGTCACATTCAGTAGATGACTCTGTTAATTCACTGCTAAAATGTAAGATTAAAACCTTACATACACAATGTTGTGTGATAAATTCCCTGCAGGCAAACACATCTATTTAAAATGAAACTTGTCAGCACGTGATGAATTAGAGGTATATACTCCATGTACCGTTCTGATGCCTTTGACATATGAACCTATTAGGTTTACTTCAGCAGTTGACTGGTGAGACCAGTATCACATCTTCTTATCATGCTGTCCAAAATGATTAAAAGGGGGAGAGAGACATCACACATCAGCTTTTATGCTGAGAAACATTTTGAGAAAGCAATACACAAGCTGGTGAAAAACGACAGAGTGTACAAACACAACCTTTTGCACGATTGGACAGACAACACATTTCACACACTCATGTTAGGTGAAGTATGCAGTTGCCAGTCAAATAAACCATTCCAGAAAAAAAAAGTGATTTCAAAATACACGACAGAACATAAAATTCTATAGACAATGGTAAAATAATAACTCATGGTATATGGCAGATACAACACAAACATATAAAAGCACACATACACAGTAAAAACAGTGGTTTACAAATCACCTCTATTGAAAATAATGCAATTCTCAAATAAACAATATATGTTTTAAGCACCGGGCTGCTCTCTGATTGTGTCCAGTGTGTTTTTTTTTTTTTTCAGTAGGTCATTGGTTTCTATAGTGACATTAGCAGGCTATATTTTATTTCCTCATAGCCATTTTTGTCTGAAACTCGCACAGCAAACTACCTTAGAAATCATATTCCCTTGTCCTCAGCCACTCAGGGTTATTTCACATCTTGCATTTGGTTAACATACTATTATATCTCACACACGTGGCATTGGGGCTATAATTGTACTAGCCTGATGTTCACTGATGTATGGAATTCATATTTATATTCATAGGTTGTTGGCATTTACAGTTATAAACAGATTTTGTGAAAATATGCTGAACCTAAAATCCTGAATTTCCAATGCCACATTTTAGACACTATCTTGACTTAAGGGCTGTAATTCAAGGCAATTATGCAAACCTATTTTCTGAATTGAAGTTAATCGATGTGTGTTCCGAACACTGGCTTCTATAAATACTAGAAATATGTCCTATCCCACAAGCTACATTTGCAGAATAATCCAGGCCTTGACAATGAAAGCTTTCCCTTTTTTGTTCAGTAACAGGATTTTTCATGGGGAAATGTAACCATTTATACACCTCTCTAGAGTCGCCGCATCCATCAGGTCCACCATTCATATCTAAGTGCTCCATGCGATTTAAAGTCTGCTGTTTTCAGTGGCCAGTTTTTGTTTCCAGAGTCTCAAAAAACAAAAAAAAACAAAAAAAAAACGAAAACACATTGGTGCAAAGGGATGTAATATGCCACAACTAAAACAAAAACAAAAACAAAAACAAAAAAACACAACTCTTGTCTCATTGCTCTCATAACCATCTCAGTTGACCTTAATTCTACCATCAAATGAAAGTAAACCATTCATTCCCCCAGTTCTCAAAATGTAGAAATGAAAGAGAGAGAGAGAAAAAAAAAAGATATTAACCTTTTTGACTTGTGATTTCATGATTCAGTCACTTCACATATCTTTAAATAAATAAGATTTGTAAAGACACTTGTTAAAATAATTATACACCCTGGCTCTCACTGACATTGCTGAATGTCTTAATGAACACTGTCATCTTCATTATGACAGCTTGTCCACAACCAAAATTTAAACAGCATTAGTAGAGTTTGGTTCGTCCAACATGGTCAAATTTGCGTCTCCTGCACGTTATCCTTTGAGCTGGCTTGGATTAGTAAAGGTTCATGCACTGAACTATGCAGCGAGCTGAGAGCGGACACATGATTATAAGAAGTTTTGTAGGAGTTATAGTGGTTGTAATGCTCATGCTCCAGGGGCGGGAGAGTCAGGTGACTCTCCATGGCCGGAACCCTTGTCAGCTCCTCGTGTACGTTGATGATCTCGATGCTGCGGGTCGGCCCATCGTGATCCTGCTGGTGGTGCTGCTTGCGCATCTTGTAGAATATTATGAGCATGACGGCCGCCATGAGCGTGATGGCCACAAAGCAGCCAATGATGATCTTGGTGGTTTTCATAACCTCCTCCAAACCATTGAGAGCGCCATCAATGTCTATGTCAGTCACGGGAATGGTGTACGCTCTCTCGGTGGCAATAGGTGTTCCCCTTGTTGTCGAAGAGGACGCCCAGCCAAAAGATGGCTGCACCGGTGTCCTACTCTCCCCATTGATAACGGTTTCAATTGTCTCTACAGTGACCGTAGTGAAGTAACTAAAGCCGCTGTTGTCGACGGATGTCACATTGAGGACAGCGGAGGCCGAAATGTTGCCTAGCATGTTGCTTACGATGCAAGTGTAGGTTCCCGTGTCCTGAATGGTGACGTTGGTGAAGTTTAACGTTCCGTCGTTTTGGACGGAGATGCGCATCTTGAGTGCCCCATGTGTTATGATGGAGCCATTTGGTGTTAGCCAACTGACCGAGGTCACTGAATTCGTCCGACATTTGAGCTCTGCCACCATTCCTTCAGTCACATTGAGGTCGGCAGGCGGCTCGACGATAACGGGTGCGTAGCACTGAAAATAGCTCTGGTCCAGCTCACCGATGTAGCGCCCCTTGAGGCTGGGAGGGGAATTGCAGCGGGCGCAACAGCTGGTATTTGTAGGTACGGTCTCTCTCAGCCACCAGCTCAGCCAAAGAATGTCACAGTTGCAGTTCCAGGGATTGTGATGCAAATGGACTCGCTGCAGGTGGTGCAAAGGTGTGAAGAGATCGTGGGGCAAAAAGGTAAGGTTGTTGTGAGCCAGGTTGAGCTCTCGTAAAGAGTGCAGGTCATCGAAGGAGTTCCGCTCTATGGTTTGGACTTGGGCGTGCATCATCCACAGCTTCTGAAGATGGACGAGACCCTTAAAAGAACTGGGCTGAATGAGGGTGAGCTGGTTCCCGGACATCTCCAGCTCATCCAAACGAATCAAGGGCTGAATATTGGGGACCTCTTTGAGGTTACACATGCCCAGATTCAGGTAGCGAAGGTTACTCAAGCCCTGAAATGCTCCACTGGAAATGTAGGAGAGACGCTTCAGCTCTCCCAAGTCCAACCGCCGCAGGGAGGGCAAGCGACTGAAGGCATCAGACGGTATGCTCTCAATAGGGTTATTCCTAAGCCACAGCTCTTTCAGTTTTGATAGATACTCAAAGGCGCCATTTGGGATGGTTGTGAGGCGATTGTCAAAAAGCTCCAGAGTGTTAAGGCTGGTCAGCCCGTTGAAGGCGCCAATCTCGATGTTGCGGATGTGGTTTCTGCTGAGCTGAAGAATCTCAAGGTGTCGCAGATGCTTGAAACTGTCTACTTTGATGACCTGGATCTGATTGTCCTGAAGGTTTAGATACCGTGTATTGGTGGAGATGCCATCAGGGACATCCTTTAGCCCTCTGCGTGTGCAGATGACCTTACTAAACTGATTACTGCAGGAACATACAGAAGGACAGGTTTGGGCTCGTACCAATCCGGCGACAACAAGCAACTGCAGGGCTAAAAGCAGGAGAAACAAGGGGTCAAACCAAGCCCCTTTCCATCTAGGACCTCTCAACATCTGGCGCTGATGGTAAGAGGTCATCTTGTTCAACATTCATAATTTAATGCCCGCTGAGTTTCTCTCCATAAACATTTATAGGCAGTCTGAAAAAGAGGAAAGAGGAAAATAAATCTGTTAGCAAAGTATGTCAAGTTGACTTGTCAGAGTAGCATGATGGCAGTCAAACAGAAAATCAAATTCCGCTGATGTTCTGCAATTGATCAAGAAGAACATTCTTCTGTCAAATGGAAATGCATGTACATTTCTGATATTCTGATGAAAACAAGCATTGCTGTTTAGGCAGTGCACATGCAAAACAGAGTTTTTCTGATGTGACTGATGAATTCAGCATCATTACCATCACAGCTGTTAAATAAGCCTGCACATAGAAGCACACACCCTACAATACACTCAAAGTGTAAATGACCGAAAGATGCAGTTTCTTGATTTCTTTTTGTTTTTGCACTGTATGTAATAGCAGACCTGAGCTTAGTCAACTAGTTCACTTTGACCTGACTATTTTTTATCCCCACTTTCAAGACTTGCTGAAATTAACACAGTGAAAAAGATGGGGAAAAACATCAAAAATATCAATTTATTAGGAACGTCATTTTCAAAGGAAAAACTATCCACACCCAGTAAAGGAAATGCATGTGTGATGTTATTGTAATGCTTAAAAGCAAGATATTTTTTGTACATTTGTTTCATTATAATATTATCAAGTGCCTTGAGTGTGAAATTCCCTAAACCACCCTGAATCTTTTATGCTATGCACTAAAATGAGATATATGGAAATCCTGTCACAGCAAGCTGTCAGAGGGATGGATTAAGGTGCAGACAGGTCCATCACTGGGCATATCTAGCAGATAAGGATGTGTATTTGGCTTGTATATTCAACTCTATGTGCTTGCACATGCTATGAAGATACATAGCAACCGAATTGTCAAAACCCACAAGAAATGTGCCACTGCTACAGCACACACTAAATTTAAAATCCCTTCACCCTGCAAGTCTCTGCTCTCATTACTTGCTCAAGTGTTCTTATGAAAAATAAGATGTCTTATTACCTCTGCTGTTTGCAAATAGGTTACTATAATCAGTATTGTTATAAATAATGAGAGGGAAATAAAATGAGAAAAATTCAGCACCCTTGAAACTCGCTTTGACAAGCAAAATTGAATTTCTGTATATTATGAAGTGAAGCAACTGAGTATCTTGAAATACATAGAAATGCTTTCATTTATGAGATCAAGCAAGCTATGTTATAACTACTCTCAGAATCTCTTAACACAGAAATGAAATAAATATGAGACAGATAGCTTACCGAACAGTATGGCAACAGGCGATGTGGACTGAAGTCGCATGACACCAATAAAAACGTCAACCTCAATGCATGAGTGGGCTGCATGTTGGTTGATATACAGTAAAAAAATGCTGAAGATGATTGTGAACTTGACTTTTGTCAGTATTAGATTAGTCTGTTGTTAGAAGCAGTCTGAATCCAGACTGAAAAATATCACATACTTTGTCAGTGACGATCAAGTTTAAATATCTCAGTCTCCTTAGAATAAAATTAATGATTCAATTAGAATTATTCGTCTCTCTTGTCTGTAATATCCTATTGAAACGTCTCGGATGGTCTCACTGTGCATCTGTGCTGCTGATCATCTTATAAAACTGTTAAAAGTGAGGACTCTGATTGATTTAGTCACAGTGAGACGTTAATCTTGCTAGTAGGCAATGAATGTTAGTTAGCAGCAGCGTAATTGACACCTTACTGTGAGAAGCTGAGAGAACTTCCAATGGACGCACATTTAATGGGATGCGTGAGGTAATCAGGGCATGTCCTGGCAGGAGCCTCTTTTTCATTACCAAAAATAACCATGGAATTTACAGAGGTAGCACAATAATCTCTCAGGTATTGATTGAGTGATTAGCTCGAGGCCTGCATCAAAAGTGGGAGACACGTGAATTACCACACATCATCCTACATGCACAAAACCTACAAGTATAAAACAAGTATAAAACAGTAAGACTTAGGCAGGAACAGGAAGTTTTCTGACACACACTTTTCACAATTGTCACATTCAAACTCACATGTGTTTGACATATTTTAAACCAGTCTCTATATGTCTGATTATGCAAAGGCATTTTATACACTGATGATACAAAATGGTCACTGGGGACATACAGAGCCCTTTCAAATGGTACTACTATGTACACTGTAGGTAGTAATATGTACCATTTAGGGGTAAACAATTTTTAAAAGTACTAATATGTACCTTACTGAGATATATATGTTGTTATTATTAAGATATAAATATGCTGCAGGGAAAAATTCCAAATAATTTGATGATATTTGCATAATAATGTTTCTTTGAAAACTGTAGCTATTTCCTATAGGAATCAATACTTTTTTAAATCACAGGCATTAACAGCATTTTAATGATCATAAGCAATTTCATAATTATTCGAACGCATACACAAGGCTTGTCCTTGCTCTTTGTTGATGATGTTGAATCTTGAGAGTAAAACACTAATTTAATGCGTTTTGACAGAATTTTTCCCTGCAGTACTCTTTCCAAAGCCTGCATATTCCTTGAGGCCTCTAACGCCAATCAAATTAATTACTTTAGTGCTCCACAGATAAAGCTTTAACACATATATAATAACACACACACACACACACACACACACACACACACAAAACAATAAAAGACAAATATGAAGTTGCTGAAGCATTTTTTGGAGTAAATTAAAATAAGCTTCTTTATAAAGTACATCAGTATAAAAATCTAATAAACAATAACCTCCTTCAGAGAGCTGTTGAAATCGTATTTTTTTCAGCTTTTGGACTAATTTATTTTAATACTGTCTCAAACAGACACCCTACTCTTGCTCAAACACTATATTCACCTGAGTGCTACAGTATAAGCTCATATGCAATTAAAATGCACAGCTGATAGAGTCTTGTAAGTTCACTGTTGGCTATAACTTGTTCTCAGTCACTCTCTGCATTTTACTTCAGAGTCAGTCTGATAACTCTTTAAAATGCTAAGACATCAGAGAGAAGTTAAATGAGTGGACTGGAAAATGATGAATGATTCTTCTTTTTTTTTTTAACAGCTTCAATAGGACACTAGGAGGGACACTGATTAAAATCATTATACCAACAACACCCTATTGCACTATTGCTCATTATGTTGTTTATCCCCAGATTACAAAATAAATATTTTAAAAATAAATAAAAACAGCTCATAATGATCTAAATGATTAACTGAGATCTTTTTCCATGTCAGGGTTATGTATGTGGTGGTAAATCAGCCAATTAATATTCACAGAATCTTATGGCTTATCCTTGGAAGCAATCTTTCGGTACACTGTGCTCCTCTGTTTGTTATCTCAGTAAATCTCTGTTTCCTCCATTTAGGATACCAAGGGTCTCCACAAGGACAATGATCAATTTAGTGTTATAGAGGAATATACATCCAAATTCAGTCAAGACATGGTTGTGTTGTGAGTACAAAGCGTTAAACATCTCACACTAAACACCTAATAAAATATGTGTGAAATATTTAATGCTTTTAACTAAGGTAAATTGTATGTGCAATGGTAATTTCCCTTTTGTATTTTCACTGCTGGAGTTAGAGGTAACATAAAATTGCATAAGCAGTTATTAACTAAATCTAAATATTATGTAAAAACATTTAAATACACAGTACAACGTTCTGGAGTGTGCTCTGCTTATTTGCCCTAGAAGTATAAAAGGACAAACCAAACAACACGCTAAAGTGAGTTCTCAGGAGACACTGTGTTGGCTCCTCAGGACCTGGAAACAATGGCTTACAGAAAGGATTTTGCTTATGGGACGCCTGCCAAGGTCTTTACTTAAATATGGAGACTGTGTTGAAGCCAAAGAATAGGCTTTACAAATTGAAGCCCTCCATTTACATTTACAAAAACTGAAGTGCACAATAAGTACATGTCATGTTCACCTTGAGTAGACAATAACATTAAACAATGGGATAAAACTGACGTTGTAGTATGATTTAGTTTGAAAGTAATTGTGAAAAGTATGATCCTTTGCAATTTATTTCACGCTCATTAAAATTATTGCAATGTTCCAGCTCATTGAAATAAAACCAAAATCCTTTACTGCATTAAACAACAAGGTGTACAATACAATTCAATTCAGCATCTGAACGTCAGTATATTCTAAGGAGTGTGATGCACATCTTTCAAATGATCGAAGTCCTATCCTACCGGTGTGTTTAAACAAGTAAAAAATCAATACCTTACTTGCCTCTTAGAAGGGCTTTTCAAGCAGTTTAGCCAGAGAAAATAGATACAAAACGAGGGAGTAATGCAAATTACTCCCACATAGATCTTCCTCAGCTTCCTTTGCGCATCCAGTAGGAGTCTTAGCCTGTCAAGTCATTTAGGCTGAAGCATCTATGGCCAGGTATAATCGCCATAATCATTGGATTGTGCCAAAATAACTTATGCTGCCTCCATTATCATAATGACACTGATGAATAATCAGATGAAATGGCCATAATCACTCTTTTTTTTTTCCTCGCTCTTCTCTGGCTGTGTGGGTGGATCAGGCTGCAGGGAGATGTTGTCCATGGATCTAATGTTCCCACCAAAAACGTCTTAAGCCAAAACTTGCAGTACTCAAGACTTGATCTTGGTATCAAGGCCATTTTGGTTTTGGTTTTGACTCTAATACTGCCCATACATGACATGATTTTCAAACTCATCAGATCGCTGTTCCTTTCATACTATACGACTCTGGTTTGCTACTTCTGGTTTGCACATTACATGACGGATTGGTAGCCAAGGGTTACACATTACACAATATTTGACTATAGGAAGAATCCCAGACTGTCTTGTTTACCAAATGCATGCGCTAGAAGAAACCTGTGATCCAGGTTTTCTGTGTGCTGATTTGCAGCGGAAAAAAAACAAGAAACACAAATATACTTTGCCCTGTATCCTGCTCTCTCATTGGCTGTATGTCGTTGCTGGTGTCATTTTCAGTCATAACACATTTCACACTGCACGGCTCTGAGTTGCAGACAGGACAGATATATAGCCTGCTAAATATTTCCTAGGCATCTGCGACGCATTGTGCTTCTCTTAGATCGCCTCTTTGATAATTCAAACAATTCAATCATCACTGATGTTAATGAGCACTGATTTGCCTTAGATTTTGTATTTATCGATCTTTAGAAAACTGTCAGTGAGTGAAAATCAGGCCTTAAATCGTGTAGTGTGTACGCAGCTTAAGAGGACTTGAGATTTTATTTCAAGACCTGTCAAGACCACAGCTGCAGGGATAATCACTAACTTGCCGGTGCATTGTCTGATTCATTTGTTAACATTATTAATGTGATTGGATCTAAAACTTACTGCTTTAAACGCAATCAACATACTGTAAATAAATATATACACTTATTTCTAATTTGATTTCTTTTGTTACTGTTGTTTTGTTTGTGACTGTTCTTTTGTCACAAAAATTATGATTAATGTTCACAAAAAAGTACTTGTATGAGATATTGTTTTTTTATATTCTAACATATGATGTAATTGAGTAACATCACAAGAGCAAGAGAGCTGTTTTCACAAATATCAGCATGATTGCAAAAGTGATACTGATTTTACACAAACATTCAGTAAACCAGAAGCCAATATTAAGTGACTTACATTTTAGACACAATTTTAAAAGATTTAACAAACTGTTAAATACTGTTAACAAATAACTGTTAACAGATAACAAACTATTGTGTATTTCCGAGGAACACTCAGCGGTGTTCTGTTACTGAATGAATCAGCTTCTTTGAACAAAGTAGTTGAATAAATGACTCGCTAATTAAATGATTTGCTGCCACTTATCGTCAGTTTAAGTTTCATAGTGTCACTTATTTTTCCATCTTATTTCTATATTCAAAATATTATTTTTTTAAAACATTAATCTCATAACATTGTTTACATAGTAATAATTGTAGTGAAAATGACTTTTTATTATTTTTTCAAGACATTATTTAGGCAGTAGGCCTAAATGTGGATCTTTCAGATGAATTTAAGGAGTGCTAGTTGGGTTTTGGTCTTGACTCGGTCTCACTCTGCCTTGGTCTCAGTTTAGGTCTTGTTAGGTCTTGACTACAACACTATTGGGATTCCCTTATGGTATCCTGCTAACATTCATCTACAATTACCTTATTAATAATAAGTTCATGTAATTACTATTGATATTTGAACATTCCATTAGTCTTGCCGCTTTTAATATCACTACTAATAGTATCGACCTGATGAACTTGTTAAAGAAACTACCTCAGAATTACCATTAGCTCAGCCCAGATACCCTTGGGCCTTCAGACGAGAGCTCCGACTTTCAAGAGTTTGAATCTGCAGAGATAAACACAGGCACAAACACACAGAGAATCACTTGCAATTTAATTGTTTTTCCTCTGGCCTATTAAATCAAGAAAATGAAATTGCAATCATTACTTGTAAGCATGTTAGCAACTCTCACTTGGGAAATTATGACCTTCCACAGTTAATTTAGTCACCTATTTATATTCACAGCAAAAAGAGAACTTGCATTCTCTAATGAACAACACTCAGCTGTGCAATACTACAGGGAAACTCACAGTTATAGATGAGTTACAGATATTGACTTAAATCAAATCTGCTGTCTATATTTACGGCCAGTTGCTAAATCGTTAGAGGACCTTATGCCGATAGTCAGTTTTATGGTCTTGCGATGGCCTTAAATATTGACTGGAATCATTTAACCATGAGATATGGCATGTACTGTCCTGCAGAAAGCTATTTGGATTTGCTGGAGAATAGACAGTGCAGTGCTGTATTAAGCATGTGACTGCAAATCTCAGGCAGAGGCAGGAGCCGTGGGGGTAATTCACTGGCTGTGGAATGGTGCACCCCCATATTTCCTGATGTCGTGAGGGCCTTGTTAGCAAAAATATTGGTGCACTTTTAAACTGTCAGGACTTCTGCCAAAACCACATCCCACAGCACTGCAGAAGGTTAGTGAAAAAAGCTGGTTAGTGAAGATTTAATCTCCATCTTGATCATATTCTTGAGCACGCATAGCACTGTTGCGCCAGTTAACACAGTTACTGAAAGCAGCTCTCGATAAATTGATGTCAATGTGGCACCGAACATTTCTGTGTAGCTATTCTGAACACACTACATGGGAACATCAGGACTTTATCAGATTTGCCCATATAATGGTATTAGTCATCATCACAACAGACCCTAGCAGATAATCTATCAGAGCGGAAGTGTTCGAATGACTCGTATGTGGCTCTCCAACCACATCCCTGGGAGAAAATCCATATTGTAATGGGCTAAGTTGTTGAGTAAGAATACAATTACTAGACAAAGAGAGTCTTGGCAGGAGTCGGCCTTGGTGGAAATACACAGCTGGAGGGATGAGGATCTTGCATATTCTCATTGTGTTTTAGAATTTGTTAGTGAGCTGTTCAACTCAACTGTCTATGTGTAAAAACACAAATATATTACAAAAATAAAAAGTCCAGAGAAAGGTTGAAAACAAATAATTATTAGTTACACTAATACCCGGTTAGTTACACCTTATTGTCCCTGCTGTTTCCCCCTGTGGTTAAGTCAAAGTACTTGTAATATCTGTAGTGACAGAGCACAAGATGCTCTTCTTCCAGACTATGCAAGCAGAGCGATAACTCCTGGGCCTGGCCCCTTCAGTTTACTTCAGTGTTCAAATTGAAAATCAGGGAAGCAGAGTGCTGACTATGCTAAAACACAGCAGACAGCAATCTTTAAAAGCGCACTGCACTGACCCCTGAATGCAATATAAACGAATCCAGAATCACAGGGACTGTACCTCATGAAATATGAAATGTAAAATCAAGAGTCACCTTTCAACATGTACCTGTAGTATTCTAGACCGCATACTATGCCCATATAGACAAAATAGGCTGTACAATAAGAATCTTATATAATATATATGGATTTTTTAAACTTGGAATGTTTTTGCACAGAAAAGTTTAAAACAAAACAAAAAAGACTTAACTACTATGTACTTACATTTAAATTAATCATTTGACACAATGCACTTATTGTGTACATACAAGTTTTTTACAGTGTACTTATATTTTTTAAAATACCTGCATGTAATTAATTTCTGTAATTACATCTATAATTACACTGTTGACCCAACCCTTACACCTTAGCCCACCCTTAAACCTACCTATACCACCAAACCTGCCACTAACCTTACCCATATCCCACCTCAATAGCAGCAGGTGTTTTGTGATACAATATGAACATAATAAGTACATTGTACTTCATTTTTGATGTAAGTACATAGTAGTTAAGGCCATCTAATATAAAGTGGCACCTGCTAGCCTGATAGTATACAGTAATACCGGCTGGACCAGTGGTCCTTCATGCTTACTTTTTTACTAAAATTTGTACAGTTCACATTGTATGCATTCATACATTGTATGCATAGTGTGAGATTGCTTTGACAATTCAAATATCAATATATAAATAAAAATAATAGTCTTAAATACTGTTTAATCATCTTAAATGGTATGTGGCACACTTTTTCTGCGATCTTACTGCATATCATGTGTACAGGTGCTTTTTACATACAAGAAACATATTCAGTGGCAAAGTGCAAGTGGTTGTCGTGGTAACAAACAATGATACATGCTTGTAATAGTGAGGGAAAATATCCCATACTGAGGCTATCACTAAAGATTGACAATGAGAAAAATCAGCAATTTTGCATAAAATTGTTTTCTCTATGTTGTTTTAGATCATGCATTTGCTCACTCCTGTCTGTGAAGGACCCAATTATGCGGGGTTCCGCGAGCTTTCCATACACTAAAAAATGCTGGGTTAAATACAACCCAGTGCTGGGTAAATATTGGACAGAACACATGCTGGGTTGTTTTCAACCAACAGTTGGGTTAAATGTTTAACCCAACCTTCTGGGCAGTAACCCAACCGCTGGGTCTAAACAACCCTATCGCTGGGTTTGACCGTATTTTACCCAGCGCTGGGTTGTATTTAACTACACATAAATAATTACCTCATAGCACCACCTAATGTCAAACCAGTGCTAATACCAGTATAATCCATCCAACCTTTCTCCAAATCGCTTGTCCTATGTAGGGGTCGCAGGGATGCTGAAGCTTATCCCAGATTCTTGGGCTGAAAGCAACTGTATAATTGTCTAGGATAATTGTCTGGTAAAATTGTCTATAATTGTAGTACCTGATCTTTTGATAGACCTAAAAGTCACCTAAAGTCTTTATTTATAGCTTATGGTAGCCAACATATTCATAATTCATATACAGTTTTTTTTTTCAACATCAACAACATCAGCATCAGAGCGCTGGGTGTCGTTATCACTTATCACTTTATTTTAATATTAATCGAATTGGACCCAGATTTATTCTGAAAGAAAACTCTGCTGTTGCTGTAGTAACGGAACTTTCATGCACATTTGATTGACAGATAAACCGCACGCTCTTATTTCAGTGTTGTTTTTTATTATGTGTATATTTCAGCTACCAGTTTGATTTGTACATTGAGTTGAACAACATTAATTTAAAGTTAAAGACTGTCTGCAGCGACTCAGGATGCATGTTCCAAATCCTGCTGCACCACAGAGTGCCACTTACATAGTTTACCATAAAACCCACATTATATTTGTCCTAAATTATTATTAATGTTTATAATGACTTTATCCTAGGCTGGAAGATTGTGTATCTTTCCGCACAATGTTTGTCTTTCTGTCTGTATCTAATAATAGCCATAGGTCACGCTTTCTCTTTCCATTTGCTCTGTTTTGTCAAACACTGTACTTCAAACTCATCGATGCACCTTTGTTAATTCCTGAAGTGAACTTTTATATTTACTGTTTTAGACTTCTGTCTTGAATTGGGTGCAATATCTGTGAGTTGTTCTAAATGCAGCACTGCGCTTCTTGTCCGGTGTGCGACTACATTTCTCCCATGAATTAAATGCGCGTCCTTGAAAGCGCGCAGTTTTCTAACATATTTACTTTAACTTCTTAGGTATAGTATCAATGGTATGACCTTTCAGATGCGTCTGAAATTACAAAAAATATATATTTAATTGTTTGATCAAAATTATTGCTAGGGACAGTTTGGTAGTCGCTGGATATTGGTAGGGACATGTCCCTTGCGTCCCCCCCCTAATTCTACGCCCCTGCCTGTAGTACTAATACCCTTCTCAGCTATGTATGCATATGCATAACTTTCTGGCTAGAAATGAACTTAAACCTTTAACCAACTGAATTTCCATACGCCTAACTTAGCAAGATGTATTCTGAGCTGCATGTACTGATATGACTTGTAAATGTAAATGTCCATTCTTAACCCCAGCGAAAATGTTGTAAGCATAGTTACGTACGTAGTGCTTAGTATCTTCTATTAAAGATGCTAAAAATAAGTAGTATTATATGCTAAAATCATAAAGTAATTGTAAATAGAATTACTCTCCTCACAAGTCCCATAGTACAAAAACAAAGCTTAAAATCCAAAAAAAGACATCTAAAAGCAGGGCTAAAATGTCTGAGCAGCTCTGCTCTGCTGTGGCCCCTGTTTGACGCTAGTATGATTTCAGAACAAGGGGTGGGTAGAGTGAAACACACTATGTATCATGGGTTTTCAGAGAACCGTGCCATGTTTTGCTGCAGTGAATGCAGGCTTTCCTCTTTCAAGTTGCTGTGATTTTAATTCAACGACTGGACCCCACATTGTGTCCAGGCTGTTGCACAGCAGTTGTGAGTTAGAGCTTACTCTCATTCTCTCTCTGTCTGTCTGTCTACTTCTTTCTGTCTCCCTTTCTCTCACACAGACAGCTCGCTTAGGAATAATTCATGGCTTTGCATTAGAGCCTCTACAGTCACTACTAAACAATTGCAAAATCAAATTGTTACCGTTGTTTACAGTTTTTATGGTCTGTATCTTCGAAACGGGTGTTTTAATAATGGCTGAGATCAACCGAGTTCAATTCCACTTTGAAGTGCTTGTCATTGTTTCCTGTTAAATCTACTGCACAGCCAGTCCATAAAGCATTGCTCTGGCAACGAGAAAGAGATACTGTCAAGAGTATACAGCATGACTGTTTTCATCTTGCATCAAACGGAATTGGAATTTACAATGCTGCATGGCACACTACGTTATGTAAACACCTGGGGTCCTTCTCCTCCATTTGTGCAAGCTACCTCTCATATTCAGTGTCCCTTTAAGGCAAGTTGACGATGCCCAGCGCAACGGGCAATGAGCTTACAAGTACAGCTACTATTTCCCTGAATGTGGAAAGCTCCAAAAACTGAAATAACATCTCACAACAATGATACTACAAGTTTTACTTTAGCTCACACAGTTTATCTGGCTGTATCAAGTATCGTGCATGCAAGAGTAAACACATTCTCTCTCTAAAAAAACAAAACAAAAAACAATTGGCTTTTTTAACTAAAAGTCGGAACTTTCAATCCTTATACTGTAGCTGCTAAATTTCTTTGTGTAGCCCATTTCCATCCCTCTATACTGTCACTGTAGACATGTAAACACTTTGACAGACCTTGAAAATCACAAAACTTAACTGTCATTAAGGCTAAGCTTCAACATGTTCTCTACTTCTGTCTAGGGCATTTCATAAAGGAAACGTCACTCGAGTAACATTTATACAAATGAATTGTAATGGTTCTTGAGGCAGAAACTTTTGAATATTTAAATAAGTGAGGGATTTGAGTGTTGTGGTAGAGGGAATGATTGTCAGCGAATATCGGCTTAAAGGGACAGTTTACCCAAAAATGAAAATGTTATCATTTACTCACCCTCATGTATGTATGCCCTGTATGACCTTTTTTTTTCTTCCGTGGAACAAAAACTAAGATATAAAAAAAAAAAAAAAAAAAAAAAAAAAAAAACCTGTCTTACTTGATCCATACAATGAATGTTATAGGGGTCCAGTGTTGTTTTGACCTCCAAAATATCTTATAGAAATAGAAATAAAATCATACAGCCTACTTTATGATACTCCATTATGTCGCACACAAAACAGAAAATAAAACGTAAGATAAAGTAATTTGTAAACAATGACAGAATTGTAATGTTTAAACTTTTTCAAATTGAACCTACACTTCCATTATTATTATTTTTTTTTTAAAGAAATTGATATTTTATTCAGCAAGGGTGCATTAAATTGATCAAAAATGACAGTAAAGACTTTTACATTGTTGGAAGTTTCTGTTTTCAACATTGATAATAATGAGAAACGTTTCTTAAGCATGTTACAATGGTTTCTGAAGGATCATGTGACAGTAATACAGGAGTAATGGCTACTGAAAATTCTTGCAATTACAGAAATAAATTACATTAAAATGTACTGAAATAGAAAATTGTATTTTATATTATGATAATGATAATAGTATCATATCAATCATAATATTACTGTTCTGTACTGTACTTTTGACCACATAAATGCAACCTTGGTCAACACAGGAGACTTTCAGAAACATTTAAAAAAAAATCATACCGACCCCAAATGTTGGACCGGCAGTGTGTTTCAAATACAGTGATGTTTTGGTGGTGCAGCAAAAAAATCGCTAGAGTGAGGTTTACTAATGAGTCTATGTTATTCTGCCCACAATCAGAAAGAGTCATTAGCTTTGCTTCACTCTCCTTTCAATATCTCCTTTTTTTTCTGGCAAACTAATGTGAAGATATATCCATTCTGTCTGCCTCTTAAACTGAACTCAAGAGACAGAGGAAGACAGAGCAGAATAGAGAGAGTCAGGAGACTGAGGCAAAGAGTGATAGTGGTGCATTAAAAGGCAGAGCACATACAGTGCAGAGCCACATTCATTATTCATTAGCTAAGTTACCATGTGTAGTAATTAAAACACAAAATCTTTGTCTAAAACAGAAATTGCTTTATCAGAAGACTCCAAAAATTCATTTCTGGAATTAGATTCATTCTTAGATTGTCTGAATGTACACCAGGCATTCAAAAGAATCATTCGATGGTGATGCATGTCACTGTACAGATACTACAGATGTGGCAGATTCAGTGTTACCATGAGAACTTAGTGTTTTCCTTTGTGATTCTGCTTAAATTAAACGATAATTGTGGAAGGCGAAAATAGAGCAGTCAAGAAGAGTGAGGAAAAAGACAACAACGGCCTGACCCTCCTGGTTGGGCACAAATGAAGGAGCTACAGCTAGCATGGTGCTCATCCCGTGCATACAGATTGCATTACACAGCCAATCCACTCAAAGAGCCTTTGCTCCTCTGATGCACTGACATGCTTTAGTGTGTGGAAGGGGCCAGTTTCACTCAGTTAAGTGGTCCCCCATGGTCGATTAATACAAGGGAGACTGTTTTACTCATCAACCACCATTCTCAATATCGATGAAGGTCCCGTTACCGAGATGCTAGCTGTTGTCATTATCACACCTACCACTGTTGCTCTCTGAAAAGTACGACATATAGAGGCTGATGCTTCTTATATTGACTCGTGGTGGATGAACCGAAGTCTTCAAATGAGATGGGTGGTTGCTGATGACAATCTGCTTGATTAATTTAGCGATGTATGGAACATTTGTTTGCACTCTTATCAGCAGAGGGATTATCCAACTGGACACTCGGCATCCATTTGAGGGAATGAGATGTGGCTGAAGCGCCGCCTCTGCCGAGGTATCTATCACACCGACACGGCACTGTCACATACAAAAAACATGAATTACAACGTGAGCTTCTGCTGCATGCGCGTTCGAGCGGCAGCACTCATTCAGTGAAGGGAACGTGCTATAGCAACCCAACATCCAGCTTCTGGTGTGAAAGCAGCACACTGCCCCAAATCTCATTCAGCACACCTACATGTTCCTGTGAGCTATGTTTTTCACTGTTCAAAACAAATATTTCCACCTAGTCATTAACCTTAATGACTGCACACCACAGACAATGCAGAAGCGAACAGGGGAGGCAAACAGTGGTAACCATTACTTTCCCTGCTTGAGATGACAATAGGAGCAGCTGAGGGCCTCCAAGCTATAATCTGACTGTGGCTGTATAGTCTCCTCCGTCATTAGTATTGACTCTGCATGAAGCCTGGCCAATTGAAGCACTCAGCTGCTAGCATGCCGGCACACATATATCCAGTGTGCTTCAAGACCCTGAGTGGCTCTCCGGGAAGGCCGGCAGATTACCTAAATTCGTTCTGTTTTCCAGTTTCATAAAACAACTGGAATATTTGGATAGTGTGGTAAAATCTCCAACAGAAACCAAATGAAGTGGTTTTAGGATGAAATCAATTATGATGCAGGAATTCCCTAGGAATATTTTTTAAGAACAACTATGAAACAGATCTGCCTCTAAACTAGATGAGTGAAATTTGAAGCTTATGACCACACGTCAATTGCAATCTATATTACAATTTTTCTCAATCGCTTTGGCTCATTTTTTAAACAATCTTACTATTCTCTAATTGAATGAGAAACAACACATTTTATGGGACTATATCCTACTTTTTATTGATACTGACTGTCTATATTGCTACTGTATTGTGTATCACACTAAGCTTTTTAAAAGTATATATTTCAACAGTAGGTAAACGTTTACAAGGAAAAGTCATGTTGTACTGTACGCATTTGTATGTATACAGCACATTTATTTTTTTTGCAGCAATGTGTTACATGTAAACAGAAAATATTCCAGGTCCTAGATATTTATCAAATATAAATGTATGCCTGACAATTTTTGATGTTTGGAGCATGTGATGACTTATACAATTAAATAATATTTAGAAGTTGTGAGGATTATGACAGTTGCACTGAGAATCAACTCATCAGTTTTGATTAGCAAGCTATTTAGTTATTGTGCAAATTGTTCTCTACTCTTGTGCCAAAACACATGCAGTTTACCTGAATAAGAATCTGGTGTGAACAAGAAACTAATTTTCAGTGATCAGAACAATCAGTCTCCCTTTAGAATTGAATTGAAAGTCTATTCAATTTCAATTAATTTAAAAGAGGTAGAAAACAGGATATAGAATTGCAATTTAAATTTGAACACAAAACCTACAATAAATTAAAAGTCATTGAAATTTTGACTGCAATTTTTTAAATTAGAAAAGCTTATCAAAAAAAAAAAAAAGTTTAAACAAGTTTTAAAAGGTTTGAAATTTGAAGTTTTATAGGCCTAAAGGGACAAATACAATGATAGGACAATAGTATGACAGAATAATAAAATAGATAAAACAGCAGACAAACACATAATAGATGCTTTATTGAATAAATGGCAATATGATCACCTAAACCAAAAGCATCAAAACAGAGTGAATGTATTTATATTTTCCTGCATTTGCTGCTCAACCACTCTGGCCAGACACTGCCGCATGGATAGCAGTATGTGTCAGTATGCGTCTGCCGGGATGCCAAGCTGTTTCCATCTATATCCGCCTCTTCCATCATATTAGGAGAGTCTGTTGGTTGGCAAATGTTTTTATTGTGGAACAAGCTTCGACCCCGGACCCTGTCACAACAGTATGTATTCTAGGAAGTCTGTGATTTATCAGCCTCAAAGACACAGATCCCTTTGACACAGTTCTGTTTGTGAATCCAGGCCAACTGATCTGAGAGGCTTGAAAAAGCCAACTGTTTTCAAGTTCCTCTCCAATATCCGAAATATGCTGAGAGTGGGAGAAGACATCCTCTTGAGGAGGGGAGGGTGGCTGTTTGAAAAGGGGTTCCAATATAATGAGCAGCCCAGATTTGTACTGTGCCTTCCACGGCGGTGATGACAAACATACAGTGCAATCAAGGCAAAGTGATATTTATAAGCTGAGCTGAGCTGAGAACACCTCCCTCTCTGTCTCCACTGACTAATCTCACTGAACAGTACAATTTATGCCATTTGGCTCATCTGTAGGATATAGTGTTGACATAGGATTTCTGAATTAACAATCAACACGGAGGCTGTTGCTATTGTGTGACAGCACAATCTCTATGGCGGGCTCTGACTGAGCCACAAAGCCAGAGTATTTCAGATGCACAGACATTTATTACAGTTATCGAGGCCTGAGGGCATGGGAATCAATTTTCATTTTCACTGAAATGAGTGGTTTGCTTAATAAGCTGCTCAAAGGACCTATCTCCGTAGATTTAAAATGCACGAACTCTAACCTCTCCGTTCCTATGCATCTGTGCAACACCCTGGCTCCTCTCCAGTGCGCCAAATGTCTGTCAAAAAGGGTTTTTGCATCCGCGTATGGCATTAGACATCTGCTGCAAAACTAAAACCAGTGCAGCATGTTCGCTCCATCATTCATCTGTAGCCATTTGGGCTGCATCCTGTTCCCCAAGACCTACATCTTTTTATTACGTAATTCACATTAGGCGATCTGCTCCTTGCAACGACCACAGGCAGACTCATTATAAATCATACACTGATATCTCCATCACATAATAAAAGAGACCATGAAGGATATAAAATGCGTTCGAGCAAAAAACATCAATAGGTGTGCTTATATATCAATTCTCACAGCTTCACCGGTCTATAAAAGAAGCCATTTTGGATGGATCTAATTGTTAGCTTGTGTCACTATGCAGGGTAGCTCATTACATATATGCTTGATGAATTTTGATATGGCTCCAAGTGGGATTTGAACCCATGACCCCAATATAACTCGGCAGGCAAGTAGGCAATGAGCAAGGAAACCATGGTTAGGCCATTCCAGGAGCACATTCACCTCAGCGCAATCTAAGGGAGATCTACTGTGACAACCAACATACTGCAGGTAATAAACCACGGTATCTTCGCTCCGGTACAAATTCACAGAAGAGTAATGTGAACAGGCATTCACTGAAGCCACATGACCCAGCAACAGCCTTTGGTGATTCCAGAATTATCATCAGCAAGAAGCCTGAATAAAACACATAAAAACCAGAGGGTTTCTTCATAGCTCAGTCATCCTGGGTACTAGATCAGATAAGAGGATTGTTAAAAGTTACAGGATAAACAAAGCTTTACAAGCTTGTGCCTTGTAGTCTTGTGTCCAGTATTTTTTTTAGCAGAATGATTCTTTAATTTATTGGCAGTACTAATGAATGAAACAAACTGTTTGACTACACTGAAAAAAAGTGGTGTGGGAATTAATTTGAATTTAATTTTCTAGTAAATTTCACAAAAAATGACAAAGAAATGGCAAGAAAAACTATTAATTAAACCTGAAATTTTGAAGTACAAAAAAACATTTTTATAAAAACAATTTATAGTTTATCGTTGCTAGTATTGTATTTGAGATGTATAGTGTAGATGATATTGTTTTCAAACACAACAGATAGATTTTATCAGTAACCACAAAAGAATTGAATGTTGGTTGTTACCATTTCACAATGGCTGACATAAGCATGAATGCATCTAACAAGGGCTATCGATTCTACAGTAATGGTCCAAAGGTCAAACATTTTAGCTGAAGAGGAAGTCAGACATTTATCCTACTTAAAATTCCATCATTGTACTATTGTTACTTTAAATTCTGCTGGGACAGAGTAATAGGGATGCCACACGATTAATAAAACACCATTTTTAAAGAGAAAGCCAGTGTGGCTGTGTGTTTGGAAGAAGCGGTGCTCACTGCTGGCTGGATTATATCTTGTCTAATAGCACTTCTTCTGACCCGAGAACAGTACACCAGCGGTACGGTCATTCATTCGGCCTCACTGCATTAACACTCCAGCACTGAGAGAACAAAAATTACATTTACAATTTTGCCAAAACACAATCCTCCCCATTTTTAGCATATCTTTTGCATCTAAAGATGAAGAAGCTAGTCTATACCATCCTTTCAATCTATGTCATTAAACTTTTTTAATTTTGCACAGCATGACCCACATTAGAGATGGTCTTTATGAAGCATCAGGGTGGGCAGAAGCATTTCAACTGCTTCATTTTTCTCTAAATGGCAGAGATTACGGAGGTTAATGTGTGCGATATTGGCTAAATGCTCTCGTTTACAGGCTCCTCCTTGCCTTAGGGGAACTGAATGGTATCTGGCATTTTTTTTGGCTCAGCAGACACATTCAATACATTAACACTCATCTTCATGATAGCATGCCAGTGCCTGCATTACACACTGAATCTTGTTTCTTTGAACTGCTTCTGACATATTATCAATCAAATAAGAGCTTGGGGATAAGGAATGTCCAGCCCAAGAATTAATTTCAGGTCACGAGCTTAATAAATAGAGAAAGAGAAAGAATGCTTCCACAATAGAAAGGTGGAGATACTCTATTGGAAACAGTAGAACTCGATTCTTGCAAACTGCAGATTAATATAATGATTTATTTATTTTTTTTAAATTGTGACCCCAACGGATATTGATTTTAATCACAAATTTAATTTTAGAGAATTCATTTTCTCTAAAATACTGTAATTGAGCCATTTGATTCTTTCATTTAAGCTGGCTAAGATGATTATGGTCCACAGTGGACTGAAAATGCTCAGAACATCTGTCATGGATTATTTGCAGTGAAAGGGAAAGTTAAAGCCCATTTAGTATATTTATCTAACACAGAGAGAATCTTTATTATATCTGCAAGCATTATCTTGTCAAATATTGTTGTTGCTCTGTAATTCTTTCATTTTAGGAGCTTAAAGGGGACCTACTATGCCCCTTTTTACAAGATGTAAAATAAGTCTCTGATGTCCACAGAATGTGTATGAGAAGTTTTAGCTCAAAATACCCCACAGATAATTTTTATAGCTTGTTAAAATGCCACTTTTAGGGTATGAGCCAGAACGCGCATTTGAGTATGTTGCTTTAAATGCAAATGAGCTGTTGCTCCCGGAGAAAAGGGCGGAGCTTCAAGAGCTCAAGCTCTGGCATTAGCAGTGCTAGCCTTTGCAAATAAGCATTCCACTATTACTACAAGCCTGTTATCTTTACAGAAAACATACTCTGTTTCAAAGTCAGAGTCATCTGATTATACTGTGCATAATAAATTTGCATTTATGAATTACACAAAAGGGAGCATGGCGCAAAAAAAAAACAACAACAACATAGCTGGTGTCTCATGCTATAAGTCCCACTTCTGATTATGAGCTCGAGAACTTCAAGCGATCGACTCACATTGCTTTCATATGCGACTTTTAACTAACACATTCCTATTTAAGATCATTCTGGTAGCATTTGAAGGCGGCATCAGTGAAAACAAGCATAGACAATGATAGCTTTAGCAATTAGCCTTAGAGTGCCAAGAAGCTCTTTCAGAAAGGCAATTGGAAAACAAACCCGTGATACTTATTTTGTCTGGAGCTGACGTTCGTGCACGAAGCGTTGGTATTGATTCCTAAACATATAGGGGACTTTACCGATTTTTTCCGGGATAAGCTATTTCCTTCGAAAATGAAATTTAACCACGGTGTCCTCGGCTCAGATGGGGGGAGTTTACGGAGACTCCTATGTTCATTGGTGCATCCCAAAATACAACACTTGTAATGCCTCTTTGGTGCTGACATTGTATCTCCAGCAGCTAATTTACCGCAAGAGAACAGTAATGGCGGACCGCAGCTTCTCATTCAGGGCTGTGTTTATGCTAATAGGGCAGAGAGCGTCACAAATGGGCGGGACTTTTTCCCCTCGGTGACGTGAACAGAGGGAGAATCTGAAACAGCTCGTTTGGAGAGACTGTTCATGATTTATATAAATTATAAAAAAAAAAAAAAAATGAGTGGGTGGATTTTTAACATCACTGAATTCAATAATGAAATGCCTTTAACTGAAAATTGAGTGTTTAATCTTGTCATTTTACATTATTGACACACTATTTTCCTATTTTGATACTGTGCAGTTGCTTTGACACTATTTGTATTGTTAAAAGCGCTATATAAATAAAGGTGACTTGACTTGACTTGACATTATAGGCTGGTTGTTTTCACACACTGCAGCCACACAACTGTGTTCAAACACCTTATAAAAGTGATTTTTGCATAATAGGTCCCCTTTAAGAATGCTTGAAGTAAAGTATGCATTAAGGACATCCATAAAAATGAAAAACATGAATTGGCGCATTTAAGTCTTATTTGATTGAACTTTTTATACAATGAAATTAACCAATACTTTTGCTTACACTGATAAGTACATGCAATAATTTGATAATTATTGCAGCCCATTTTTTAACCTGCTCATAATGTTCTTTCCTACCATAAACAGTAATGGTTTTCAGCACCTTCCCAAAAAAGACAGCTCCTAAATCCTCAACACCACTGGTGAAGCAACAACCCACAAATCCATGAATCATCCATCATAAATTACGTAAGCTCTTTCAAAAACCAATACATGGCACAGAAGCTTTTCCAATGAATCAGACTTGCTTATAGTGTCCATTACAGCACCTCTCTACCTTAGTGAAGTTCTGAAGCCTTGTGAGGGTTGAGTGTTAAATGCAGATTAGCACCAGTGTGAGCTGCCAGCCTTCCTGGAACTTCCTGTGTGTGTGTGTGTTTTTTTTTTTTTTTTTCAACCACAAATTAATTATAAAATGGTTATGATGCAATGTGTTAACTAATAACATTTACTTATGTGGTATTCAGGAAGCCTCAAAAGTCACTGGGGTCTATTAGAGGCAATGAGAAACAGTTGTGTCGACCATCATGGATACACTGCCTCTTTCCCCTTGTCTCTTTAGAGCATAGCAATGCACATGTGAACAGAATATGAATGACCCAACGCCATATTCTAGCAAAAGTAATGGTAAGTAGAGCAACAGAAAAGCATAAGACAGCTGAATAAATGTCCCCAAATCTACCACATCACAGCCACAGAAATAAAGCAAATCATAACCCTCTGCAGCATAGATAGATAGATAGATAGATAGATAGATAGATAGATAGATAGATAGATAGATAGATAGATAGATGGGAACACATTCAAAAGATGAAATGCATCCATTCAACGTCAACTTATAAAGAAAATAGGTTCGCTTTAAAATAGATCTGTACAGACCGGTTAGGTTAGGCTACGGTTCCTTACCCATTTCTGTCAGGAAATGCGAGCTGTGAGGCGATATCAGTAAATGGGAGCATCACTGCAGCCCTCACAAAACCCCCAGTTCATGTAGAATCCATGCACGATGTACGGAGATGCAAGTAAGAGCAGCGCGCTCTAAAGCGCTCGGTGAGCTTTGACAAAGCAAAGCAGGTGCAAAAAGGGGGGAGGGGGGCTGGAAGAGAACAAATCTTCTACAAAATATGTAAAGAAATCGGGGATAAATCTACCACCGTTGACATGTTTTGCTGGACACATAAAATAAGCCTAGTATCCACATCCGGGAAGGAAATGTCTAAACCACATGGGTTTTGAACAGCCTCGCTTTGGGTAAAATCCAGTAGAGTTAGTACTTGGTAGGTTTCACTGATCGAGATGTGCCCTTTAAAACCACTGCCATACACCGGCGTTCTTCAACGCGTACTGGCCCCATGCTCCTCAGATCTTGCCCACATCCACCACCGCAGTCCATAGATGTAACACAACGTGCTGACTCCGCTGAACGCTGTTGAATGTGTTACAGCACCACCTCAGAGCCTCCTTGAGTGCGCACTCCTTCCTCTCGCCTTCATCATCTCTGGTGAGCGATGTCCACTGCAGAGCCTCCTCAAAGTTGAACCATCGGCTCAACATCCAGCAATAACGTTTTAACTCGCGTTGCTAAAGGAGCTTCTGGCTAATTCTGCAGTTTAATGTCAGCGTACTAAACTTAATACGTTCCCTTCGTGAATCTCAGCTCAGCTCTCGTCTAGGCTCATTTAAAGCGACGTTTGTTTGGCGCTGCAGTTTCGTATGGTTAACAAATCGCTGTTGCGCCGGCCAGCTCTATGTTTCGTCAGAAAATGTAAATAGAAAGTGTAAGCACACGGAAAGACGCACCGTCTGTGAAAATGTGGCTGAGGAGAAGGGAATATTTGCAGCGATTGACGGATGATATATTAAACCTGACACCGCGCGTTTGGAACGCATCTGTTGCTGAATGATGCGCATCGTTGTGTGTGCGTGCGCAGTCTTTAGTTACTCGTTTCGCATAGAAGACAAAAAGAGCAGCATGATGTCTTTATTTAAACTTGCACTTATTAATATGTGTGGTGTGGATTTGCTCTATAATGTTTTTTCTTCTTCTTTTTTGGCGCAAATTGATGTGGGATTGCCACCTACCGGCATACATCGCCCTCTCGGTATTTCTGTTCTCTGCCAATCATGGGCAGGATAACACTAAATTTTATAAGCAGCATTATTGTTCCTTTAATACAGAGCCTTAATGTACGCAAATAATTCGTTTTTTTTTTAATAATAATTAGTTTTTTATCATTTTATATAAATAAAATAATATTTAAAAGTAATTAAGTGATAATAGGCTATATATATTTTTCAAATGTTTCAAATGTAGTATCCCCCCCAATGTACTGTATGCAGATTTACATAATTCTTTGCGAATCTATAAATAAAATGACCAATTTATGACCAATTGAACCAATTTATTTTATTTTCTAAAATTTAGTTCCTTCAATTTAGCACATACTCTTCTAGTGGGGTAAAATGAAGCTAAAAGCCCATTGGGATAAAAGGCCCGTTCGCTGTAATTTTCTCCTAAAACACTGCATGACAACAAACAACACTAAAGCTGTTTTATAACCACTTTTGTTTTAGTAGGGGTTGGGAATAAATATTTGCAATGAATATGCAAAGTGGATCCATATTGACTGATAATCACAATGATTTATTTGTGAAATGCATGTGAACTAAAACTGTTCTTTCACAAACAGCTTAATAATAAAATAATTAAGTTGTTATAAAGTATGATATATTATGAAATTACAAAGTAATTGAAAGTAACCAAGAAAAAGAATGCCTTTGATGAAGCTGCATGCTAAAGTTCTTTAACATTTCTTAAATTAATAATTTATACGATCAAACTTCAACATCTCACAGATCTCTGGAAAATTCACTAGCAAATGTGAATGCTCTTAATCATAAGCTTCTATAAAGAATACAAAGTGGAACACCCTGTATAATTGTTCTGATGATCATTAATCATCATGCTATTATGAGATATCATGTCATACAAGTTAGAGCCTGGATATTTCCTAATATGCTTTAATAGCTTAATTGTATAGCAGTGCTAAAGCTCATTTGTGTCACGCCTTCTGGAAATGCGGTTTATGATGGCAACTGGTGTGACTTTGAGCAAATCGCTCGTTTATGGTAATTCACTTGTCTAGATGATTGATCAATTGGACTATCAGGACTGACGTTAACCTGGTCTGATAGAGTGTATCAGACCAAGTCAATGTCAGTCCTGTTAGTCCAACTGATCAATCATCTAGACCAAATTATCAGCAAACACCCCAAACATATCAGCTATAAACCAAAATTCAATGATTATTATATTAAAATAATATGAATTATTGTTTCGATACATTTATTTTTTAGGAAGGATGTTTTATCATATAAACTTGATAGACTGAGAAAGCTTGTTTGCAAATCTACCAAAAACTGTCTTTTTGCATAGATCACCTTATGTTAAATTGTAACAGCAGTCTTTTGTAGTGACACAGTCTATTAGATCAGGCTTCAGTTTAATCAGTGCAATATACTGTTCACCCTATTCCACTATTCTGTGATCTAATGAAAGGAGAGTTACTGATAGCACTCTCTTTATCACCATTATGGTTTAAAGTAAAGCACTCAACCATAGCTAACTTGGGGGGAATGTCTCTGCAATTAATGTAAACAGCAAAAGGATAATACCATCACTCCAAACTATTAAAACACCTCAATCTCATATACATAGATTTATATAATATGATCCTGTAAGTTTGAACATGGGGGAAAAACCTTGCGTCGTTGGTATATATCCCTAGTACATTTTGTATTCCAGCATACATAAAACCAGTGGTGAGTTGTAACTTTTTCATGCAGGTAATGTCGCAGTACTCCATTCCCCTTTTCCATGATGCAACCAAACAGAGATACACTCTGTAAACTGAAGCGCAGCACGTCGGCTTAGAACAAGGTCAAAGACACAGATCAAAATCACAGATGAAAACTAAAATTAAATTTAAAAGCATACTCATTCTCCTGCCTTAATTTTTTTGTAGATTAAATCATTCTTTGATCTTTCTTTGTGATTTAACTCAACTCCAAGAACTTTGTGAACTATGTTTCAAGTGTTATGTTATAACAGGTAACATACCTAATGTAAAAATGACATTACAATGGATTTTAACAAATTATTTTGTTTGAGAAAACGTGTTAGTATTCAGTTATGGTTTACTTTGTTTTAGTTTAAACTTCACTTCAGAACACTGTTCCAACATTTATGAATAACTACACAGGAACAAATGAGTAATAAAATATGAACATTCTAATAGCTATTATTAACTAACAACAAACCCTAATGAACAAGTAAGTTATAGCACTCAGCATTAATTCACTTTTAACTAATCAACTAATCAGTAACTACTATTTTTCATTCCTCCCAGAGAACTACCAAGAAACTACAATTTCATAGTAATACAAATAATGCATAATGCATGAAAAGCATCTATCTATCTATCTATCTATCTATCTATCTATCTATCTATCTATCTATCTATCTATCTATCTATCTATCTATCTATCTATCTATCTATCTATCTATCTATCTCTAATTTTTGTGCCCCCAACCCGCACACCCACTGAAGGCCATTGGGTGACTGTCCGTTTACATCAAACCTCATTACCCCCTATTGTCTTATGCGCCTGTTGCTTTTTCATTTGCTGATAATGATTTAATGATAGACAGGATGGGCTATAAGAAGTTTTCTTTCTGCTGGTTCTGCTGCCAACGAAGACAGCAGGAAAAATGCTGCCTCAACGACTATGGTTCATCTGCTTTGCAAATAAACAGATTTTTTTTTTTTATTCTTTGTGGAGGGAGTTAGGCAGTAATACTTGTAGTAGAGGGAGAAGACTATGGCAAATGAAAAAAGCAACCGTCAAAATGAAATTTATCTATAAGACTGTACTTTGAATTGATAGCACTTTAATATTAAAAATGCAGTTATTTCGCTTTCTTTGAATAAGTTTTCTGAAGCTCAGCAGTTTATGCATATGTTGACAAAATGAATGAATTCATTTTCTGATAAAACTCTACGGAGAGAGAAAATGCTAGAATATGCTAGGCTTTATGATTTTAATTTGCTATATGGTGCAGTGCAGTTTGTCAGATGCTGAAGAGCTGCATGGGTGGATGGGTTGTAAAATCTGTAATTTTCATGCAGTTGCTTGTTTGATTGAACTCTCTAGCATTCTTGTACCTCAAGCATTAATTCTTACGTCTTTTTTTTTTATTTTATTTTTTTTACTACATCCCACACATCTGCAGTTCAGAGCCAGCTAGCTTGCATTCAGAAACCTGTCAGCTTTCTGGGACAGACTTCAAGATGTAGACAGAAAGACAAGAGGAGAGACTTCCTAAAGCTGGCTATAGCTTTAAAATATTAATACTGCTGTCCCACTGCTCTTGTTTTTTCCTGTCTCACTTTAATATTAATTGACTTATACCTCAATGTAGAATAACCATATGATAAGGACCATGCAGAGAGCAGAGATGAGGCTGCCAGCCTTAAACTCTTTGATTTATACCATACAAATACCAAAACATATTATCTAACTTTACAACTGGTAGAATAACTTTGTGAGGAGCACCTTTCATGATCAACCTAAATGTATAAAATTGGAAACAGAGGAAGAGTCTGTTAATTGGTGGTGTATTTAGTGTTATTCTCAATTTGACTCCATAAAATTTCCATTACTAGAAAATAGAAAATAAACAAAAAAAACAATGAAAAGAATTCAAAATCATTTTGATTAAAAAAATAAATAAATAAAACATTTCATAACATTTCATTATGACAGTCCACTTCACGTTCTCCTAACTAAAAGTAACTTTGCAACTACATGTCAACTTACTCTACAAAACCTAACCCTAACCTTACAGTTTACTAATACTCTAATAAGACTTAGATGACATGTAGTTGCAAATTAAATAGTTAGTTGTGAAGTAGTTGCAGAATTACTTATAATTATTAGAATGTCTAAAGTAGACTATCAAAATAAAGCATAACCAAAAGTTCACCATGGAGTAACCAAAAGACAGGGTGTAAAAAACAAAAACAAAATAAAAATCAAACAATGATGCAGAGTTTACTATTAGGCTATATTTAACAGTATTTTAGTACACTCAGATACATCATGTGGAAAACTGCATAATATTTGACCCAGGACTACAAAACCAGTCATAAGGGTCAATTTATTGAAATTGAGATTTACATTATACATTATCTGAAAGCTGAATAAATAAGCTTTCCACTGATGTGTGATTTGATAGGACAATATTTGGCTGAGATACAACTATTTGAATATTTGGAATCCGAGGGTTCAAAAAAATAAAAAAATAAAAAATAAATAAAAAATCGAAATATTGAGAAAATCACCTTTAAATTTGTCCAAATGAAGTTCTTAGCAATGCATATTACTATTCAGAAATTAAGTTTTGATATATTTACAGCAGGAAATTTACTAAATATATTCATGGAACATGATCTTTACTTAATATCCTAATGATTTTTGACATAAAATAAAAATCATTACTTTGACCCATACAATGTATTGTTTGCTACAAATTACTACAAATTTAAGGTGAATGCCAAATCACCATGATGTTGGAGAGCACTTTTCAAAGAATTAGGATCATTTAAGACTATGATTTACCAGAGGAAATGAACTGGATCCTGAAAATTACTATAGTAGTCATTTATCACCTGAATCAATGATTTGGTGAAACTGAAACAATTCAACAGCTTACCGCTTAGACGGGGATCTAATGTTCTAAAATACCAAGCCATGTTCTAAATGCTCTAAAACACCAAAACAAATTTATAACTCTACTCCAAAGAGAAACAAAGGATTGTTCAATGTATCATTAAACTATTGCTTGAGGACATAGTTTAATCTATTGATTTCATTTTACTGATAAATTAACTTATTATAACACAATGCTTTTATTAATTCAATAAATTGAAATGTCATTTTTATTTTTTTACTGTAGAAGGTTTTCACTTGCCTCTGAGGCACGTGCTGTTTAGATCAGTGTGCTAATACGCCTAAAAAAGGAACCGAACAATTAAACAGTGCACATCTTTGAGTTGAATGCAGGTACTTAAGCCAGTAAACTGATTGATTTCCCACTGTTATCTACAAGCAAAATAAATAGGTTTACATTCATTATTAAAACAAAACAAAACAAAACTAAACAAACAAACAAACAAACAAACAAAAAAAAAAGCTTTTTACGTATTCTCTAATTCATTTATCATAATCACAATAAAAATGGGCATGGAAAATATGCCACATAAAAATAATACTGCAGTACTGGCATGGACATTTCACTTACAGTAATAGTGCAATGAAAGATTGGCCATGGGCCCTGACATTAAAAATAATCACCTGGGTAACAGAGAAAGGTCTCAATCCACTGCAAATTCCTTAGAACTCCAATACTGTACTCTTCTAAGTAAAAATCATTTATGCTGAGTAAGACTTAGGTGTTTCAGCGGGTTTGTTTTTTTTTGTTTTTTTTTTTTGTTTAACAAAAGTTCTGATGTGATGCCTCATAGGAGTTACTTTGGAAATTAGCAGCAACCCATGTTAAGCTGAAGTTAGTTGAAGTGGATAAGCTCAAAATTAATTATATTCCCTACTAGACTTAGCTGACTTTTCAGTGGAGAATGAAACACTCTTCCCTTTATGTCTCATCCTGTAATAAGTCATTAACTCATCAGACAGGCTCTTATGATTATGCAATGCTAAAATGACAGTCTTGTGTGTGTGTGTGTGTGTGTGTTTGTGTGTGTGTGTGTGTACTGGTATATATGGTTTATGAGGACACAAATGTGTATAATGGGTACTACAACGTAGACATGGTTTATGAGGATATTTCCTGTGTCCCCGTAAAACAAAAGGCTTAAAAAACATACAAAACGGTGTTTTATGAAATTCAAAAATTGGCAGTCGTTTTCTGTAAGGGGTAGGTTTAGGTGTAGGGTTGGTGTAGGGCATTTGAAAATACAGTTTGTACAGTATAAAAACCATTATGCCTATGGAGAGTCCCCGCAAACCACAAATGCAAGTATGTGTGTGTGTGTGTGTGTGTGTATGTGTTTTGAAAAAAAAAAAAAACAAACAAAAAAAAACAGTCTCTAAAGTAGATCCTATAATTTTTAAATGAAATCTCAGATTGCTTAATGTGGTGATATAACTAAATATAGTCACAAATGAATACAGGCAAGTGTTAACATAAATAAATGTAATAAAACAATAGGATTTATATTTAGATAAAATAGTACAGGAAAATTTGCACTTTTGGGGTCTAGTCCAAGTTTAGTGATAAGAGGAAAACAAAGGCACAAAGCGGCACAGCACTGAGCCACATGAAAACAGCAGCCACATTCATTATATTAGCACTGAACGGTGCAGCAAATCAAAAGAACCAAACATTTAATCTATAATTCATTTAAAGCAAAGTACATCCTTCCCAAAAAGTTCAGAGTAAAGTTGTGCTAAGATGGAAGAGGAATGCCAATGATGTGTTGTGGCTTTATCAAAATATTGCAAATATTTAGCAACTTGATTAAAAGCCAAAGAATTTTCAAAATAAAACCAGTGTTTGGAATTTTAAGTGCAGGGCTTTTGCTCTAATCTTATCCTAATGGAGTACTGGATCTAACACACTGCGGACCCTAGAGGGCCTTTCTGTTCATTTTGCTGAACCAGTGTCTTTTGCATCTTTACTGCATGCATTGCATAATGAACTTGAAGACATTTTGAAGTCTGATGTTGCTCCTTTCAAAATTCTATAGAGATTTTCATCATCCTCAGCTTGTTGAATTTATTAATAAAAATGAAAACACATATTCTGTTTGGATTTGATATGTTTGTATTACATTATGTTTATTGTAAGTCCCAAGTTTAAGGTTTCAATGCATTTATAAATAGTACTCATCTTATGGGTCAGCTGTTTTATGGTACTGAATATCATCACAGTGTTTTTTAATTTACTGTGTGTTACTAGTGTTGCTGATGCAGTTTGGATGATAAAATTCTGATTGTTTGAGGTAAAACTAAACTTTCTTGTGGATTTTTTCCTATAAATAACCACACCATGCTAGGGCTGAACAGATGTAATGTCTGTGTCATCCTTTTTTGATCATTCTGTCTTATCAGTTCTTCAGAATTACAGCAGCTGTGACCTCTCTACTGGAGCATGAAGACAAAATAAACTAAATGAAATAACAAGAAAAGAAGTAAGGTAAGGAGCATTTAGCTTTTGTCTTCAGTCAAGTTTTTTTTTTTGGGTCTAGACTGCTCTATATTGTAGTAAAACATGTCTTGCCTTCCCTAGAGACAGTCATGAAATTAAAGCAGCTTTTTAAAAAGAAATGCAAACCTTCCATCTCTTATTCTCAGTCCTTGATTTATTCTGTTTGCCTTGAGATGTAATATACTACACAATCACCCTCCCAATTCGAAAAGGTACCCAATGTATTATAGAGCAAGTGGGCTGTGAAACTGATGTTTCACACATGGGAACAGCTCTCTGGTTATTATCTGGAATGATTCAAGTCTGTGTTCTTGATACTTCCTGTTACAATCAGAAAAAGTGCTTTTAATCTTCACACAGAATCATTTTGCATCTCTGGATTTCTGATGCTGTTAAACTTAGCAGCCTATTCTAATTAGCTTGATTGGCATTAATGTCCTGTTGAGGTAAAAATTATGTAGTGTATTAATTTTCTGAGGTAAAAGATTAAAATGAGGTTCGTGGAAACGAGATAAGGTTGAAAGGATATATAGATTGAAAACATCACGACTATTTTCACAAATAGGTTATGCTTTTATTTGATTTTTTTTTCCAAATCAAAAGTTCAAAACCAGAAGTTAGTTAGTCCTGAACACGTTGGTTTGCTTCACATACAATTTCATCAGCAAAGGACATACAATAACACAACAAAGCCCCTGAAGAAATCCATGAGGCTTCTCCAGCCCACTAAATAGACTGGCAAAATAAATCATTCAAATCTTTACCTCAGGGCATGGATCATTCTCTGAACTCTTCTCTCTTTCTTTCTGTCTCACCCATCCAGGTACAGTAGCCCATGAAACTTTCATCTGGGATGGTGCCTTTTATCAGTTGTATCCCCAGGCTATGAAGGCAAACCAGATGGTGACTAGAATCAAAGAACACTTCCACCCAAAAAAGCAGTCCTCTGGTGACACAGCCTTACAACTCAAGATAACAAGAACTGCTGCTACTCAGAATTACACTTGTCTTAAGATATTCCCAATTGAGCATGTGAAGAGAAAAATGCGATATGAAAGAAAGAAACATTGTACTACCATGGAATAGTCCATCTTTGGTATATAGAGTTACCTGAGCACTGCGGTACTACAGAATGCCACAGCTCTCAGAGAATCACTTCTGTGACATAGTGCTGCATTGCATTCTGCCCCAAATCCCCAACCGTCTCCATCACCCGCTTTCTATCTCTCACTGTAACTCGCTCTCTCACTCAAGAACATGTGAGGACGCGAGGGGACAGTCTAGACTGCAAATCAGATCCGTGGCCCATATGTCTCAAAAACAACTAAGGCTTCTTTTCTCCCAGCCATATTGCATTATTTCAGAAATACAAGAACAATATTTGCAAATGAAATTGAATTAGGATATTCTATTATGTTTTGTTTTGTTAAACAGACTCTAAAGACTAATATAAAGAACCTAATTTAGAGCACATAGTCCTGATGCCACATACTGTGGGTGCTAATTAGTGCACTGGACCTCATGGATCATCAGATATAGAAGCTTCCGTGGTCCATGAGTTTTAAAAATTTCACACTTTTTTACATTCATAGACATTCCTATATTATGTTCATACTCCTTGTATTTTCATCCATAAATAATACAGTGGCATGAATAATTCACTTTGTGACAAAGCTGTTTGAGGTTGTTTAAGAAGCGAAAGGCTTTTGTACACAGCAATGTTAATGGTATTGTTAGAAAAAACTGAAAAAGAAGAAAATGAAATGACTCCATAAGTAAAATAAAATACACGTAAAATACATGTGTGTATGTATATATATATATATATATATATATATATATATATATATATATATATATATATATATGCTTAATAAAAATACCCTGCCCTGTCCTTTTGAACTGGTATACTTAAAGTCTGCTTAAATGGAACAACTAATTTTGTACTTAATGCACTTTAATTGTGCGGAAATAGTGCTGAAATTCAAAGATTTACTTAAGTTTATTTGAATTGGCTAAAGTGAAACTATTGCAAGTATACTTTAGGTACACCTTAAATATCTTGCATTCAAAGACAGATATTATTCAAAGATCATACAATCCTTATCAATAGTGATATTAAAACACATTTTAGGCTTAATATTAAGAAATTTGCATTGTGCACAAGTAGTACTCCAAATGAAGTTTTATTATAATTTTTATATCAGCAAGTCTCGAGCGATATGTCAGTAAATATGTCAATAAATTTGAAATATAATTAGTATGGAATAAATGTATTTTAAATATATAATAATAATAATAATAATAATAATAATAATAATTATTATTATTATTATTATTATTATTATTATTGTTTACTAAGGATAACAATAGATGGACCTGAGAATATAATGCAACAATTCAATAGATATTTAACTTTGGGGAGCACAGAAATGGTAAAACAAAAATAAAGTAAGTAAATAAGTAAGTAAATAAATAAATAAATAAACATCATAGTCATAGTATAAAACAAATAGAAAGGGGAGACTAAAAATGTAAAAATAACCCTTTTACACAGTAGTGCTATAGGGAGCATCGTTTTGTTCCTGACATTGTTCCTCTTCTCTGAAGAATACTGTACTTCTCTCACTCCCCTCGGCGCACAATATCTGTCCTTAACCAACTACCACTTCAAGAATGTGTAAGTGGCCCATAAATGGATTAGATTCTGAGATAAAACTCTGATCCACCACTGCGACTGATCGCTCAGTATTTGAACTCACTGGCCTTTCCTTTGTCCTCTTTTGAAATAATAAGAATCCTATGTGATATGCTCATCCGTCACAGCATGGAGTGGCTGGAGGAGAGACTCCCCGGCTGAGCTCAGCGCTAGATGATGGATGTCCTCCTCCTTGGCCTCTTGAAGGCCCAGAGACTCAGTCAGATCCTCCCACTGCCATCATGCCTAAATCAAGACGCAGGCACCCATTCTTCCCCCATTTCCCCTCAGTCTGGACAGGGAAGGATGGACTGGTGACGGAAGACTCTTTCATCAGTTTGATCAGACCTGATGGTGACACAGTTCAAGATAAACGACATGGACATAAACTGACAGCAAATTTCAAATCCAGCCCAGCAGGTTGGAAAACGACAAATGAAGAACAGTGAGATCTGTATGAGTGCACCTATAGAGTGCCTTCAGCACCTCTGAACACCCATACATTGTTGTGACAAGTTTGACATCAGTCTTCTTAAATATGACTTTTGTTTTGAATTTTAAATGGCTTAACAAGTTATATTTTAATAGAGATAATGACAGTTGCCTGCAGAGCACCGGGAGTGTTGTTCTACAAAGAGTTTTGTGCAGGGAAGTATGAAATTACATGCTTAATATGTTACATGTACATCCATGCATTTACACTTGAAAATGTAATTGAACTTTCTCTTAAAATTTTGCGTTTATACTGTATCTCACAATGAAAACTGATGGGCACACATTTCTTATGGAAGACCATTTCCACTACAGAATAAAAATTGTTTAAAACAGAATAAAAAACATGATTCCTGGCTGGTTATCAATATCCATGGACCACTGGATCTTTGGTAAGTTGTAAGGAACACTATATCGAGTTCAACAACCTTTAGTTTTAACTTATTATCACTTGTTTTGCTCACATTTTTGCAGCTTCCCTATTAAATCCAGTCATGCAGCAGGCTCTTTAGCAACTCAGTCCGACTAAGGGGGCATGTTCCAGTGGGAAACTGACGTCAGTGCATACCCTCTATTGCAACTTTTTATCTCACAATTCTGACATTTTGAAATATAAACACTTCTGAGATATAAACTTGCAATTCTGAGAAAAAGGTTACAATTATGAGATATATACTCACAATTGCAAGTAAAAAATGTCAGAATTTGAGCTAAAAAGGTTGCGATTTTAATTTTTATTCTGTGGCAGAAAAAAATATTGTGATTTATAAACTCAGAATTCAGAGAACAAAAGTCAGACTTGTGAGATGTACATACATTGAGAATTCTGAGCAAAAATTATTTGTGGGACAAGCTCAGAATTGTGCGATGTAAACTCTAAACTCTCAACCCAAACAGTCTGAATTGCGAGATAAAATCACAGTTACATTAAAAAAAAAAATAAAAATGCAATAGGACAGTAGAGAGCTGACAGGAAAGCACTGGGCAGAGAAAGAGGAGCGGGACTGGCAAAGGACCACAAGATGGGATTCAAACTCTGGTTGCTGCAAGCACAGTTGTGCGATATGTCAGCACACTAACCACAAGGCTATCGGTGCTGATGGAATTATGATGGAATTATCTTTAAAAAAATAAAAAAAAGTTTAGATTTACTTTATTCCTTGACAGAAATAGGCTTCCATAGAAAACTTTTGCCTCTCAGTTTAATCTTAAATATGAATCATGAAACTTTATTCAAAACACAGTGCAAAATAATTTGCTGTGGCCTATATTGGAACAAGTAATTGCAAATGCAGAAGTAATTTAACATAAGTTGAGGAAATGCACCATTTTATTGCAGTTGTTAAATGAGCAGCACAAAGCCATAGATTGAAGAAAACCACCTACAGAATTATGTCCCAAAATTATGAGAAATTCATAGACTCATTTAGCCAAGCAATCCCTGTCTTACCATTCAGCACACAACATAAACGGCTGGCCTGTTCGAGGCTCTTATAGTGTTTTATAGAATCACAGCACGGTGCTCAATAAGGGCTTTCGTTTGACTCCTGTTAACTGCCCTCATTTCAGATGACTCTGCATGTTGTTTTAATTTAAATAAATAAGAAAAGCATGGATCTTAATCCTCTAGGCTTTCCCACACACGCGAGAAACCTGCATGCTCACACTTTATTGTTTCTGACTTATGAAAGTTTTTCCATGTGTAGGTGAAAGTTATTGTTAACATATGTTTGTATGCAATTCTGAATAGCCTTTGGCAGGGTGTTGCCATATTTAATTTTTTAGATAAAAATGAGTCTGTGAGGGATAGAACAGTGTGTTCACTGGACTGTTGTTTAACAACATTAATTGTTCAACTGATGAAATATCCTTCCAAAAAAAAACAAAAAAAAAACAAAAAACAAAAAACAAACAAAAAAACAACTTTCAACAGACAAAAACTCAATAAAACAGTTTTGAAAGTTGTAAGTTGTGAAAATTACATGAGATGTCATTGTAAAGACTGCAAGTCTGTGAAGAATACTGCACAGTCTTGTTTTCATCCGCATAAAATTTGATATGGCACCTACCCTGACTAAAGTCTATTCAGCCTCAGGTTTTTTTTTTATCCTGCAAATGTCTCTCTGGGGGTTCCATAGTAATGGACAAATGCCATAATTTTCTCATTCAGTCCTCAAAGCAATATAACACCATTTCTGCTTTGGTTTTGGGTCAGCTGAGGGAGTTTAGGATTACAAATTATCCTAATCTGATTCAGAGGTGCTGACCTGTTCTGTAACATCCTATCAAGCCAAGAAACACAGATGTTATTCATTATCTGTTGTGCCCAAGTGAAATAACCCAGTGTTACCTTGGTGTGCGAACATCTCTATAAGGTCTCGCTGAACAGAGCGTTTGTTTTAGAAGTGAGACAGGGGAATAATATTCTCAGAGGCTTTCCACACCCTGGGGACTTTCAGTCACTCATCAGTACAATCATATGCAGTGTGATCTCATTTGCGTTATCTCAGCCTTATTATGGTGGACTCTGGAAGGTGTCTGCTGCCCGGAGACAGAAATTGTCCCCACAGAGCAAAAACACCTTCCTAAGCTAATTGAGAAACACATTGTTCTCAGCAGGAGAGAACAGACCTCAGGCTGAATGAGGAGAGGATGGAAATGATTGTTACACATCAAGCTCTCCAGCGCATCGCTCGCAATAAGCGCCTCTGAATAGATATCACTCTCTTTTCTCAAGATGCTGTTTGGAGGTTTGCCATCTCTGTGTCTCTGAGATCAAATTTTATGTTTTGGGTGTCGTTTGTGCAGTCTGGAAGAAAGAGAAAAACGCAAAATTGCTTCTCCGTGCTGAATGAAATTGTGTAATGCTAACTTGACCAGAACTTTACAAGAGATTTGAGTGGATTCATAACATGTGGCATAAATTTGGTTTATTCCTGTTTGGTGAACACAGTGTTATCTGTGCACACACAAACATATGTCAAATCAGCCTTTATGATAAAAGTCTGAGCATGAAATGGATGAAATTAGATTCAGGTCTTGTCTGCTTTAGAAACAAAAGCATGAAGATATCAGTGATAAGATCTGACTCTACTATATCATCACAAAATTGCCACAATCATAATGTTCAGGAGTCTGGCTCAACCTGACATCTGTAGACTTCTATAAATCTATTTAGTGTCTTGTCTGCTGTGAACCATAACTATCTGTCATTGAATCTCCCTCCTACCATTTGCCTGGGGAATGACAGGCACCTTTACTCTTTTTTTCCACTTCAGAGATTCACAGAGAGACTGATATAAATCTCACAAAAATGCACATTCAACACAGTGCAGGCATAGATGGGCAGAACGTGAACTCACCAGACAGATCTCCCTGTCATGGGTGAAGCTGCGCTCCTTTGGTTTAGCCTACATGTTGAAAGAGACTGCAGCGAGAGGCAAACAAATTCAAATATTTATCATTTCCTTTCACTTTCCTGATAAATGTGTTTATGACAGGCTGTGAGAAACGGCAGCTATGATAGTGATTGGTGAGTGTCAATGCTGAGAAGCAGACGTGTCATCATCACATCAATATGTGTACAACATTGTGATTCCAGTATATACATACCATCCACCATCATTTGTTTATTTGTTTTTTTTTTAATGATTTATTAGGCAAAGTATGGTGAAATCTGTTCTAAGATGTTGAAAGATTTATTGCAAAGTACAGAAACTATTAATTAAGTGTATAGTTATAATTGGTAAAAGTTATTAACATGCTAGAAAATGTTTTAAAACAAATCCCACTTATTTGGCTAATTGGCCTTCTATGATCATCATAGTGTTGCACTAATGTATCTAATGTAGCGCATTCGGAAGCTTTCTGAACATTTTATTTATTTTTTTATTTTTTATTTTTTTGAACATGGAAAAACAATATACCAGAGGACACAAGAAATGCGCACATGCACGCGCACACACACACATACACACACACACACGCACACGCACGCACACACACACACACGTTTGTTTCTGTGAATTGTGGGGACTTTCCATAGACTTCTATTACTTTTATGCTGACCAAACGATATTTTCCATTCCCTAACCCAACACTAGCCCTAAACCTACCTCTTACAGAAAACCTGTTTGTATTGTAACACTTTCAGATAAACATCATTTACTATTTTTAATTGTTTTTTCCCTCGTGGGGACCACAGGCCGGTCCCCACAATGTCAAAAATTTTACATTTGGTCCCCACAATGTAGCATAAACAAGTACACATACACACACACACACACTCACACACAAAGAGACAAAAAAAATTTTCCATTTCAACATATTTAAAAAGATAAGTTATCCTTGTGATGACAAAGTTGCATTTTCAGAGTCACTTCTCCAGTCTTCAGTGTCAGATGACCCTACAGAAATCATATGCTGATTTGCTCTCAAGAAACATTTCATAATATTATGAATGCTGAAAACCGTTGAAGTATCCAGATTTGCTATCACAGGAGTGAATTACATTTTAAAATGTATTAACATAGAAAACAGTGATTTTAAATTCCCAAAATAGTGAGTGACAACATCATCCAGACAGTGTGTAGATGGTTTAATGTAGCTTCCACTTCCTTGTAATTGAACAAACAGAGCCTATTGGGATATCTAAATATGTATATTTACATTTATGCATTTGGCAGAAACATTTATTCAAAGTGGCTGACATTGCATTCAAGCATTACATGTTATTAGTTTATACATTCCCTGGGAATTGAACCCATGACCTTGGCATTGCTTTGCTTCACTCTGTGTCATTTTCATTTTCTGCTGTTCAATCATTTACATTCACAACCTCAGTAATAATCCTTTAATTGTGAGATTTTTGTGATATGTAGGAAGTTAGTTGCCTGGGATAATGGCCAATAAAAAATTATTTGTGCACTATATATATATATATATATATATATATATATATATATATATATATATACCTAAGGTACTATAATGTAGTAACTTAGATATGATTATGAACCATAATATTCCTTATGTCCAGTCAGAATATACTCATTTAAATATATGATTTAAGCATTTAAATGTGTGAAGTAGGCCATCAAAAAGCACAGCCTCTAGGGCAAAACTGTAGGGTTCTTGGCATGGCTTCTCACAGAAAAGCATATGGCCGTCATATGGTGCAGGCAGAAGATAACGGCACTATTTAGCCTGAACACAAGTAAACCAGGTCAAATCACAAACCTATTGCTCAGCAGTCACCTCTATTTATATAGCTGCTCTCAAACCCCATAGAAATGTGGAAAAGCCGATTTGTGTTTTGTAGTAATGCCTGATAGGAAGTTATTGCTGTGAGGCAATCTTAATGAACTCTGTAGAGGCTCTATTTGTTCAGCATTCTAATTACAGAGAGCAAAACTGGAACATTTTCAAGAAGGCCTTTACCTGTGTTTTGGCATACTTCTCTTTTAAATTTGAAATGGTGCCAATAAATATATGTCTTGAGATTAGGACCCATCTTAAGCATACAAATAAGTGTAAATGTGGGTGATAAATATCTCAAATTTAGAATTAATTTAATCTCTTAAATATTTTCTGAACGTTCACCATAGGTGTCTTTAACTATTATGCACTGTAAATAAATAAATAAATAAATAGTGAGGTATGGTAATGGTAAAGTTACGGACATGTCTTGTGGTATGATTATGTTTAAAATTGGGTTAAGGGGTGGGAGCAGTGTAATTATAGATGTAATTACAGAAATTATTTACAGATGTAATCATATGCAGGTATTTTTAAATATAACATAACATGTACATAGTAAGTATTGTATTACATATAGACTAGTTAAAGACATTTAATATAAAGCAGGTTCAAACATTCACTTCAAGCCTTTAAAATCTTTGTCTTCCACCATGCTGAGTATGCTGAGCACAAATAATAAAAACATATAGTAGAAGTAGTTTGTTGCAAGCAAGAAATTCAATAGTGTGATTCCCTCTGTCACTCATCAGTGACATACAGACCCATGAGACTATGCATGACACAGTGAGTGACAAGATTTATTATTAACAACAAATTCATGCTCTGGGACCCTCCTTTCCTTATAGCTGAGGGAATACACTATATATTGAACCATGGTGGTATGGAACCAGACAGCCTAGAAAAGACTGAGTAGTTGAATGAGGTAATACTTTCAGAAGTTTTGTAGATTAGTGATAATTTTGCAGAAACAGATGGTTGGAACAGGAACGGATGTACAGTATAGGGTTGTAGCTGTAATGTATCAAAATAGGAACAGTGTTGTCAACTAATTTTCAGGGGAAGTTGCTAAAAGAAGGTTGATTTGTTCCTAAAAGTTGCTAAATGATGTTGTGATGTCATTGTGCAATGACATCATTACGTAATCATGATGTAAAATTGTCACTGCATCAAATCTCAGCAAAAAAATATGTTAATTATTTTAGATATGTTAATTTAGATTTGTTTGTACAATAATATAAATGCATAATATAATATTAAAATATAAATAACTATTTTTAAATACAACATTGAATTATTGAACACATTTTTTTTTTTAATTTGAACAATTTAAGGTTTTTATTAGCTAGTAAACTAGTAAAACTGTACATTCTGAACAATTATAATTTTAAGTAGTGTATTATTAGAAGTTAGTTAGTATGCTACTCTCTAAGGGGCCATTCACACAGAACGCGTCTTTGCGTCTAAAAACGCGAGACACAGCGTTCAGGAATGGTTTAAAAAAAAGCGCAGCGTTAGAGCGCGTCCCCCGCATGTTGCCGTCAAATAAAGCAGTTGTCATGCCAACTTGCTACTGTAAACACCTTGCCCCGCCTCCGAGTTCTTCTGATTGGTCCACTGCTTTGGAACTGACATTGATGAGCGGCGCTGCGTGTAAAAGTTGAAATTATTTTAACTTGACACGGCGTCTTAAAAACGCGGCGCTCATGCGCGAGGCGCTGCAAAAGACACGAGACGCGAGCGTAACGGTCATACACGTCCGTAAAGCGCGTTTACATAGAAAAAAAAATGGAAAAGTAGCGCATTGGAATGGAAAAACGCGTTCTGTGTGAATGGCCCCTAAGAAGAGTCTGTAAAAACAGAGCACAATCTACTATGTTAATATGAGCACAATCTACCATGTTTTGTATTGATTTTTCACTTCTTTTTTTTTTTTCCTGCATTTTAAATTATGCATTGTATTTTGTGTTTTCGGGTTATGGGTTACAACGGATAATGGATAACAGATATGTCCTGGAAAATTACTAGTACCTTTTCCATTTTTCTAGATATTTTTCTTACAGTGTACTAACTGATCAACAATCGCAGGTGCAAGCTACTAACAAGGCGTATCATAAATGAACAATGATTCAATTATTATTATTATTATAATTATTATTATTATTAAATTGAAGAATTGCAAATAGCAGCTAACTTAATTCCTGTGTTGTGTGTACTGCTAAGCATATTTGGTTTCCTCTTTTTGTGTAATTTAGATGGAAAATGTGTGCCTTTTTATTGTTTGAGTCACTTATCAAAAGTTGCTAGAAGCTGCCAAATAAATTATAAAAACAGCTAAATTTGTTGCTAGGTGCTTTTGGAAGAAAAAGTTGCTCGGGTAGTCTGAAAAGTTGATAAATTTAGCAACAAAATTGCTAAGTTGGCAACACTGAATAGGAAGCTCCAAGCTTTTTTTCCAGCACATGGTGGCGGCGCTAGGGCAGGGCTTGACGGGGCTATAGCCCCAACAGAAACTTGCTTAGCCCCGGCACAGCCCCCCCCCCCCCCCAAGGATTTCCAAATGATTTTCTTGTTTTTTAACTCTCGGTGTCACTTTCATTAACATTGAAAAATAAACATTGAAAACTTAAAAAAAAAAAAAAAAATATTGGACAAAACACATGATGGGTTGCTTTCAACCAACAATTGGGTTAAATTTTTAACCCAACCTTCTGGGCAGTAACCCAACTGCGGGGTCTAAACAACCCAATCACTGGGTTCGTCCATATTTTACCCAGCACTGGGTTGTATTTAACCCAGCATTTTTTTGAGTGTAGACCTGTTTAAAAAAAATCTTTTTAAAAACATTTTCAATGAGGAGTAAGCTAATAGCCTAATCTTTTATTATCCAGCGCATCATGTGGTGATGAGCTATGAAATTATTGCGGGGCAATAATTTCATGTAGGCTAATTTAATTCTAAAAGTAATTTAATGATGATAATAATAATAGGCCTAATAATAAGAAGAATGTAACAGGCCTACATTAAATGGAAATGCTAAATCCTCTTAATATTGCCAATTTTTGATGCTTTTGACAATATCTCTGGCTATCATCGCCACATGATACGATGCAACTCAGCACAGGGAGGTTATCGCTCGCAATGTGTGCCCGTATGCCACTGTGTGGAAATAGTTTTATGAATTGTCGGCACTATCTATTGTAAATGGTTAGAATTTACCATGTTTTCCTAACAGTTGGCATTGAGAGTGACTGACACTTGATGGTCAGAAAAAATTACTAGATATGTTAAATAAATAAATAAATAAAATAAGATAAAACAATGAAAAAAGAAAAAATCCCTACTTTCTCTCTTTTCTATATGCGTTCATAAATTATATTAGTTTGTAAGTGTCATATTTGGCAGTTGGCATTAGAAGTTATATTACTAATAACAGAGGCATATGAGAAGTTTAATGCCACAGAAAAATAGTAAAATATGCCTTTTTAGAACCTGCTGTATAAATAAAAAACTGATAACTAAAGTTTAGGCGTTCATTACTTTCTCTCAACTTAATTAGTTTTTTAGCACCCCCTCTGAACTGTTAAACCCCCCCTTAGCAACCCCAACAAAAAAATCCTGGAGCCACCACTGCCAGCACAACAACAGGGAGAGCATTTCTTTGCTTTACTGTAAATTGTTGAAAACTGATACCCACTAGTACATATGGATAATGTATAGTCAGTCTATCATTATCAGAAAATAAACCCAAAAGGGTGTTCAGGACTACGCGTTTGTACAGCGTTGCTCATCATAACCAATCACACACCATTCTGTTGAGCTAAGGAATGCAGTGGCCAATCAGAGGTGGTCAGATTAGTCATCGCTGAATTTTGTTCAGACTGAAACTTGAGAGAAGTTAATATTAATAGACTTACGTTTTAGACACCATATTGCCTATTTTTGCTCTATTTCGCCAAAAAAACAAAAAACAAAAACAACAAAAAAACAAACAAAAAAAACAAACAAAACAAAACAAAACAAAACAAAACAAAAAGAAGATTCCAAACACAGCCACAGCAGTTTTTTGCGTGTCTGAGCAACATTACGGTGTATTGTTCCTGAATGAATCAACAACAGTTAAATGATTCGGTTCAAATTGCAATGACTCACTTAATAAGAGTGACTTGCTGCCACCTATTGGTGGTTTTAATTTCACATTTAAAGTATATATTTTTTAAATAATTTCAAATTTCAGTATTCAGTGTTTTAGGATTAAAATATCAAAACAGTTATGCATTTGTAACTGCAGGTTAAATGCATTCATGTCTTGCATTAAACAATGTGTCACTTTAAACTTGTTGGAAAATATTAATTTCCATCACTGCTGTGAACTGACCATGCAGAATATGAAGAATATCAAAAACTTTAGGAGTCAGTTATCCACTGCAGTCCTGTAGCGCAACACACACAGTAATGATTGAACATGTGAACACACACATGTCGTCTGATTATCGTTATCGATAAAATCCCAGAAAATCCCGTGAGACATGAAAGTAGCATTGATTTCAGTTATGTGGATGAGTGGACTGATATACAGCGTTGCTATCAAGAATATAAGGAAATATCAAACCATCAAATGCCACAATTGACCAATCAGAATTAAGTAGAGGGCCATATAATAAACCTACTTATTATAACAAATGCTATTGCTATATATTTTGTAGAAAGATCAGCATGACCTGTGAAAGTGTAACACAATTTACTTAATCAGAAGGTCAAGCTGAATTTTCTAACTATCCTATTCACAGCTAACCCATCCAACTCCTCTGGCTGTTGTTCAAAGACGCAAGAGTGTGAAAGGAAGTTGCCAAACGGAGGTCTGTGTGTCACAGATGGACATCATGGCTCTCAGGGCATGACGCTCTGCTTCTTCACATGCAAAGCAATCATGGATAGTCCCCTTGGTCCTGTCTTGTTTGTTCAACCTCCTGTGAACATGTGTGCTGTCTTGACCTTGGCTCCACCTTGACGGATAGATAATCTTTTGACAGCATGCAATCGACAGCATGTCAGAGGGATTACTGAGAGACATGTCGACACACAATGCATCTTTACACCCTAGATTACATTTAGCCCAAAATGGCACTTAGGAACCTGTTATATTTAAGCAATTGGATTTTCATTTGGACAAAACTGCACTTTAAGGGAAATCAAACATTAGAGGGAAATCACCCCTGAGACAATATGTTGAACAAAATGTCTGGTTCATAAGATTTATGCAATATGTTTGCTCTATCTCAGCTCATTTCCCATTACCAGCCCTGTGTATAAAGCACAAATGGGTTTTGCTGAGCGATTGCAGCCCTGCTCACAGTATTATAAATGCAGACATTTTGTGTTTTTCACCAGCATTTGCTCATTGTGCTTGTGCTTATCCTCTGAAGCTCCATTCTTCAAGCTGAAATAATTAGCATTAAAACCAATGGAGAATGTGCCAGGCAATTACTACTCAGTTACTCTTTCAAGAGTAACATCACTACTGATATATCTCTGAAGTCCTCAAAACATACAGCCTCATAGTTTTGGCTAGAGAACAAACCAGTATGAAATATTTATGACAACTTGTTTGACAAGCAGAGCAATAAAAAAAATAGAGTCAATGTCGGATTAAATTATGTATAAAAGCAGCTTTTCATGAGAAAAAAGATTCAGCCAACGACCAGCACTCCCCAGGACCAATCTGTTTTATGTTAACGCTCACTGCATTATTTTCAAGCAAGCCATTCAACAGAATTTTAAATCACTCATCATTGGTTTGTACAGTGTTGTCTTTTTAAAAGATTTGTTCGTCTGCTTTTGGCCGTTTTTGGTATATACAGTAAAAAAGACAGACTCAACCTCCATCCCCGACACTGGAGCACTAAAAGTCAAACCAATCATAAACTCTAAACTCATCCTTTCCAGTCATCCTACTACTTGTCCGCTTGATCCTATTCCACCTTATCTCCTTCAAACCATTTCTCCTGCAGCTGTACCTGCTCTCACTCACTTCGTTAACACATCCCTTCCCACTGGAGTTTTTCCCTCAGCTTTTAAACAGGCCCGTATAACCCCACTTCTTAAGAAACCCACTCTTAACCCAACTCTTTTGGGGAACTATAGACCGGTTTCCCTTCTACCTTTCATTGCAAAAACACTTGAACGAGTTGTGTTCAACCAAGTCTCTGCCTTTCTCACACAGAACAACCTCCTGGACAGCAACCAATCTGGCTTCAGAAGTGGACATTCGACCGAAACGGCCTTGCTCTCAGTTGTTGAAGCCCTAAGACTTGCCAGAGTAGCTTCCAAGTCTTCATTACTTATCTTGCTGGATCTGTCCGCTGCTTTTGATATGGTCAACCACCAGATCCTACTGTCAACCCTATTGAGAATGGGGATCTCAGGAACCACACTCCAGTGGTTTGAGTCTTACCTCTCAGATAGGTCCTTCAAGGTATCTTGGAGAGGTGAGGTATCCAAGTCGCAACATCTAGCTACTGGGGTGCCTCAGGGCTCAGTTCTTGGACCACTTCTCTTCTCTGTCTACATGACATCACTAGGTTCTGTCATTCAGAAACATGGCTTTTCGTATAACTGCTATGCTGATGACACTCAACTCTACCTCTCATTCCATCCTGATGATTCGATGATAGCTGCTCGCATCTCAGCATGTCTAACAGACATTTCTTGCTGGATGAAGGACCATCACCTTCAACTCAACCTAGCTAAGACAGAATTACTTGTAGTTTCAGCAAACCCATCACTTCATCACAATTTCACCTTCCAGTTTCACAATTTCACCTTCCACTCATCAGCAATAACTCCTTCAAAAACAGCCAAAAACCTTGGAGTTGTGATTGATGATAAACTGAATTTCTCAGACCACATTGCTAAAACTGCCCGGTCCTGCAGATTTGCTTTATACAATATTAGGAAGATCAGGCCCTTTCTTTCGGAACATGCAACACAACTCCTTGTTAAAGCTCTTGTTCTGTCCAGACTTGACTATTGCAATGCTCTCTTGGCAGGTCTTCCAGCCAATTCCATCAAACCTCTACAATAAATCCAAAATGCCGCAGCAAGATTAATCTTTAATGAACCGAAAAGAACGCACGTCACACCTCAGTTCATCAATTTGCACTGGCTACCAATAACTGCTCGCATAAATTCAAGGCATTAATGTTTGCCTACAAAACCACCTCTGGCTCTGCACCCCTTTACCCAAATTCAGTACTTCAGACCTATGTGCCCTCTAGAAGCTTGCGTTCTGCAAGTGAACGACGCGTTATTGTGCCATCCCAAAAAGGCACAAAATCACTTTCACAGACTTTTTCATTCACTGTTCCCACCTGGTGGAATGACCTGCCCAACTCAATCCGAGCAGCTGAATCCTTAGCCATCTTCAAGAAACGGCTAAAAACACATCTCTTATTTGAACACATCTTTATTTGACCCTCTAACTCTATCACTCTCTATTCTAATTCTATTTTATCTATCTGTCTTCTTTTTATTAAAAAAAAACACACACACACACACACACCCTTGACCCTCTATCAATTGCATATTTATTCTCTAACTGCTGCTTTTTCTTTAAAAACTAACACTAGCTTTCTTTTTTCTATTCTACCTACTTTTTTCTTAAAAAAACACTGCTTCTTTTTTCTATATTCTATCTACTTGTTTTCTTAAAAAACAAAAAAACAAAACAAAAAAAACCTTGCTATGTGTACTGCGTTACTCTTGCGTTGCTCTTTTGTTGGTTTTGATTGCTTCCATTGTCCTCTTTTGTAAGTCGCTTTGGATAAAAGTGTCTGCTAAATAACTAAATGTAAATGCAATCAAACAGCTTTGACCAGCTTGTCAATTTTATGCTTGATATAGCAAAAATAAAGCAGAACTTTCATATCTGATTCTAAAACAGTTTATGACATAAATGCAAAAATGGCAGAATAATAAACACTCATTTGAATACAGTAAATCATCACTGGCAAGAAAAAGCAGCAATCCATTTCTCTCATACTGTTTAGTAAGGAATTCCAATGCATGTAGCTGAGTAAAACAGGCATTTGCTTAAAAGACAACATGTCTCGGTGGTGGGGAAACAGAGATATGTCTTTCCCACTTTATCTCTGTCTGGGTTTCTTTATCCTAAAGCGAAGATAACACTTCTAAATAAGGTGCTGGAGGAGCCCATCAGGACCTCTCACCTGAGAGTTGAATCAAGATTCAAACTGAGCGATGAATTTACCCATGAAGCTTCAGCTCAACCAGACTGCTGATAACAGACAGCTATCAGATGAATCTGCAGACTTCAGAGAAATGCTGAGTTATATCACTTCACATTACATAAGCCTCCACATTTTGTCTTATTTGCTCCGACTTGCTTACAGCCCAGAATACACAAAGAGAGTTGCGATATTAAAACATTACACAATAACACATTTTAATTAGCTCTCTTGCTACTCCAAAGTGAGGATATTCAGTTTAAATGAAATTCATTAAACTCCTGTTATTGTTTTCTGTTTTGTAATTTAATATTAATGTCAATACATTTGATTGAAAGGGGTGTATAATATAAAAAAGCTAAAATTACCTGGCTGCCACTAGTTAGTTGGTGTTTACCACTGTAGGCCAGTAGAACATTTACATATTGCACAAATATAGTAAAATTTGATTGATTCAGGTTTGGTTGCTTAGTATTTTGTTGTTAAAGTTTTAAAAACATCAATTGCCTGTACCCCTACCCTTAAAGTTGTGAATTTGGCAATACAGACTCTGTGGAAAAATGCACCTCCACCTATGTTGCAAAATTCCAAAATGTCTATACACTACAGTCTCCAGCTGAAATGACCACTAGTAGCAGTAAAACACCAATAATTGTTATTCCTTTTTACACAAATTATGATTACAAGGGCAATTTTGCGATTGATAAAGACTTCATGCACAGTTCATGTATAACACATTATACATGAGCAAAAATGCTACTTTATCTAACATTTGCTTTTGTTAACAGAATTGGTTAGCTTTAATGTAGGTGGTACATTATTAACTGTTATTATACCAAAAACATAATCATGGTCTGTGCTCCATGTTTTACACAGTGGCTTCACAAATATTCACTCTTGTCACACACTTAGTTTGTAGTCTTGTTCCTGTTACCCCAAAGACTGCACAGTTTCCTCTGCATTTACCTGTATCTCCATCCTGATTGTGGTAGGTATTCTTCCTTGTTGTTATCTTTGTGTGAACCTCTAAGAGTTTTTTGCTGACTGTCCTGCAAAGAGATGGGGTTATTCATCTAGCTAAGTCATATCCAGTACCATTGTTGATCTGTTTACTCACCTGTATCATTTTCCAAATGTGCAATAAAGTCTCTGCGATTTGGTTCTCTGACATCCTGTGTCTGTGTTGCCCTGACAAGTGTGTTTGTTTATATATAGTAGAGGTGGCGAACTCCGGTCCTGGAGAGCCGCAACCCTGCAGAGTTCAGCTCCAACCCAATTAAAACTCACCTGCCTGTAGCTTTCTAGTAACCATTCAGACCTTAATTAGCTTGTTCAGGTGTGTTTGATTAGTGTTGGAGCAAAACTCTGCAGGGTTGCGGCTCTCCAGGACCGACGTTCGCCACCCCTGATATATAGTATTTGGGAAAATTATAGATAACAACAAAACACTAACCAAAATGTGCAAGCTGATTTGCTATCCACAAAAACAAAATAGAGCAACAATGACGGTGAAAGAATAAACGAAGAAACATCCGACCTGCTGAGGATTGGAAAAATGGTGGTCTTGAATAGAAAACAGAAAGCTAAGAAGAGCACATCTGCCTCTCAAGGACACAAGTTGTTGAAAGCACAGATCAGGCTGTGGATGCAACTGTGCCTCTGTGACTGAATTAAGATGTGACTGCATCTCACGGCTGTGACAAGAACCTTTTGTCTTTGAGACGACAATTGTGTTAAGAGCTGAATTGAAGTCATAGCTTTGGAAGACTGGAGAGTTTCACAGTACCAAAACAGCAAGAGCACAGAAGGATTTCCACCAAATCACACAGCAGCATTGACAGGCCTCAGCGATGAAGACAACATAGATATATCTCCTGCCTGGCAGAAGCCATGCAAAGATGGATAGTAATGGATTGTGTGTGCAGCCTCTGAATCCATATTACAGCGATGCTTCCAAGTTTGTGTGTATCAAGATGTGACTGTTTTTTTTAGTAGCAGAACAGTTGTCGCTTGCAGAAGCACTGCATTTCAGTGGATAGCACAATAGCCGACGCAGTCTGGAGACCATGTTATGCCTGCAGGGCTCTCTTAAATTAAATATGTAAAATGCACTGGGTCTGCTGCAATGGCTGATGTCAAATAACTTCCCAGACCGAGCTAAGCTTTCCTGAACTTTTAGCTGAAGACATACAGACCCCCACTGTATTTAGCCAATGAAGCTATAAGAGTCTATCAATTAGTACATTTGGGAAATGTGTTCCACACTGAGCCAACTTTTAGATTTTACATAGGTTATTAAAGAACAATTACATTATAAATTGGTAACCTGAAATTTTTTACCTTAAAATCTCTCTGTCACATAAAATTTTCAGTACATGGTTATTGTGGTCAAAAGAATTCACAATTATAATCACATGATCATTTTGAAAATGCTACTACTAAAATAATGCTATCAGTCATTATGCTGTATACATAATTATGTATCTTGTGAATGTTGGATGCATTTGAATGCATTGGATGCAGTTAAATAACTTCTATCAAAGCTTTAAAAGTTTACCAGTGTTTATTCACCCTCCATCTTCAGCTCAAATAGCAATGACAGGATTAGGATTATCTGAAACAATCATATTCTCTTTTATTTCTTAAAAAAAAAAAAAAAAAAAAAAAACAGTTTTCATTAGTACTTGTATATTGTGAGACCAGATTTTCACTACACAATTCTCAGTTTTATTGGCTTTTTTTTTTTTCTCAGTTTTTAACATTGCCATTAATTGTCAATACTGGTATATTGCAACACCCCTAAGCACAATATGAACAGTTTAAGATAAACATGCGGCTTATGAATACAGAGACACTACATTTAACATTCACAAAACCCAACCCCTGCTAAAGGTGCATTCATTTTCCATTAATTAAAGCTATGTTTTGGATTATGTTGCCAAACAGAATTAAACCTGTTTATCCAACGGCTGATGGACTGGACAGAAGGCTAATTTTAGGAGCTTGTCTGAGGGCTAATCCACTCAGCAAGCCAGCAGAGAGGAGCACAGCCTGTCTGTCTTCGGGTTAAGCAGGTATCATGCTGTCTAGGACGGTCACTTGTGCATTACTCCCCATGTCATGATTTGATCCCAACTATATCTGACAAAGCATTTGTCTAATTAACTGATAATTAAAAGATAGGGCCAGTGGAGAGAGTAAGGAGAACAAATGCTTTGATGCATGTCTGAGAGTGACGAGCTTTTATAGCAGTGTAATGAGAGTAACAATCGCCAGCTGGGAGCTTTTTGATGACATCATTGGCTTTGATTTCTCAAGGGTGCTAATGTCATGTGCATATGGGCATTGACTAGTTTATGATTCCATTAAGAAGGAAAAATGTTCCTAAAGAATTATGCAAATAAAACTGTAAAAACATTCCTTCCTGTTGTTCACTTAATAAGAGTGCTGCTGAGAGCTCATGTTTTATGATATTGAAAAGATTCACTTTATAGCTGTTCACAGTTTATAGTCATTTAAAGACTATATGCTGTTTATACTCGCTATACTATACTCGCTATGCTGTTTGTGCAATGATACCCTTTATAAACTTGGATTCTCTTTATCCTGGTATTTACAGTGCAGAAAGCCTGGACTACATTTTGTTGACAAAAGAAAATACTGGAGAAGCTGGGAGCAGTGTAAATTCGTTTCTTGTTAGATACTTGTTTAGTAGACTTTAGGGCACCTATGGTTCCTGGATTCCCTTTGCACAGTTCTTTTAACAACAGACTTTGTTTTCTGTTCCAGTCTGCCAGCATCTGCTGCAGCAAACATTTTCATTAAAGTCTGGCTGAAAATTTACTTGATTTTGAATTTACATCAAAATGTACTTGACAATTTGGCCTGCCAAGATGCTTTTAACCAGCCTGATGCTCATAACATATTGAGCCATTTATCAATACTCTAGTATATAAAAATGATCAAGGACAATCATTTTCCTCCACTTGTCATGATTTGGTGGTTTAATATGTGTGCATGTGATTAACATGTTAATTTTTCCTAGGAGAGGAAGCTGTATTTGGCTTTCATGCATTATTTCAGAGGTGGTATTTACACTTACTGCATTTTTACTAGTTGAATAACTATCCCATCATGAAAAAAAAAAGCATAAATGCCCTCAGAGAAGCATTCAAGATGGATAGCAATCCAATCGCTCAATAACCTCAGGAGATGGTTTGAGATGCATACAAGATACAAAAGTATAAATGCATCTGGTTGTTTAGGGCATAACCTTTACTTCTCCCCAAACAGACGTGTGTCAGCACATAAGTTGAAAAGCCCATTCCACATGTGAGCAAGCAATCATTGGTAAACAATTTTAGCCGCCTGCTCTTTTTAGTTTTAATGAGCCATATTAAGTGCAGCAAAATTCTGCTGCCTGCTATTAGCATCAACACAGAAGTGAATATTTGCATACTGCAAAGGAATAGTAGATCAGATTTATATCTATTTATATCTATCTGGAGACACGTTTCTGTGGCCATGTGGAATTTACATACACAACCTGATAGAAATCTAATAGATCAGGATGTTTAAGCACCACCTAAATAAGCCATGAGTGAATGAAACTGCAGTGGTTTGTCCTTAAAAAAGTTCAAATTCGATCCATAATGAATGAAAGAGAGTAAGTTCATAGAAAACACTGCAGGCAAGACTGAAAAGTTTGTTCAGGGTATCAGATAATGGCTTAATCATAACAGCTGAAAAACCAGCTTGAATTAATAATAGATTTGCAAAGGAGTAAGGACACAAGAAGATAGAAAGAGAACAAAATAGAGCAAAGGAAGGCAGAAGCTGTCTACATTTTTGCTAGGATATGTGTGTCTCTGAAAGGCACATGCTTTTTAAGCACCCCAAAGATACAGCTTTGATGGAACACTGTTATTTCCTAGTCTCACCATGGTCCATGTCAGACACTTTTGCTGTAAAACTAATACAGCAGGGTAGATGCTGCACTGCAGATATTCCCATATTTGATGTGTAAGCATGGCAGGCTCTTTTTCTTATCCTTTTTCTTGTCCAGCAATATGTCTGTCTGTGTATATATACTGTATCGTATATTGTGTGTGTGTATGTATGTATACATAATTACACTTGACTTGTTTGGAGGTTATTTGAAGGCTGAATGTGCTCCACGATTAGAGAAGCAAATTGAAGTTAATACGACTGCGTTTTTTCCCTTCGTTTTACATTCACATTTACGAAATACTCCATCTGACATTATGCATAATTACTTTTTTGTTAGGGCTATATGAATATTCACGAGGGCCCTCACTTTCAATCTTGTTCATGTCAGTCAGATGTGGAGCACAATGAGTCACCGCTCGTATGATAATATCACAGGAATGAATATTCATGAAGGAGGAGTGTGTGGTGAACACGCATGTGTATTATGAGCAGAGGAACCATGTCAGCTATAATTAGAGAGACTGAGCTGCTTTTATGCAGGTAGCCCAAATCCTAAACCATTAATATTAAACCAGGTCCTTCATGTTCTTGAAAATTATGCAAAAAGAATTTGCAAGGCTTGTCTGCTGCTTGTCATCCTAAGTTCACTGTCCCTTCATCTACAAATGACATTAATTCACATCCACAAGTGTAACAAAACACACTGCTGGAGATAGTCTTATTTTCCTTTAAAATGTCCTCCTCCGCAACAGATTTTCTTGCTTAAAACTGGCCAGTCAACAATGTTATGCACCAGTGGATCCTGTGAGACCCCAGATTATGGTCTGCCTGATTCACCTCAGTCATACAGCTGAAATGGAAGCACAATAGAGGAGAAGCTCTGTGGCTATGAGTGTGTGGATGTATGTTTAAAGCTGTCTTCCTACAGCAGATAGTGAGATTAGTGAGTCCTCAGAGAGAAGGACCAGGTGGTGCAGTTAACTCAGTGACTATACCAATAACTAATGCTTTATGTTATATATAAATATATATATATATATATATATATATATATATATATATATATATATATATATATTGTACTAAAACTATCAGGTGGGTTTGCTGCCAGAAATCTCTTTTTTTTTAGTTTCATGTGACCATAGAAGCCAGTGCTATTTGAAGTTTCAGTCGTGTCTGACAACTGAATATGCTGGAGTTTGTTTTTGGATGAGCGAAGACAATTTTCCTTGAAACCCTCCCAAACAACATGTGGTGATGTAGGGGCTGTTTGATATATTTTTTTTAGGTTTCTGACCCCAAGACTCAACTAATCGCTGCAATTCTCCAGCTGTGATCCTTGGAGAGTCTTTGGCCACTCAAACTCTCCTCCTCACTGTGCATTAGGACGATATAGACACGTCCTCTTCCAGGCAGATTTGTAACATCTTTAGTTGATAGGAACCTCTTAATTATTACCCTGATGGTGGAAATGGGGATTTTCAATGCTTTAGCTCTTTTCTTACAGCTGCTTTCTATTTTGTGATGCTCAACAATCTTGTTCCGCACATCAGAACTATATTCTTAGGTTTTACTCCTTGTGACGGATGATTAAGGGAATTTGGCCTTTGTGCTCCTCATATTTATAATCACGTAGAACAGCAAATCATGGCTGGACAATTTCATGCTCCTAATCACCCTGGTGTGCTAAAAAATGTAAATATGAATGGGAATATACTTCAGAGATATTTTACTCATAAGAATTTCTAGGGGTGCCAATAATTGTGGCCAACATGCATCGGAGAAAAACATTTATTTCATCATGAGATTTTCTCCCCACTTTCAATTGTTTTACTTCATTTAAAGGTTGTTTTGAATTTTTTGAATGAAAGATAAAAAAGATCAACAAAGCAGATTTATTTTCACAGCCGCCTTTGCTTATATTTACCAAGGGTGTCAATATTAGCGGAGGGCACTATATATAAATACATACATACACACACACACACACACACACACACACACACACATATATATATATATATATATATATATATATATATTTTTTTTTTTTTTTTTTTAAAGTAGTGGCCACTAGTATTTTCACCAGCTAAAAATGGTTTTAAGTCAGTTATTTCTATCTTTTGCTGTAGTGTGTCAGTAGGAAATATCAGTTTACATTTCCAAACATTCATTTTGCCATTAATTGTAATACTCCAGTAAGAGTTTTGTTTGCACAAGGAGTCTGACAACAGCCAGTGCTCCACACAGAGATCTGATCTCACCATCAAGTCTATCTGGAATGACATGAAGAAACAGAACAAACTTTGACAGAATAAATCCAGAAGAACTGTATCAACGTCTCCAAGACGCTTCAAGAAACCTACCTGCAAAGCTACTGTTAAAACTTTTTGGCAAAAATGCTGTAAAATGAGGGTGCTGTCAAAAATAATGTCATAAATAGATTTTCTTTATCAATTAACTTCTATTAACTAAATTAAATCAACATTTGGTGTGACCAACCTTTGCGTTTATAGCAACTTTTGCACTAGGTGCACTTGTGCATAGTTTTTGAGGTAGCTTTGCAGATGGATGGATGGATGGATATTATAAGTAATATTACTAATAACAGTACTAAATTATAATGCCTGTCCTATCGTAACTATATATTTCATATCTAGTTCAAATTAGATTTGACATGAAATTGTAATATCATGTTTATTACATTATGATTTCTTACAAATCTATACTGCCTTAACATCTTCTTGAAGTCATTGTGAAAACAACATAAAAAAAACTGACATTACACAAACAGAAAATGAAGCTATTGAGAGTCATTTGAACAGCCTAACAAGGGTTAACTATTAGGAGTGTCTAACAACCAACCATCTATCAAACAAATCTGTTGTGAAGGTTTTGAACATGGTAATGTCTCTTAAGTGACATTACTGAGTTACCACCTGTATTTATCCCTTGAACTCAAAATAACAAGCAAACTTTTTTTTTAAGACTAATATCCGAATGCTTAAGAGATTAGTAGCTTGTAGGCAGTTGTGAGGAAAACAGCATGATCCTCCATATGAATTACATGTTGGAAACACATTTGACTGACCTTACGAACATCACTTTTCTGAAATGTAACAGAGGAGGACCTACTGGAGGATTTAATAGGACCTACTGGAGGATTTAATGCTGACTGCAAACTGAGAACAAGACAAAGATTAAACAAAAATACCAGAAGACTGCTTTTATTCAGCTGTCTCTGGGCTGTGTTTCAGTATCTCTTATTCTGTGGCAAAAGAAAGAGGTGTGTCAGCGTAATAGTCCAAGATGGAATTACTGGCATTAGAAATATCCTCTATCCTTCCTACAAGGAAGGGCTTGTCCCAATTTGATAGCAAATTGGGTCCAGGCAATTGCCTGAAATCAAATCCAGATATAAAAAAAGCCAAACATTATTAAATCGCTGCTGTTAAATGATTATAAGGCCTAAAACTGCTTATCTTTGTCTCTGAGTCACACATCATCCCTCTCCACACGCATTTCCTCTCATGACTCCATCCTTATTTGTTAATTCTCCTACTTACTCTGCACCTTTTGATCCGTTCTCTATAAATTGGAACAAATTGAATCCATTTCATTATCTGAAACAGAGAATATGTCACAAGTCCAAGGATGGCACCGGTCCTAAATCCACAAGCTATTTTCATATGGCTGGTCTCACCTCACTGAATGGGAAGGACACTAACAGGAGTACAGTCCCGTGAACCTGCAGCGTGCACAGTATGCATTTGGAGGAAGGCACATGCTTTCTGATTAATGAGAGTGATCTGTCTGCTTCTCTGTATTAATATTTCTCTTGCTTTCTTTTTTTTTAAACATTTTTTCCCCCTTTCAATAATGTCAGAGACTTGCTGAATGTGCAGTTGTGATTAAATTCCTCTCAAGCCTGCTCTGATAATGACAAACTGTCCTCATTTCCCCTCCTACAGAGAAAGCTACCCAACCATTGCAAATGTGAGGCGCTGGTCGAGCTGACGGTGAAAGAGGAGCAAGGGTTCAAAATACAAAAGATGGAACAGAGTCAATTTTCATGTGCCAGTGTCAAGAACAATATGCCTGTCATTAGCCAAATGAGAGACTGTGTTTATTATCATTCAGGGTGTTTAGCAAGCTAAGATAGCAAACGCATATGGAGCAGTCATTTTTATTAATTTCACTTTCAGTGTTAGCTGCTCCTTTGTTTTCATTTGGATGGTGACTTTTTAAATGTGCGTCTGAGCGTCGTTATTTACAACAGATTGAAAATTATGGAAGGCTAATCAAGGAAAGGAAATAGATTCATGTGAATCATCTCATGCGTTTGCTCCTCTCCAGCTTTAAGTGCTATAAGAACCCAGCCAGAAGCAGATGACGGCTGGTAAGACGGTTGCAAGCACCATGCCCGGAAATCGATGTGCCAAGTTGCATCATGAATCAACAAAATACAACTTTCTTACTGATCCAGCCTAGTTCCTCCATATTTAATTCAACTAAATGCCATTAAAGTACCTTTTATCTTGGTAACTGCAAACCACAGCTGGGACAGTTTTTTTAAGCTGTGATAAGAAGCACTAAAATATAGGATGCAGCAGAGAAATATATTTCCTCTAGCAATATTTGGGTAAGATTAAAAGAATGAGTCCCATGATAAGCAAAAGCAAAAAATAACTACAAATGAAGTGGACATAACAATAACAATAAGTACAAAAACTCCTTTATACTGTCAACGAGCACTATCTCAAGGGGCTTGAGGGGAAAAATGATCTGGGCTTGTAATTCATCTTGAGGAGACATGTTTATTTTCGTTTGTGCTCCCTTTTTAAACCTACGAAAACACATGTAACGAATCATCTCTTGGGCTGGAACCAAAGTCAAGGAAGTCATCCTATCAGATATTTAACTGTAAGCCTGTATATCAAAAGGTAAGCTCAAAATGCCTGTGCCAACAATGAAATGGAATTGCTCATTAATTAAACCGCTGACTCATCTCATTCCTCATCTAAAACATGCATGATATGATATTAGAAAAAAACAGCCATTGACTTCAAGGACACCATCACGTCCTGTATTTGCATTTCAATTTATTTCTCTCTTGAGAAGTTTACTGAGATGTCATGCTGATCAGAACATTTCAGACTGGAACAAATACATTTCATCTTTAATACTGTGTTTGAATCTAAGGACCATCTTGCATTCGAGATGTAACAGTGTTTTTGAAGAGCTGTGAAATATAATGGCCCAGAGTGGTTTTTAAGCAAATATGTGGCCACATGGTCAAAGGCTAATCACAGACAGAGTATTTCAATGCTCCTGTGACACTTCCTCTATGGATTGTCTGATTTACAAGGCTGAATGGAAGGGCTCTCTGCAGGAGCTTTGCCCATGTAGCCATTCCTTCATGTCCTTTCAAATAATAGAAGGGTAATGACTTCCCAAGGCATCTCTGTTTAGTCTGATTAAGACTCAGCAAATTGCAGGATGTAGGACCATCTATCCTCCTGTTCGCTGCAAAGATCGCATAAGGGAGAAAAGTCTTGATAAAAGGAACTGGCGATGTTGACAACAGTGTTTTATCTGCTTTGCAAAAGGGGACTAATCTCTCTGTTGCCTGATTCCTCACACTTGATACCTATCCCTCTCGAAATAAGAACAAACCGACCCATCAGAAGACTTACGGCACTATATGGAATGTTAAAAATAAGGAGCTCAGGAGAATAGCTCCCAAAGGACTCACAAATTGACGTCCCCCCCCCCCCATCAATCAATGAGCTCCCCGTCTTCACAACCTGCTGGTGCAGTTTGCCGCAGGCAATGACTATACTTGGCAAGCGTTGTCACTACTAGGAAAGTCACAATACCTTCATCTCTGCTGCTATGGAGTTCTCTTGGTAATCCAGCGCTTCCGTAATGATTTGGCTGTGGAACGTTGTCACAATTCCATAATTAGCAATAAAGGGGTGTTATGAAACGTATGACTTTGAATCAGTTCTTTTGAGTTGTCTTCAGAGAGGATGTCTAGAAGTTTATAAAATTGAAAACATCAGCATGCAGTCTTCAGATCAATACAAATTCCAGAATTAAGCCTGAATAGACACAAGAAACTAGGCTTAATGGGAAACAAATCACACGGGCACCTCACTAACTGGAAGGCTTAGAATCTTAAGAGTGTGATTTATGCTCGAGTGCTCGCTGTTGGCTTTCATGACTAGGTAGTCCTTCTTCTCTAAGGGTTTTGGGTTATCTTAGGGTGGACCTCTCCTTGGAAAGCAATGAGCACTTCCAGCCTAGCATGGCAGAGAAACTGCAATGTGTATAATGTTTCATTATAAGACTGTAGCACAAAACCTACACACAAAAAAATTCCCTTAAGCACTTCTGTGTTTTCATACAAAGGGAATCTTCTCATTAATGGTATCAAATTGAATTTCCGTCAAGGCACCTGCGTCCTTGTTAAGAAGAGAGCAAAACTAACAGAACATCATGAACAACAAATTGGAAGGCAGGCACAAACTGAGAGACAGCAAGAGTTATTTGTCTGATGTTATGTAACATTGGGTTTATTTCAATCCTGGTTTATTTTTGTGTCTGGAAAAAGTCTCTGCAAAACGAATGTGGTGTATCTAAGCACCAGCAACTGGCTTGCACTGCATAACAGAACACTGTGAACACAATTCCCTGCAGTTATGTATGATGCAATGACAGTTTATTGAATAAAACTAAGGATAATAAAATACTTTCAATGAATTTGTGAAATATAGAGCTCTGCAGACCCCCCAAATTGAAACATCTGAGACTCCTCAATGTTACTCATTGTCTCCTCTGATGGACTAACCTTTCCATGGCCTCTATTAATAGCTTCAAAATCAAAAGACTAATATTCATGCTGACATATCCTAAAGACAGCAATGGCAACACAATTCCTTGGGACTCTTTCAATAAGTTAATATTAGAGCCGGAGCCATGGCCTCATTGTTATTCTACAAGTGATTTGTGTCTCCCCTCAGTTCAAAACCTGTTCTGATAGGAATCTCCCAGCAATAGCCAGCAATTTCAAAGAAATACAAAGGGAGCAGCGAGAGGAGCAGTGGGCAGGAAAAAGACAGGAGGATGAAAAAAGAGAATGAGTGAGGAGAGCAAGAGAGAAAATGGCCATCAAAGAACCTAGTTTATTTGTCAAATCATATTTCAGCTTTTTTAAAAATCTGGCTTATAGAAGTTTGTAATAACAGACATGCAGGTATCATTATATAATTTTTTGGCTTTAGTTTGTTAAAGGAATTATTCATATAAAACTGAAAATGCTGTTATATTTATTTAACAGATATTTTGTAGAATGTTGGTGTCCAAACTTCATTTACCCTCCTCGTTTTGTATGTATAAAAACACATTTTCAAAATATCTTTCATTATGTTCCACAGAGGAAAGAAAGTCATACATGTTAGGAATGACATGAGGGGGAGTAAATGAAGACAGAACGATCCCTTTAAAAAACAATCTGAGCCATTTTGCTTGATGGAACTGATTCGGATCGTCTTGACATAAAGCAAAACATCACATGTTGCATGGTTTCATGCAGTGACTCATCAAAAATAGGGAGATCAAATTTGGATTAGAGAGCAAAAAACCATCTCACAACCATTTGCAAAGCCTGAAGTAATTTTAAGATGACTCACACGTCTGTTGTGTCTCCTGACACCTTGCAAAATTGCTGTTTTCGCAATAAACACTCCATCGGATGTGGTAAAGTAATGGAACAAACCTTGATGTTTTTAGCTATTTCTTTAGGTCCCTCAGACTAGGGGCCAGTTGCATAAACTTAGGGGCCATTTACACAACAACATTTTCAGCCAAAAACGGGAAACTTTTTATGCGTTTTGCCTGTTCGTTTACAGGACAATGGCATTTTGGGGACTGAAAACGCATATTTTTGAAAACGGGTTTGAAAGTGCAAGTTTTTGAAAACGCCACCATTATCGTTTCCATGTAAACAGCCAATACGGGAATCTTTGAAAATGGTGACGTCATGCGCATACGTAGTACGTGTTAGGTATGTAGACATGCGCAGTACGTGTCGATTTTAAAGGCAAGCGCGAACAAACATACACAACAAATGCGGAGTACATGGTATTGTTGTTGCTGCTCAAGAGTTTGCTAACGCTTCTTCTGCAAAGTGTGGATTTACTTCACCAATATTACAACTAACAGCGGAGACGGGTCATATACTTCATATAATCGTCACTTCCCTACAGGTACTGTTTACTAACAAGGTGACAGCGCCAACGACTGGCCTGGCATATGTAATACAGCGTTTTTGGCTGTATTTTTGGATATGTGTAAACGCGAATCGTTTTGAAAACGTTGTTGTGTATAAATGAAACTTTTTAAAAACGCAAGGAAAAAACTTTTCCGTTTTAGACTACATCGTTGTCATTTAAACGTAGCCTTAGCCTCTATGTTAAGACAGTGTCTTAAGTATGAGTAAGCAGTTAGCTAGTCTTATTAATTAGTCTTATTTCTGGATTCAAGTTAGACTAATTTACACTTTTATATAATTGAATTAAATATATATATGAAGAGTTCAGATGCAAAAGCCTCTAAGTGCCATCTGAAATTTTCTTCTAAAATGAGAATTTTTATCAGGCTCCTATATTTGTTTAGTTATTTCACTTTAATTGCATAGAAAAGGACCTATACATTGCCATTAGAATAAATTTCCTGAACCTAAACATAGGAGCCTGATAAAAATGCTCATTTTAGATGAAAATTTCAGAAGGCACTTAGAGGCTTTTGCATCTGAACTCTTCATATACAACCCGAATTCCAGAAATGTTGGGACGTTTGAATAAAATGAAAACTAAAGACTTTCAAATCACATGAGCCAATATTTTATTCACAATAGAACATAGAGAACATAACAAATGTTTAAATGGAGAAATTTTACACTTTTATCCACTAAATGAGCTCATTTCAAATTTGATGCCTGCTACAGGTCTCAAAAAAGTTGGCACAGGGGCAACAAAGGGCTGAAAAAGCAAGATATTTTTAAGAGATTCAGCTGGGAGAACATCTAGAAATTAATTAAGTTAACTGACATCAGGTCTGTAACATGATTAGCTATAAAAGGGATGTCTTAGAGAGGCAGAGTCTCTCAGAAGTAAAGATGGGCAGAGTCTCTCCAATCTGTGAAAGAGTGCATAAAAAGATTGCATGTTTTGGAAGGCACTATGAATACTGAAAGGTATATAAAGGTTTTAGAGCAACATATGCTCCCCTCCAGATGACGTCTATTTCAGGGAAGGCCTTGTGTATTTCAGCAGGACAATGCAAAACCACATACTGCAGCTATAATAACAGCATGGGTTCATAGAAGAAGAGTCCGGGTGCTGAACTGGCCTGCCTGCAGTCCAGATCTTTCACCTATAGAGAACATTTGGTGCATCATTAAACGAAAAATACGTCAAAGATGACCACGAATTCTTCAGCAACTGGAATCCTATATCAGGCAAGAATGGGATCAAATTCCAAAACCAAAACTCCAGAAACTCATACCCTCGATGCCCAGACGTCTTCAAACTGTTTTGAAAATAAGAGGAGATGCTACACCATGGCAAACATGCCCCCGTCCCAACTATTTTGAGACCTGTAGCAGGCATCAAATTTGAAATTAGCTCATTTTGTGCATAAAATTTTAAAATTTCTCAGTTTAAACATTTGTTATTTTATCTATGTTCTATTGTGAATAAAATATTGGCTGTGATTTGAAATTCTTTTAGTTTTCATTTTATTTTATTCAAATTTTAAAAAACGTCCCAACATTTCTGGAATTCGGGTTGTACATAGATATATATATATTTAATTAACCAGTCATAAGAAAAAAAAATAGATGACTAACTTGTAAGACTATTGTTCAGGCAGGGCCATAACCTTCTCTTGGGGGGCAGAAGTTATCTGTAACGGAATGACAGGAACGAGAGGAGTGCGGATCCATATGCAGGCTTTATTCAAAAATCATAGTCAAAATACAGGAAGGGTTGAACAACAGCAAACAGGTATGGCATAGGCAAGACATGAGAGCAGTTCAGTTAACAAACGGGGTTGATCAGCAGCGAACGTAATCCAGGGGGCAAAACAACGAGAGATAATCCAGGCACATGAAAATAGTCCAGGCAGGGTGCAAACAGAATCCGAATGACAAAAGGGTATCCAAAATAAACAGGCAAAGATCAAGACACGAATGATACAGGCTAAAGAAACTGGATTAAACTAGACTTAGGCTCCGTACAGCAGCTATCATGAGGAGCTTGATAAATGCAGATTAATACTCGGCCGTGAGAAAGAGGAAGTCCAGGGCTTATAAAGCGTGTCTGATGGGATTCAGCTGTGTATGTGTAATCAGTGCGTTCAGCTGTGTAGAAATTTGTACATATATAAGTAATATATATAAGGGAAACAAGTCAATTTAGCTCAAAGGAAATCATTTATGATTTTATAGGGAATTTGAACAGAATCACTGTTTCACGGCTGATCACTGAGTCGGCAGCGAGTCACTGAACGAGCCGTATAACATCAACTCTGCACTGGACATTACAATCCAAAATATAGTGAAAACACTATTAAATAGCACAGTAACAAGATCGGCAGATTAAGACATTAACTTGTAAGCACAAAACACAAGATACTTCTCTTTTCAATATAAATAAGACTTTATTTATATAAACCTAAAACATGTAAACTAATCTAATCTAACATGAACACACGCATTCACACATTCACACGTTGCAGAAAGAGAGGAAAGGATGAGTTTACAGAATGAAATGTGAAATCCCAAGTTTACAGCAATATGTGCAATTGCCTATAGACCTGAACCATCAATCATTTGTCCCTCGCATTGAGTTTCTCAATGAGGCTAAACTTTATATTAAACTGCACCGACTCAGCAAAAGTCTGGAGGTTGTACTTGCTTGTGTTGCCTTAAGGGATTCCCTTGTGTCCTTGTCGTCTTTGGAGAAAGGGGTTTCCCGAGGTTGCTGATTGGCTGAGTTCAGTGGTCTTTCGTAGTAAAGTCTTGGGCGTTGGCTCTTGATGCGGAGTTGGTCTGGTTGAAGTTTGGGCGGGTGCAGTCGAAGCTGGACTTTGCGGCAAACTTAACGAAACTCTCACGGAAAGACAAGAAATTAAAGTAAAAGAATCAAAGAATGTAACGAGACTAGGTGGTTTTTCTTCTCATTGTGTTGGCAGCTGGCACGTAGGCCAGAGCACGCTCAAAGAGCAGCGTTGAAACGCGGTGGCAAAAGAGAAGAGATCTGAGAAGCAGAGGAAGAGCAAGAGAGCTGTCCTGAATATTTAAACTCGGCTTCTAGACCGTCCTATCTGGACGTCTTGACCAATTAGAAATGATCTTGGCTCGTGGTGTTGTATGTTTCTCCTCCCCATTCATAAATCTAACATGTTATCTTATCAGTCATATGGTCCAAATTTTCCCGCTCTTACAGAGTACAATTTTGGACATGATTTCTCTAACAAGACTATGGTACATTTGACAAAGAATTGATTGGAAGAAACATTTAAAGCATGATTTTTCAAACTCATACATACCACACAAGGATATGAACTCTTAAACTATTCCCTAGTTATTAAAATACATACATAATATGTGATTAAAACATGATGGTTAATCGTGTGGGTTACATACATGATATGGGGTTATGCATAAACATGATAAGTCCTTTTAAGATGATTTTGGTGCATCTATATGTGAAAAGGCAGTTTCTGTACCGTTCTGTGAACATAAGGACATGTTCTCTGTGAAGACTAGAGAGGTTAAAAGGTCTCTTAAGGAATTTCAGTCTCCGTCTGTCTTCTATGTGGAGAGCTGGGATGACCCACCCAATGAAGTCTCTAGCTCGTGATTTTGATCACAGATTTTCAAGTGACAGCCATATCTTTGACCATCAGTCCTGATTACTTGCTCCAAATATGATCGTCTCCTTCCTGAATTGGAATTATCAATAAGTGTTCTTTTGTTTGAATGTTGCAAGCTGTTCTGTGAAAGAGGCTTGTTGGTTTGCTTTCTTCAGAGGGCTGGAGCTAGGAATCTGATTTATGACGAACATCCTGTTGCAGCCTTGGGATCCTCTCTGGAATTTCGGCTCCTCATGTTTCAATGTTCGGATCGAATCTTAACTTTGTCTGACTCATTCTGATCCTACATACCCCCCTTCGATCGGCGAGGTGTTTGGCTGAAGACATCGTCGAGCGCTGGAAAAACAGAGGCAGAAGAAGCAGACACAAACACAGCAAACAACAAGACAACATCTCCATGACAGTTACTGTACTGGTGCAGGGCATCAGGTTATTCGGGTACAGGCGGTTATATTCAATTAGTCAATATAGTTTGGTAAACTGAATAGTTTTAGTTCAATTTTGGACATTGTTGTTCTAATTTAGTTTAGTACGTTGACTCTTCGATCAAATTTTGTGATAAAATTTGCTTGTTTCTTCTAAATTGTCAACTTAAGAATGTTCACCTTTAAGTTTCTGGTGACATCATTTGTGGTAAAATGAATTGACCTATCGTGCGTGGAGCTCTCTGGCTTCCATTCAGTTTAGAGTGGCTCGCGGATATTAGGTGTGGTGAGTCAATCCTAATATCAGACCTTTGACCCTTGCAGGGTGTCTAGGTGTTTCACCTACTAAAGAAAGAGGAGAAGGAAAAGGATAGGTAAAAGAAGAACAAAACAAAAACAAAGCTGCTGTGGGTTTTCCTAGCATGACTTGCAACTACTGTTGAGCTAGGATGGCATGCGCAGCTAGGGAGTCATGTACCTTAACTTAGTGTCAGGTGTTCTAACTATTGTGAGGATAGCTGCATGTTCCTTCATGGTGGTGTATGTAACTTTGTTATGCTAAAATTTGGATATTCTACCTGTGGGAAGAATATGTTGGTTGAATGTGTTATCAGTAGATGTGGTTACCTCTGGTTGTAGGTAATGTTGTGTGTGTTAGTGGTGTAGTGTAAGTGTGGTCAGATCTGTTTCAGTCTGTGTTGTCTCCCCCCTTTTCGGGTATGTCATTGAAGACGGGCTCTCTGCATCCTTGGCTTGGATGAAGGCGTGTCCATGATCTAATGGGGGTCAGTCCAGAAAGGCAGGAAGTTTTTAGCAGACAGTCGGAGGTAGTTTGGCATGGCTGTGTGAAGCTGGGATGCAAACTTCGTCTCCTTTGTTGCATTCCTCTTGTGCTGCCTTCTGGATGTGGCAGACTTTCTGACCTTCTGTGCTTTGGTTGTTGCACAGACAGGAATGTGGTTCTTGGAGTTGGAGTTAATTTAGCAGTTTGCTAGTGAGTGATGGGTGACTGAGGTGATGTTCTCTGGTACCTCAGTTTTCATCAACAGCTGGCGGTGAGACTTGCTCGTTCTGGGTGGTTGTTGAACAGGTGCTTGTCATCTCTGACATGGTGGTGTACCATGTGATCACCGGCCTTCCGTTCTGTCGCTGGTCACAGCGAGCATGACTCAATTTCGTGGTCATCCGTGTTCAGCTTATCTTGAAGGAACTCTTTCAGTTGTCTCATGACTTGTTCCATGTCTTCTGACGGTAAGCTGTATTGTTCTTGTGCATACTCAGCACTGTGCATGTCTGAGTGATGCTGAGGTGGGTTTCGTTGTCGCTTACCCACACGAGTTGCTCTTGGATGAGTCAGGCGATTACCTTTGGATGTCTGGTTAGGTTTCCAGTTGTTCTTATCCTTTAGGTTTCTTGAGAAGCGTGGCTGGTCCCATGGATTTTTCCAGCGGTTGGGCTGATAGCTGTCGTGGACATGGGGGTCACGTTCTCTGTGCTCTTGATGGAGGACTCTGGTGTCGTAATGCAACTGGGTGTCATCCAGTGCAAGGCTTGAGTCTTTGGTGACAGAGTTCAAGAGTGTGGAGGTTTTGTTACCTTTCTTTGAGGCCATCTTCTGCTTGTTATAGGCCTTCTGTGTTAGGTCACGCAACTGTTGGATGGTCATGGAGTGTGGACAGGCCATGACGCCTAGATGGTGGCTGACTCCAGGGTGCACATTTCTTAGGAAGAGGCTTTTGAAGTTCACATCCTCTTCAAGGTCAGGTTCGTTGTGTGCACCAAAGTAGGCTTGTCGGAGTCGGTTGTAGTAAGCTTGTGGAGTCTCTTGTCGACCCTGTTTAGTTTCTAAGGCAGTTAACAGTCCATGTTCAGACTCAGGGTCTTTAAACTCTTTAATTAGGACCTCACGAAGTAGCTGGTAGTCTGACTTCGTTTGACTGGGCTGTCGATCTAGGAAGTTTCGTACCTCGGAACTGGACGTGGCTCTAAGGAGGTATAACCGGTCTCTGTCAGTCACATGAGGTCTCATTTCTAGATAAAAGTGGATATCTTGCAGATGGGCCTGGATGGTGTGGCCCTCTGTGGAGTTCGGGTTGAACTTGCTGATGTTTCTAGACAGCTTGTCGAGGTCTGTGATGGTCATCCCATGTGCAGCTCCAAGGTCTGCTTGGATGGGCTGTTTTCTTTCGTTGACAGGAAAGAGTTCTGTGGCGAGGGCAGGTGAGGTTTTGGGTGGTGGCCCTTCGCTTCTTTCGTTGCGTACCAGTTCTTGGACGCAGGACTCTGCTCTGCTCAGCAGAGGTGAGGCTGAGAGGTGTTTCTCTCGCCTTGGCTCTAGTTTTTGCTCATAAGCATGTTTCAGTTCTTTTCTGACCATATAGAGCTCATCGTTGGTATCATTTAGTTGTTGGGTCAGATCGTCCATTTCAGTTCCATACCTTTCAAGGTGGTCTTTTAAGGCACTGATTTCAGCATTCTTGTCGCTGATATCATTCTTGGCTTTCTCCAGAAGCTGTTCGGCATACTGGAGTCTGTTTACCAGGTCTTTCTGGGCAGCCTTTGCATGTTGTTGATCGAGCTGAGCTGCTGTCAGGGCTGCTTGGAGCTCCTTAACTTGTTCCGTTGTTTCCCGCTCCCTCTCGTTGGGTGCTTTGAGTTGATCTTGAACTTTCACTTCCAGCTTGTCTATGCGGCGTTGAGCACATGTCAGTTCCTCTTGAAGGTGGGTGATGTGCTTGTCGCTCAGTTTCAGCTGGGTCGTGAAGGCATAGCTTAGGGAGCTGGTGATTTTGACTAGCTCCTCGTGGTTGTTGTTGTGGCTTGAATCTTGTGTCAGGAATCTTCTCAGCATTAGGATTATTATTAAAAATAATAACAGTTCAAATGTCTTGGGGGTGAGGCTGTCTGTCGTGCCTCTCAGCCAAGTGTTCACATCTTCCTCTTGTGCAAAGGGGTCTGCAGTCTGCGGCATATTGGCACGCTAGGGAGAAGAGAGACTGACACAGATCTGTGTGGAGTAGAAGCCTATGTGTGGTGCGACAACTAAGTGTTGTGTCAGTGATTTTGAACCACTTAGTGTAATGTGGTGATGACTGTGTTGGTCTCAGGGTATCTAGGTAGACAAGAGATGTGAAGACTTCGTCACTCTAATGAGGAAGAGGGAAAAGAGAGAAACAGGTGAAAAACAAATTCAATTAAAAGAAACAATTCCTCTTTTTTTTCTCAAATGAGAAAAATTGTTTTGTTTTTTTTTCAACTAAATGTTGTTATCAAGGCAAACAATATTATTAAGTCTCTGTCGTAGACAAAGGAATAATAATAATAATTCTGATATCTCTTTTCTTAGTCTGACAAGATTGACATCATACACCTTACAGTTGGACCGCTCACCAGGGAGGCTGCGAAGGCAACGATTGATCAACACTTATCTCTATTAAAATTGATCTCAGTGTTGGATGAGATGTTAAAATTTGGATTGCGTTTTCAAATGTGGGGAGGCTAGGAAGAACGAGAGAGGGTTTGATTACAATCAACTTCATAAAGATGAGTGATCTTTTTTTTTTCTTACAAGATTGTGTATCTCATTCACTTAGAATTGATTGATGGTTCTTACAGCCAGGTCCCTACAAATGTGAAAAATGTAGAGGAAAGAAAATGGAGAGAACAGGAGAGGAAGGAAAGAGACAGTAAGTTGAGTGGATCGGGTCCACTAGCAAGCGGTTATGCCCGACTACGAGTAGAGTGTTGTTTTCAGTTGCTACACAACTATCAACAAAAATAAATTTTGGGTGAAAGAGATTTGTCTCTCTAATTTATTTGAACTCGTAGTGAGGGATAACAATGTCTCCTATTAGGAAAGGAAATGGTAAGACGAGGTAAAATTGAAAAGTAATAAATGGGCGAAATAAGCAAAAATGAAATTAAATGAAGGAGGAAATCAGTAAATAAAAATAGTAGTGGCTAAGTGCATAACCAAAACAGGAAGAAAGAGGGGTAAAACGCAATAAAATAATGAGTGAGTATAAGTTTGAATATAAACTATTGATATGAGTAATAAATAAATTAGATAGAATAAGTTAACTTAAACTTTCAAAGTTCAAGGCTTATTCGTACCTAAAATAATTAGACCCATAAGAGAATACTAGAAGTAATGATCATATGAAATGATCTGAGGGGAAATTTGAATGATTCCAAATAAATTTAATGTTTTAATTAAATTTTGAATTTGGCACAATTAATAATTGTGAACTCGTATTTCCCTTTCTAGTAAAATGCAAATAAGTGGTAAGAAGTGAGAAATTAGAGAAATAAGAAAGAGAAAGACCAACAAGTGTATTAGTTGAGATGTTTAACAAGGTTAAACCACTTTAGCTTTTCATACACACACTATTCAACCACTGGATGTTAAATGCTAACTTTGAAGCTAATGGCTTTAGCATAGACTTCAATGTAAACACAACCGTTTCGTTAGCTTAGCATGGAGTTTGTTTACAATAGCATCGATGTGCTGCGCGTGCGCAGTTCAGAGTTGCTCCGGAAGTAGGTTAAGACTTCCGTGTCACGATCGTACCTGTGGCAACCAAAACAAACTCTAGTGGACTAGCATATGCATTGCAAGTACAGTTAAGCAGGTTACATGAAATGTCGGCGCATTTCAACACTGTACAAATAACAACACCGCTTTTAGTTGGTTCTACGATGTGGCGCTTAAACTCTCAGTTCGTTCCGAGTTTGATTAAACTTTATTCAAATAGCAGTTTCGTGCTTCAGCTAAGGAAAACAGTGATCGGATCATAAAAGTGTGCCAGTTTCTCTGGACACAAACACAACAGGTTTTCTTCGCTGTTGGTTCAAATTTAACTTTACTTGATCAAGCTTTTTAAAAACTCCCATTCAAATCCCTCTCGGAGATTTAATTCACTTTGTGAACAGTGTACACAAACAGGCAAGCATTATTCTCTAATGTTTAAGCCAGGGGAGTCGAATAGCCTTTGATTTGGCAGTGGAACACGCACTGTCAATCAGACTAGGCTTTGATGAATAGATTGAGGAACACGCTCAAAACTATTCTTTATCCACCGATTTATTTCCCTTTTAATTATTACAGTTTAGCTCCGTTCGGCTAACAGTAACTGAGATTCGAGAGTATAGCTATTTAATGATCTGGAACCCGCAGAACATCAATTCAGCTATAAAACAAGGCTTTACGGAAAAGAGGAACACGCTCAATTTCAACCTTTTTGTACGATCTCAGATAACTTTAAGTTAACTTACTGCAGTTGGACTCGAGTTACAGGCTTCTCTGCTCTCATTCAAACAGGGCGCGCGCTGCTGACGTCACACGCGCGCACTCACACACACTAGTCTCAGAAGCGTCTCATCTTTCATACCGGAGCAATAGAAAAGATTAAATAACTTGGTTTATGCTCACAATTTAGATTAATCTGCCCGCATTCTCCACCAATAATATGTAGAAATTTGTACATATATAAGTAATATATATAAGGGAAACAAGTCAATTTAGCTCAAAGGAAATCATTTATGATTTTATAGGGAATTTGAACAGAATCACTGTTTCACGGCTGATCACTGAGTCGGCAGCGAGTCACTGAACGAGCCGTATAACATCAACTCTGAACTGGACATTACAATCCAAAATATAGTGAAAACACTATTAAATAGCACAGTAACAAGATCGGCAGATTAAGACATTAACTTGTAAGCACAAAACACAAGATACTTCTCTTTTCAATATAAATAAGACTTTATTTATATAAACCTAAAACATGTAAACTAATCTAATCTAACATGAACACACGCATTCACACATTCACACGTTGCAGAAAGAGAGGAAAGGATGAGTTTACAGAATGAAATGTGAAATCCCAAGTTTACAGCAATATGTGCAATTGCCTATAGACCTGAACCATCAATCATTTGTCCCTCGCATTGAGTTTCTCAATGAGGCTAAACTTTATATTAAACTGCACCGACTCAGCAAAAGTCTGGAGGTTGTACTTGCTTGTGTTGCCTTAAGGGATTCCCTTGTGTCCTTGTCGTCTTTGGAGAAAGGGGTTTCCCGAGGTTGCTGATTGGCTGAGTTCAGTGGTCTTTCGTAGTAAAGTCTTGGGCGTTGGCTCTTGATGCGGAGTTGGTCTGGTTGAAGTTTGGGCGGGTGCAGTCGAAGCTGGACTTTGCGGCAAACTTAACGAAACTCTCACGGAAAGACAAGAAATTAAAGTAAAAGAATCAAAGAATGTAACGAGACTAGGTGGTTTTTCTTCTCATTGTGTTGGCAGCTGGCACGTAGGCCAGAGCACGCTCAAAGAGCAGCGTTGAAACGCGGTGGCAAAAGAGAAGAGATCTGAGAAGCAGAGGAAGAGCAAGAGAGCTGTCCTGAGTATTTAAACTCGGCTTCTAGACCGTCCTATCTGGACGTCTTGACCAATTAGAAATGATCTTGGCTCGTGGTGTTGTATGTTTCTCCTCCCCATTCATAAATCTAACATGTTATCTTATCAGTCATATGGTCCAAATTTTCCCGCTCTTACAGAGTACAATTTTGGACATGATTTCTCTAACAAGACTATGGTACATTTGACAAAGAATTGATTGGAAGAAACATTTAAAGCATGATTTTTCAAACTCATACATACCACACAAGGATATGAACTCTTAAACTATTCCCTAGTTATTAAAATACATACATAATATGTGATTAAAACATGATGGTTAATCGTGTGGGTTACATACATGATATGGGGTTATGCATAAACATGATAAGTCCTTTTAAGATGATTTTGGTGCATCTATATGTGAAAAGGCAGTTTCTGTACCGTTCTGTGAACATAAGGACATGTTCTCTGTGAAGACTAGAGAGGTTAAAAGGTCTCTTAAGGAATTTCAGTCTCCGTCTGTCTTCTATGTGGAGAGCTGGGATGACCCACCCAATGAAGTCTCTAGCTCGTGATTTTGATCACAGATTTTCAAGTGACAGCCATATCTTTGACCATCAGTCCTGATTACTTGCTCCAAATATGATCGTCTCCTTCCTGAATTGGAATTATCAATAAGTGTTCTTTTGTTTGAATGTTGCAAGCTGTTCTGTGAAAGAGGCTTGTTGGTTTGCTTTCTTCAGAGGGCTGGAGCTAGGAATCTGATTTATGACGAACATCCTGTTGCAGCCTTGGGATCCTCTCTGGAATTTCGGCTCCTCATGTTTCAATGTTCGGATCGAATCTTAACTTTGTCTGACTCATTCTGATCCTACAGCTGTGTATGTGTAATCAGTGCAATGGATGATGGGAACTGTAGTCCGAAGTGACATGTAACAGTCTGTGTGGTGTGAGAGTCAATATGATGGAAGAGTGACCTCTAATGGCGAGTGGATGGAAGACCACGAACCGGATTCATGACAGAGCCCCCCACCAATGAGCGCTGCCAACGCTGCCAACTTAATACAATCCAGGAGGGCAGTGGAGCGGAGGCGGAACAGAGGGAGGGACGGAGGGCCAGGCCTATGTGGAAGTAGAGAGACCAGGAACTGAGGCAAAGTCGGCAGAGCAGAGCACCAAGGCAGAGCAGGGAACCAGAGTGAAACCGACACAGCAGGAAACCAGAGCGGAGTCGGCGGAGCAGGAAGCCAGGGCGGAGCCTGCAGATCAGGAAGCCAGGGCGGAGCAGGAGCCCACCAGGGTGGAGCATACGGAACAGGACACCGCCACGGCGGAGCAGACGGAACAGGCTGAGCAGAGGACCACCACGACAGAGCAGAAACCCTTGGTAGAGACTGGGACCTAGGGAAAACTGAGACACAAGAAACAGAGAGAGCATATATGGTCTCAAGGACCGAGGCAGGGAACACAAAAAGTTCATCAATATTTTGCCTGGTGACAACTGAGCGGGCAGACAGTTCATAAGCAAGCTCACTGACTGAAACTGAACAGGAAAACAGTTCAAAATCTGGCTTATTGACTGAAACTGGACAGGCTGACAATTCACCCTCAGGCTCATTAATTGAGACTGGACAGACACAAAGTTCAAAATCAGGTTTGTTAACTGAAACAAGATAGTTAGACAGTTCATGAATGGTCTCTATGGCAGTGACAGGGTTAACGGGACAGACATGGGGTGCATTTATAGTTTCTGAGCTCAAGACAGACAGTTCAGTTCAGATACCTTGACAGAGACAGGCAAGACAGACAATTCGAAATCAGACACATTAGTTGAGACGAGACGGACAGACAGTTCACAATCAGCCACCATGGCTGGTTCAGAACGGAGCGAGAGTTCAGAGATAGCTTCCTTGGCCGGTTCAGAGCAGGGCAAAAGTTCAAAAGTGGCCTCCGTGGCCGTGACGAGGAACCGCAGATGGCCTCCATAGCTGTGACAGGACAGGATGAGGATTCGCAGACAGCCTCCATAGCCGTGACAGGACAGGACGAGGATTCGCAGACGGCCTCCATAGCCGTGACAGGACAGGACAAGGATTCGCAGACGGCCTCCATAGCCATGACAGGACAGGACGAGGATTCACAGACGGCCTCCTTGGCCGGGACAGGACAGGACGAAAGTTCATAAGCGGGTACCACTGACACCTCTAGAGGGTCTGCAGCGGATGCCGCCACCTCTGGAGGTTCTACAGTAGTACCATCAGGATACAGGGAGAGTTCAGCAACGGTTCCTTCGACCGTGATATGACAGGCTGAAAGTGCATTGCTGGGCACCACTACCATGCAAGGAGCTGCAGCGAGCACCGCCACTTCGGGAGGTTCTGCAGCATGCGCCGCCACCTCTGGAGAAACTGCAGTGGGCACCATCGCTTTGGGGAACACAGCAGCGAGCACCACTACCTCACGAGGTTCTGCAGCATCAGCCGCCACCTCTGGAGACATCACAGTGGACGCCGCCACCTCTGGGAGTTCTGTGGTGGTGTTTGCAGCCCAAACACACCAAAAAGTGATCCCCATCATGGGAAGCACTTCAGACAGGGGAATCAGTTCAGGATCAGGAGGGCTGGAGTAAGTGGGTTTGGGGATACCAGCTGCGCATGCAGACACCAGTGGTGCATCCCTCACACTGGATACCAGACTGGGATATCGAAGGACTGACCTTGAATATCCGGCTGCAACAGACAGGGAGTGACAGGACTCTGGATGAACAGACAAAAAGTGACAAGACTCTGGATGATCAGCTGAGATGTGACGAGACTCTGGACGATCAGCTGTGACATGATGAGACTCTTGTAAGGGTAATAGGTAAGATGTAAGGGAAACAAGTCAATTTAGCTCAAAGGGAATCATTTATGATTGTATAGGGAATTTGAACAGAATCACTGTTTTACAGCTGATCGCTGAATCGACCTGCAATTCATTGAACGAGCCGTATAACATCAACTCTGCACTGGATATTAAAATCCAAAATATAGTGAAAACACTATTAATAAGCACAGTAGCAAGATCGACAGTTTAAGACATTAACTTGTAAGCACAAAATACAAGATACTTCTCTTTTCAATATAAATAAGACTTTATTTGAAAATCTAAGGCATGTAAACTAATCTAACACAAGAACACATGCATTCACACATTCACACATTACAGAAAGAGAGAAAGTAAGGAAAGGATGAGTTTAAAGAATGAAAATGTGAAATCCCAAGTTTAGGGCAATATGTGCAATTGCATAGACCTGAACCATCAATCACTTATTTAACCCTCGCATTGAGTTTCTCAATGAGGCTAAAATTTATATTAAATACACCAGATCAGCTAGAATCTGGAGGTTACTTGCTTGTTGCTTTTGTGTTAAGGGATTCCCTTTTGTTGTCGTCTTTGCAGAAAGGGGGTTTCCCAAGTTGCTGACTGGTTGGAGGTTCAGTAGTCGTTGAAGTGATGTCTTGGGAAGCCAATGGTTGGGCATTGGCTGAAGATGCAGAGTTGTGGCTGGTAGAAGTTTTGAGGTGGTCACCGGCTCGAGTTGAACTTGGAGAAAAGGCGTGGCGGCAAAACTTAAACTGAGAACAAGAAACTCACAACGGAAAAGAAAAGAAACTAAAATAAAAGATAGAAAGGATGTAACAAGACTAGGTGGTTTTTCTTCTCATCGCTGTGTTAGCAGCTGGCATGTAGGCCAGAGCATGCTGGAACGGCGCTCAAAGAATTCACGGGCAAACAGCAGTGGCAAAAAGCATGGCTAAAAGCAGTGGCAAAAGCTAGAAGCTAAAAGCATAATTTGATGGTGCCCTGAGTATTTAAACTTGGCTTTTGGACACGCCCAAATGGGTGTCTTGACCAATTAGATATGCTCTTAGCTCGGGGTGTTGTATGTTTCTTCTCCTCAAAACATAAATCACATGTTATCTTGTCAGTCACATGGTCCGAATTTTCCCGCTCTTGGATAGTATAATTTTGGACAGGATTTCTATAACATGAATATGATACATTTGATAAAGAATTGATTGGAAGAAACGTTTAAAGCATGGTTTTTCAAACTCATACATACCAAACATGAATATTAACTCTTATGCTATTCCCTAGTTATTAAAAAGACATACATAATATGTGATTAAAACATGATCGTCAAGTGTGTGGGTTACATACATAATATGGAGTTCATTAGTTGCTCATAAGTCCTTTTAAGATGATTTTGGTGCATCTACACATAGAAGACAGTTTCTGTGCCATTCTGTGGATGTGAGAATGTGTTCTGTGAAGACTAGAGAAGTTAAAAGGTCTCCTAAGGAATTTCAGTCTCAGTCTTTGTCTTGTGGGGGAAAAGTCAATCTAAGGTAGCTCGTGATTTCTATCGTGGAACACATGTGATGGCCATCTCTTTGACCATCAGTCTTGATTACTTGCCCCAAATTTGACGATCTCCTTCCTGCGTTGGACTTATCAATAAGTATTTTTTTTGTCTTAATGTTGCAAGCTGTTCTGTGAAAGAGGCTTGTTGGTTAGGCTTGCTCCAGACTCAAGGCGTCAGGGCACCGTGGACAGATGACGTTTATGACGTTGTCTTGTTATCCGGGGCCTCTCTGTGGAATTTGGCTCTTTGGGTTGTTCAACACCAATCCGATCAAATCTTAATTTGTCTGATTCACTCTCTGATATCCTACACTCTGGACGATCAGCTGTGACGTGACGAGACTCTGGACGATCAGCTGAGACGTGACTTGACTCACGATGATCAACTGTGACTTGACTGGACTCATAACGATCACCTGTGACTTGACTGGACTCATGACGATCAACTGTGACTTGACTGGACTCACGGAGATCAACTGTGACTTTACTTGGCTCACGAAGATCAGCTGTGACTTGACTTGGCTCACAAAGATCAGCTGTGACTTTACTGGACTCACGGAGATCAACTGTAACTTGACTTGACCCGCGAAGATCAACTATGACTTGACTCATGAATGACAGTAATGATGTGACTGGTTGTTGTGGCCGCCATTTTGTGAGTGTGCTCTGGTGCAGCCACCATTTCAGTCAAAGATGCGGTGTCGCGTTCCTCCTCCGCAACACCCACAGTGAATAGAGAGCCAACAGTCAACAAAGCAAAGTTCAAAAAACAACTCAGTGACGAACGCGGATCCTCACGTCTAAGCTGAGATCGTAGAGGCTGATTAATGCCATCACAAAAATTCTCTATCAAAGATAGTCTCGTAAATCAGAATAGTTTGCGATGGCTATAAATTTGCGAATATGGTTCTCTAGCGATCGCGAACCTTGTCTGAGGGATAACAAGATTCTTGCTGTGTCCATACCTGGCCAATTTTCCTCAGAAAAGCCACTGGATTCTTGTATGGCTGAGTATTCTGTAACAGAACGACAGGCGTGCGGATCCATATGCAGGCTTTATTCAAAAATCATAGTCAAAATACAGGCAGGGTCGAACAACAGCAAAGAGGTATGGCATGGGCAAGACACAAGAGCAGTTCAGTTAACAGATGGGGTCGATCAGCAGTGAACATAATCCAGGGGGCAAAACAATGAGAAATAATCCAGGTACATGAAAATAGTCCAGGCAGGGTGCAAACAGAATCCGAATGGTGAGACAAAAGGGTATCCGAAATAAACAGGCAAAGATCAAGACACAAATGATACAGGCAAAAGAAACTGGATAAACTAGACTTAGACTTCGAAAACTGGTGCTGGTACAGCAGCTATCACGAGGAGCGTGATAAACGCAGATCAATACTCAGCCGTGAGAAAGAAGAAGTCCAGGGCTTATAAAGCATGCCTGATGGAATTCAGCTGTGTATGTGTAATCAGTGCAATGGATGATGGGAACTGTAGTCCGGAGTGTCATGTAACAGTCTGTGTGGTGTGAGAGTCAATATGATGGAAGAACGACCTCTGATGGCGAGTGGACGGAAGACCACGAACCGAATTCGTGATACTTTCACACATGTAGGCTATTTTATTTATATAAATTAAATAAAGAAATAAAGGATTGAACCTATGCACCCTTTTTACAGACTGTGATTATGTGTTTCCACAGTTAACAATTAACATCACAAACCAAAAGTTTTTTTTTTCTTCTAATTATCATTCTAAAAAAATTAATGTACATTGTAACTATAATTTGTGTTAAATTATCTTTGCATTAAATTAAAAAAAAAAAACTTTTTAGAATACATTTAATATTTTTATTCTAAAATATGCACACTGACTCTAAATTGCATGTCTAATATATTTTAACAGCTCTGTTAAAGTTTCTTGTCTCTCACATTCAATTACGAATTACATTACATGGTTTACATAAATGGTATAGGCTATTTTCAATTCAAAATGGCAAAAAAAAAAAAAAAAAAATTGTTTGCATCACTGGATATTACTTATATTTCTGCATAAAACAGAATTGTTGGAATTCGATTTTGGCTTCTGTGGACAGTAAAGCCTGCCTTCTTTGACTGGTCATCTCAAACATTTTGACATTTACTTTAATCGCTTTTAAATGTAAAAATAAATAAATAAATAAATAAATATGTGGTGCATAATGGAGTAAATACTAGGGGGGACAATTTGGTCATATACAATTAGGGGGATTTGTTCCCCTCAATGTAATGGTTATGGCCCTGTGTTCTGGAATTGTTTTCAATGTATTTTAGGATATTTAACTATAGTATAATGCAGGAATGCATTATACTACAGTTAAATATCCTATTAGGAATGTAACTGTAGTATAATGCAGGTATGTCACTGTTCACTCAGCTGCTATGGCTCTGTTGCTATGGCTGCGTCTGTGAAGTAATGTGAGCATTGTTACCTGCAATTTAACTGCTCTCAGACACACCTAACTCTTGAAATAGAAGTCTCACTGAAAAACAGATGAGAGATTTTCCATCAAGAACTCGCTGTGACTTTTATATTACATACCTCTAATAACTTATTTGCAAATATACTCACTAAAATAAATAAAAACATGAATCACAAATAATTTCACACTGCTAATTCACACATGCCCACTTGTCTCACAGCTTTAATCATCAGTGCTTTAGCTTGTGTTTTACTTCAGCGATGACCAGGGATATAAGATGTCACTCTTGTAATTGTGAAGACATAGCTGGTTGATTCAAGGCTTTGAATCGATGGGGTCTAAATCAATCTGCAAATGAGCATGTGTGCAAAACAAGCAAAGCTTGTGGAAGGGGCCTGGGATGCGTCTCTAGAGACGCAGCTCAGCGAGAGCTGAATACCCTGATTTTCCACTGCTAGGCATTGATGAATGCTTGATGAAAACTTTTCAATGTGGCTCAAAGGTATTTTACAGTGTTGATGTAAACATGGAAAAAATTATATAAAAAATTACATTTTCTCCAGCAAACAGTTTGAGTCACAGAAATTAACTTGATTTACCTTGAATCTACATAAAAACATGTTAGCCCAACAATGTTCCTCCAAATGTCTGAGCAAACTATTTCACATTCAAGAATATTGCTGATTTGTCTAGGGAGCTCCCAGCATGCACTGCAGCATGAATGAATTATTTGCCTACTGTTAATATTGTTTTGCTTTTTGCTGACTTAATTTATGCTGTTGTTATTGTTTTTCGTTGTCATTGTTAGTTATTTGTGATGTGTTGATGTTCAGACCTCATCTTTTTACTTAATGATGCTCTTTGATTGTCACAGTGATTGATGTTTGTGTGTAATGTATTGAGCTCTATGTGCATCTAAAAAAACTACAGCAAATAATGTTTTTCCTTTGCAAGATTTTCTCTTCTTCAGAGACAAAAAGTTCACTGAATATTAAGAATAATTTAAAACTATGCATAAAAAATGATATATTGGTTAAGCAAGACATTTTTCATTTAGCAAACCATCAATTGTTTGTTAAATAACATATTACTATTAACAGTAGGACTATTATGTTGTGTATTATATATTCTTCTATATTAAAGACTTATTATTATCAGGTTATTATAAAAACGCAGACATCTAAATGTATCATGTCACCTTAATTTTTAAATTACTTTTTTTTTCTTTTTTCTTTTTTTTTTTACATAAACAGTGTGGTAACACTAATTCAGTTAACCAAAATAAATAAATAAATAAATAAATAAAATGTATTCAGATATTAATACCTGATTATAGACAAGTTGTTTTTTACCCATAGCACCATACAAATGAAAATAATAGAAGCTGAGTATTATACACCTGGTAATAAGTTGTAATTCAAGTGTTGCTCAGACTCATTTAATGATGTTCAACTCTATGGTCATAACTGTTAAACATAACACTTGATGGACTACAGGACACACAGATGCCAGCCTTTGTCTACACCATTGTTACCTCACTCTTCATATGCGCCCACACTAAATCCTCTAAAACCTGTCAGAGAAGGTTATGTGCTTGAAATCAATAAGAGCAACTTATGTTCAAAGTACCTGCGTACACACACAGTCAATTTAGGTGGCTTTGGTTCACTGCACTCCTGCTCACAGATTTCCCTGTTTCATTTCAGCCCACATCAGACATTTTCAGCCTTTTGATAAACAGGTTTGGTAGTCTCATAACGTCCTAGCCAGGATATTCAGGTCATTAGCCACATTCCTTTCTCTTGGATTCATTCAACAGTGCAATTGTCCCTTATAGAAAGAGAGAGAAACAGAGAGAGAGAGAGAGAGAGAGAGAGAGAGAGAGAGAGAGAGAGAGAGAGAGAGAGAATTAGTCGTTCCATCTTGATAGACGGAGCTCAGTGGGTGCAACACACAAAGACAGCAAATTGCGCTTGACCCCTGATTGCCTGCAATACAGCCCTGCTGTTTTCAACAAGTAGCCAACATCTTAGTTCATCTCTGAACTTTGGGACCACTATGCAGGCAGAATCAAAATTTTTAGCATGGATCCATGCATAGACATGTCTGTATAAGACGTTTGTCTCAAATAGAAGAACAAATATGAAAAATACAGATTTTACAATTTGATTTGATTCTGATTCACAAATGCTTCATTGAGTTTGGTTTAATTCTGATTTTGATTTAATTTTAAGGTAGCCTAAATTTTAATCTCTCAAAAATGTTGTAAACTACAGTATCCTATAGAGAACCCTCTTACTTGATACATATTGCTGACATATATTAAAGGTAGCCTAAAAAAAAAAAAAAAAAAAACCTGGCCAGGCTATACTGTAGTAATAATCAACACTCAACAAACTATGTACAGTGATTGGCTTGAGGTATATATGTAGATAAATGGTAAATGTGGATGAGTGGTTAAATATTTCAGTAAGTTGTAATGTATCTTTTTAACATACATTTTAAGCAGTGCTATCAAATGATTAATCGCGATTAATCGCATACAAAATAAAAGTGTACTGTGTTTATTTATTATGTATATATAAATACACACAATTACATTATATATTTTGTAAAATATTTACATGTACATATATTTATATATTTATATTATTATATTTTATATTATATATAAATATATTTAATGTATAAACATAAATTTTTTCTTAAATATATACATGCATGTGTTTGTATTTATATACACATAATAAACATACACAGTACACACTCATATATTATGTAAACAAAAACTTTTATTTTGGATGCGATTAATCACGATTAATCGTTTGACAGCACTAATTTTAAGGTTCATTCATTTTTGTTGTGTGTTTATTTTGTTATTGAAAGTGTGCAGCATTTACATACCCATCTACACATTTCTCCCATCAGTGTGGAATGCGCATGGATGTTCGTAAACAGTGTTTCGCTGCAAACGTATTTACAACTTCATTTTACTTCTAAGCAAAGAATGAAATAGAATTTCGCTGTGAGTTTTTCTTATAAGTTGAATACACGAGTGCCAGCAGGAGCATTTAGCATTTAGCCTATAAGTTGCAGTTCACTTAATGGCCACTGGTGTCACTAATAACAAGGCTTTCTGAATTCTACTTAGAGCCCCTTTAAAATGATGATCCATTAAAATCAGCATAATCAATATTTTCAAATCATTCCCCAAAAAATTGCAGAAGTCTAGAGGCAATGAAAACAAGTTTGTGCAAGCCATGTTTAGTGTACCTACAGTATGGATCTCTGATGAATGCAATAAAATAAAGTGTACTGCGAAACAATGGCGAGAAACTTTCTGTTGTGTCTTCTTCGCGAGTTGCATGCAAAAAAAAAACAAACAAAAAAAAACAAATATGATCCGCAGTCTGACTCACAAACAAATGACTTTTAGGAGCCGGTTGAGTTAATCACAACATGCATTGCAATCATTGTAGTCTAATTCCTGAACCAAACAAATGATTGGTCAAAACAAAAAACAAACAAACAAGCAAACATATAGATAAGTTAAAATAGTATCCCTTTGAATCAGTGTGTATCAATTAATAAATATACAGACTATATCTAATAAATGAAAGATGCACAGAGGGTCCCCCACTGCGAAACAAAATTCTGTAACACATGGTATTAGGGCCTACCAAAATACTACAAAGATATTAAACAGATAGGCCTAATATTTCAATTCAGTGAAACATAGCATTACATCTGAAGCATCTGAATCTGAATGTTATCCCTGGGTTTCACTAAAAGGAACTGCTCATGGAGATGACACACTTCATTCATTCATTTCATTGATGTAAAGGACTGTACTCCATCAAATACACATTCAGAAATAATTGGAATCTATTTGCTTAAATGGCATTTGCTATCTTTAATGAGCTTGTGTCAATTTTAAAAGACTTAGCAAAAAAAAAAAAAAAGATTAAATCATGTGTTCTGCTGAACATTATGGACATTCTTCACTCAGCATTAGTTGCATGTATACCTGTGCCAGTGATGGTCTGCAGCAGTTTTGAAAGGAGGGTGTATCAGGTTTGATCATATTTTGATTGCACTGAGTAAGCTGATGAAACCTGCTCAACAACAAGAGGCATTGCCTCAGAGATGTTAACTGCAACAGCATATGGAAGGATGATGAGACCAGCCTCTGAGGGGGTTTGAATCACCCAGGCTCAGTTCAGACCAGCCCTGTAGCTTCTAGCAGGCGCGGGCAGCTTGTGAATTACAGGGCCTTTGAGAATAATGTTCATTCAAATAGATGGGCAGGCAGAAGCAGTACAAAATGGATGGCAGTAAAACATGGCTACATGGATTCCCTCAAATGACATTTGATAGAGTCTTTCTCTGAGCTCTGACTCTGGCACAACACAATTGTTTTCATATTCCACTGACACTCAACCTGTTAAATGCAGACATACTAAAAATGACTAATACAAACGTTTGAAGTTGCAGAGGGCACAGCCACAAGAATTCTTGTACAAAGTACAAAAGTACTATTGAGACAACAGTGCCATCTCCTGGCTATATTACATGAATTGTACATAATACTGTATGTATTTTTTGAATCTCAATCGTATGCCTAGTACACACAGTTCCAGGGTCAATAATACCATAAATTAAAAGCATAATATTTATCAAACAATACTAAGACCTGTTAAACTGATCCAGCAGCAGCTTTGAGCCATTAAAAGAATCGACATGACCATTCTGATCAGTTCATGAGTTCATAAACAATATAAAATACATAGTACTATTACCGTTTGTTGAAAGAAAGTCCCGAAAGTAAACAGAGAACCCAATCAAACAAATGAGACAAAAATATTGTGTGTGTATGTATATATATATAAATTATATTATACATATTAAAGGATGCATTAAATTCAGTGACATTTCATTGGCATTTATAATATTAGAAAACATTTTATATATATATATATATATATATATATATATATATATATATATATATATATATATATATATATATATATATATATATATGTATGTATATATTTATGGAAGTCCATATATATTTCAAATAATTGTGAACAAAAAAAAAAAAAAAAAAATTATATTCCAAATGCTGCTCTTTTGAACTTTCTAGTCATCAAAGAATCTTAGAAAAAAATAAAACATCAATGACAAGATTTGTTTCTTGAGCACCAAAGTCAGTAGATTAAAATAGTTTTTGAAGGACCATGTAACAATAAAGACTGGAGTGGCCGCTGAAAATTCAGCTTTGCCATCACAGGAATAAATTACATTTTAAAATATATTAAACAGAAAACAGCTATTTTAAATTACAATAATATTTCGTTATATTATTATTTTACTGTATTTTTGATCAAAGAAATGCAGCCTTGGTGAGCAAATCTGTCAAAAACAAAAAAATACCAACCACACAGTTAACAGCATTTATAATTCTTTAAGTGGATATTACTTTGAAATACTTTATTATTTTTTATTCTTCAGGAATTAAAAAAAAACAACACGAGCACAAAACCAACAAATATACAGTTATAACTGTGTATTTCTAAGCAATTTTAGCTTATAAGCACTTTTATTTTATAGCAATTTCATTTGAATACAAACAGTTGCCAAATTAGGCAACAAATGCTAATCATGACATTATGATGCCATTGTTACTAAGCATCAAAGCATCCACACAAAAAGAAGAATTACATTAATTAGTTTCAGAATGCTGTAGAGTGGCATGCTAGCCATTCTAATCATTATTCTAACATTTCATTCTGTGTGCAGGTAACTGACATTAAACTTTGTTAAAAAAAAAAAAAAAAAAAAAACGAAAAGAATATCGTTGTGAACATCATAAATTGTGAATTGTGAATTGGGAAGAGCAGAGGGTTCCAGGCCACACTGTTTCATCTGCACAGCTATGTCAAATAAGTAGTCATAACATTCACACCTGAAAAATAAGATTTAAAAGATAATTATTGTATACATACACAGTATATAGCCACGAGGTGCACATTTAATTTCCAATATCTCACATTGTCTTTGCTTTGTCCCAGGTCTCTCCCCAGACGTAGACCCCATGTCTGCGGACGAGAACAGCACAGGAGTCGGGGTACATGTCCATGGCTCGGGTCATGCGCTCTTTTAAGTCTTTCTCCTCTGGGGTGTTCTCAATAATTGGAACAACTAGAGTTTCATCATACCTAAGTCAAAACACATACAAACAGTAAGTAAAAGCAGGTATTAAAATGCTGACATTACCATCACAACTGTTCATTTTTGGATGAACTACTATATGGCAAGAAAGTGTTACATATTACTAATGTAAAATGGCAAGAGTGAAGCCTCTTAGCAGCAAGTACAAACTGTAGTTTGTCCCAGAGTTTCCTTTTCGAATCTTCTTGTTCATCTCTTGATGCTTGATGCGGAATTCCAGGAAACATTAGAGTTGCCATAACAGCAGCCTTTGAGTGTGTATGGATAACTGCCTGAGCTCCTGTGAAAAAGAAACAACAATGTCTTGTAAATAGAGTACAGAACAGAGGCAACCCACTGTGTGTGAACAGGTGAACACCTCTCATTGTCTAGGCGTTCATGAAGAGGGGCGTGCATTGGCTTTTCTTCAGCTTCTTCTGTGAAGGTGGACAACTGATGTCCTTCTCATCAATATCACACACAAACAAGCCCTCTGGCTATAAACAGGAGTGGAAAGCTAGTTTGCTGGTGTTATTTCATTACATGCCGCAACATGCTAGTATGAGACAATAATAAAAATAAAAAAAACTTACTTGTATTCTCTCCTTCTGAACAAAAACCCACCAATGTGGGTCTTTTAAAATTTGGTTACCTGGACTTTCAACGGAGAGACAGAAACCTTTTAATGAGTGTTTTGCAGTCTTGTGGGTTTTTGAACAACATGAGAGTTATTGACAGGATATTCATTCTTGGGTTTAAGTCACAAACATCATGGATGGATGGATAGACAGATTAATTAATTCATATAAAAAAGGGAAATATTTCAGAGAGGACACCTGCAGATCCTCAAGACTGTGTCATGGTCAAGATATATTAGCATTTTTTACACCACACAAAATTTTGTCATCATAAAATATAATATATGGGAGAAAAGTCCATCTGTGAGAATTTGGTACATCTGTTTTTAAGACCTTTCCATTTCTTCATCATGAACACTTTTCACGTCACTGATCCACATAGCAAGTGAATATTGCGGAACACAGTGGATTTTATTATTGGTGTGAAATGGGTTGACTAACCCATGCCGCAGGCTTATTCCTCCCCCGGTCCCTGTCACCCAGCCCAGCTCATAGAAGAGCCTGCAGAGCTCTGGGATCAGCACATCAGGATGGTCCTTATCCTTTGACAGTAATATAAGATCTGTTACTGCATGGTTACCCCCATAACGCACACTCCTGATCAAATCTTTAATGCTGCTGTCTCGATAAGAAGTAACCTTATAAGATTCTGGAGAAACAACGATATCGAATATTTCAGATTCCACAAAACCAGGCACAAGGACAATATATTTATAGTTTTACCCCTATTTCCTTTCCGTTGCATTTCGTTGCATGTACAGTGTTTATGATTGACGACATTCTTAACACATTGAAAAAAGACTATAAAAATAATGCTGAAAAGACTCAAGCTTTTATGATTAATATTTCAGTTCGTTTCGAGGTGCTAAACAACCCAAAACAACTCAAACCAACACGTAACGCAACAGCAAACGCTACTGCGCTGCAGCGCAAGACTGAAGCACAGATCTTTACAGATAACAGACTCACAAACACGGAGGTAAGCACGTGCCAAAAATGTTAAAACACCCATACAGTTTTTTATACAGTCTATGCTTTGCTTAGCTACCTAAATGTGGACATTGCTTAGACTTTTATTGTTTATATATACATTAGTGATGGGAGAAACGAACCTTTTCTAGGCTTCGAATCAATTGGTTCCCAAAATGATTCACTGTTTCGAAGCGCTCGAAACACCACACGCTGGGGACGTCTGCTGGTCAAAAGTGTGCAAATGCAACAAAAACTCAATGTCATGCACATGTCCATCTTAAACCAGCTAAGGATCAGCATAAACCAGCAAAGGACCAGCTTAAATCAGCTCAAACCAGCATCCCATGCTTCAAAACATACCTTACCAGCAAAAGCTGTTTTTTTCAACAGGGAACAGTTTTGCTGCTTAATATTTTTTGGAACCTGTGACATTTTGTTCAGGATTCTTTTATGAATAGAAAGCTATAAAAGAACACCATTGATAATAAATCAGGCTGATAAAAATTCTGATTTGCATCACTGAAATAAATTACATAAAAAAAACAAACAAAAAAAACATTAAAAGTATTTTGAATGGCAGTGTGTGTGTGTATATATATATATATATATATATATATAGAGAGAGAGAGAGAGAGAGAGAGAGAGAGAGAGAGAGATAGAGATATATAGATATTTAGATAAAATTTATATATCTAAATAAAAATAGACTATTTTCAGTATATGATCCAAAGTAACTAGTAACTAACTACTTGAGTAGTTTTTTTATCCGATACTTTTTTACTCTTACTCAAGTAATTATTCAGACTATTACTTTTACTTTTACTTGAGTAAATATTTCTTCAAGTACTTTTACTTGAGTACAGTTTTTGGGTACTCTACCCACCTCTGTTTAGGACTCTCTGATCACTGTTTGGTTCATCTTATTCCTACCTACAGGCAGAAACTCAAATCAGTTAAACCTGTATTAAAGACTGTAAAGAGATGGAATAATGAGACAGAGCAGGTTTTACAAGCCTGTCTCGACCTTACTGATTGGAGTGTTTTTGAGGCTTCTGCAAATGATCTGGATGAGCTCACAGAGACTGTAACATCTTATATCAGTTTCTGTGAGGATATGTGCATTCCCACCAGGACTCATCTAACCTACAATAACGACAAACCATGGTTCACTGCAAAACTCTGCCAAAGAAGATGCTTACAGAGAGGGGAACAGAGTCTTGTATAAACAGGCCAAATACACACTGGAAAAGGAGATCAGAGTGGCAAAGAGGAATTATTCCGATAAGCTAAGGATCCAGTTCTCTTCCAGTGACACGGCTTCAGTGTGGAAAGGTCTGAAAGACATCACCAAATACAAGTCACCATCCCCCAGCACTCTGGAGAATCAACAACTGGCAGACGATCTGAACGAGTTCTATTACAGGTTTGAAAAAACACCCCACACCCGCCCTGAACACCTCTCCACACAACCATTCACACCTCCAGCAACCCCCCTCTCCCCCACACCTGCACTGCAGATAAGAGAAGATGATGTGGGCCAGGTCTTCAAAAAGAACAAAAGAAGGAAGGCACCAGGCCCAGACGGTGTGACCCCAGCCTGTCTGAAATCCTATGCTGACCAGCTGGCCCCCATCTTCACACAGATCTTCAACAGATCACTGAAGCTGTGCGAAGTCCCCTCATGCTTCAAACACTCCACCATCATCCCCGTCCCAAAGAAACCCAAGATAACAGGACTCAACGACTACAGACCTGTGGCTCTAACATCTGTGGTCATGAAGTCATTTGAAAAACTGGTTTTGGCTAATCTGAAGGACATCACTGGACCCTTGCTGGACCCCCTGCAGTTTGCCTACAGAGCAAACAGGTCTGTGGATGATGCAGTCAACATGGGACTGCATTACATACTACAACATCTAGACAGACCAGGGACTTATGTGAGGATCTTGTTTGTGGACTTCAGCTCGGCCTTTAACACAATCATCCCAAACCGCCTCCTGCCCAAACTAACTCAGCTCTCCGTGCCCACCTCCATCTGTCAGTGGATCTACAGCTTCCTGACAGACAGGCAGCAGCTAGTGAGGCTGGGAAAATACACATCCAGCACCCGCACCATCAGCACTGGAGCCCCTCAGGGCTGTGTTCTCTCCCCACTGCTCTTCTCCCTGTACACCAACGACTGCACATCTAAAGACCCCTCTGTCAAGCTCCTGAAGTTTGCAGACGACACCACACTTATCAGCCTCATCCAGGATGGTGACGAGTCTGCCTACAGACAGGAGGTTAAGGAGCTTGCTGTCTGGTGCAGTCTTAACAACCTGGAGCTCAACACGCTCAAAACAGTGGAGATGATCGTGGACTTCAGGAGAAACCCCCCTGGTCTCCCCCCACTCACCATCATGAACAGCACTGTAACGACAGTGGAGTCATTCAGGTTCCTGGGCACCATCATCTCCCAGGATCTGAAGTGGGACAATCACAGTGACTCTATTGTCAAAAAGGCCCAGCAGAGGCTGTACTTCCTTCGCCAGCTGAGGAAATTCAACCTGCCACAGGAGCTGCTGAAACAGTTCTACTCTGCCATCATTGAATCCATTCTCTGCACTTCAATAACTGTCTGGTTCAGCTCAGCTACCAAATCTGACCTCAGAAGACTACAGAGGGTAGTCCGGACTGCTGAGCGAATCATTGGTACAACCCACCCCAGTCTCCAAGAACTGTACTCATCCAGAGTGAGCAAAAGGGCTGGTAAAATCAATCTGGACCCCTCACATCCAGCACACTCCCTCTTTAAACTGTTACCGTCTGGTCGACGCTACAGAGCTCTGAGCACCAGAACGACCAGACACAGGAACAGTTTCTTCCCTCAGGCAATCCATCTCATGAACATTTGAACTCTTAACAATAAACATGAAACACACAACACTATTCATAAACATTGTAAACATTGACACGTGCAAATAAAGAGCGTTCAGTGCGCTGGAGTCCAGGTGCGGGTTAACAGGTTTTAAATGCCATAAAAATGATAAAATACCATTAAATATGAAGTGTCTGTATAATATGTGGCTTTTAAAATATTTTATATTAATTTGCAGGGCTTGTTTTGTTTTGTTTTATGGAGAGCTTGTATATATAGGCCAGAAAGATACAGGTGCATCTCAATAAATTAGAATGTCGTGGAAAAGTTAATTTATTTCAGTAATTCAACTCAAATTGTGAAACTCGTGTATTAAATAAATTCAATGCACACAGACTGAAGTAGTTTAAGTCTTTGGTTCTTTTAATTGTGATGATTTTGGCTCACATTTAACAAAAACCCACCAATTCACTATCTCAATGAATTAGAATACTTCATAAAACTAATAAAAAAAAAAAACATTTTTATTGAATTGTTGGCCTTCTGGAAAGTATGTTCATTTACTGAATATGTACTCAATACTTGGTAGGGCTCCTTTTGCTTTAATTACTGCCTCAATTCGGCGTGACATGGAGGTGATCCGTTTGTGGCACTGCTGAGGTGGTATGGAAGCCCAGGTTTCTTTGACAGTGGCCTTCAGCTCATCTGCATTTTTTGGTCTCTTGTTTCTCATTTTCCTCTTGACAACACCCCATAGATTCTCTATGGGGTTCAGGTCTAGTGAGTTTGCTGGTCAGTCAAGAACACCAACACCATGGTCATTTAACCAACTTTTGGTGCTTTTGGCAGTGTGGGCAGGTGCCAAATCCTGCTGGAAAATGAAATCAGCATCTTTAAAAAGCTGGTCAGCAGAAGGAAGCATGAAGTGCTCCAAAATTTCTTGGTAAACGGGTGCAGTGACTTTGGTTTTCAAAAAACACAATGGACCAACACCAGCAGATGACATTGCACCCCAAATCATCACAGACTGTGGACTTCAAGCAACTTGGGCTATGAGCTTCTCCTCTCCACTCTTCCTCCGGACTCTAGGACCTTGGTTTCCAAATGAAATACAAAACTTGCTCTCATCTGAAAAGAGGACTTTGGACCACTGGGCAACAGTCCAGTTCTTCTTCTCCTTAGCCCAGGTAAGACGCCTCTGATGTTGTCTGTGGTTCAGGAGTGGCTTAACAAGAGTAATACGACAACTGTAGCCAAATTCCTTGACACGTCTGTGTGTGGTGGCTCTTGATGCCTTGACCCCATCCTCAGTCCTTTCCTTGTGAAGTTCACCCAAATTCTTGAATCGATTTTGCTTGACAATCCTCATAAGGCTGCGGTTCTGTGCATCTTTTTCTTCCACACTTTTCCACACCTTCCACTAAACTTTCTGTTAACATGCTTGGATACAGCACTCTGTGAACAGCCAGCTTCTTTGGCAATGAATGTTTGTGGCTTACCCTGCTTGTGAAGGGTGTCAATGATTGTCTTCTGGACAACTGTCAGATCAGCAGTCTTCTCCATGATTGTGTAGCCTAGTGAACCAAACTGAGAGACCATTCTGAAGGCTCAGGAAACCTTTGCAGGTGTTTTGAGTTGATTAGCTGATTGGCATGTCACCATATTCTAATTTGTTGAGTGAATTGGTGGGTTTTTCTTAAATGTGAGCCAAAATCATCACAATTAAATGCACTGTGTGCATTGAATTTATTTAATAAACGAGTTTCACAATTTGAGTTGAATTACTGAAATAAATTAACTTTTCCACGACATTCTAATTTATTGAGATGCACCTATTTATTAACTACTTCTCATCCTTTAATTTACACAAATGTCTTATGATAACAAAAGATAATAAAATAAAAGAGTTTTGGATAGAAGTCAATAATATGATATGACATCTGGTTTTCATTTTGTGTATATTTCCAGATAACTGGATTATTAAATGAATTTCAAGCATTAATAAGCATGTGTATTTTACATGATAAATGGCTCATTGGTCCCCCCCCTTTCTCTGCTCTCTTTCGTGGGGATCTTCAGTCATGTCCGCTCTGCCCTGGTGGTCTTAGGCTCTGCCTGCTCCACCCTGTTCTCTGGCTCTACCCTCTTTCCCTGATTCTTCATGGTTGCTCCTCGGTCCAGGCCCGCCACTGCTCCACAGTCCAGGCCACGATCCAGGTCCTGTTTAGCTTCATGGGCCGGGCCCTCCATCCCTCCCCTTGTCTGCCTCCACTCCACCACCCTTCTGGACTTTTTGGTTTATTTTGCATTGTGGGTGGGTATCTTATCTGGGTGTCATGAGCAGCCCTTAGATGGCGGGAATTGTCGTGTGTGTTGTTGGTCATGTGACTCCCTTACCCATCTTGTGATTACGTCATGTTTTTTCCTTTGCTATATGTGTCATGTTCTCATTGGTTCATAGTCCTGTCATGTGGTTTTCTGTGCTGTTTGTTCATTGGTTCCTGTTCATTAGTTCTGTCTCATCATTGTTTGCTTTCTGTCATATGTTTCCCATAGTGTTGTATCTAAACCCTCTTGTTTGCTATGTTAGTTTGTTGTGTATTAGATGTATGCAACCCCACTGTCGGTGAGTGTTGTTTTTGTATTTGTTGTTGTATTTGTTCACATTGTATTAAATAAACTGCACATGGGTTCTTAAACTTGCCGTTCTGTGGACATTTGTTACAGCATCACTAATTCCCTGGAAACAGGGCTTCTCTCTCTCTTGCTCATTTTCCAGATGTTATATACAGTATCATTATGTGAGAGATTCCCGGACCTTACAGAAAACCTTTTGTGTTTATACATTAAAAAACATGATTTATATCCTCACAGTGTCAATAATTTTAGCCTTTACTGTCCTTGTAGGGATTAACACAATTGCTTTATTGGACAATCACTAGTATTCCAGTATCACAGTGTGATATCATTGTGATGTCACACAATGATACACTTTGCACTTCTGCACTTTGCAGTATAATAATCTTATGTATTTAGCTTAATGCATTGTTTTAGTGCAGCTGTGTGCATGAAAAAATATCACAATGTAATGCAGTTACTACATTACACTTTACACATTGAATTTTCTTACCTTGACATTAATTTTCTTACTTAGATGCTATAATTGATAGATTACACTTTCTGGGTATACTGTAGTGCTGTAATTTCTGTGTAACATCATGTAACATTTCAATGAAACAGGTTGTTGGATTATTATTATTATATGTGAATCATTTATATGATCTATGTTCCACTTTTGTTATGAAACCCATTTTGTGAACTTTGAAGAAATATAGTAGGGGCATTAGTATGTTTTTTGTAAATACATGACTGCACAGACTATATCCTGATGACTTGTAGTTCACAGCCTTAACACTAAGCCCAGAAATGGGACTTTATTGATCCTATTCTTTCACACAAGCACATTTTTGATATAGGCCATTTGCAAAATTATGCAGCTCCTGGTCTTTCATTAACTTATAATGTAACGATAACTCCAGAAAAACAAATATCCTTCATATCCTGGAATGCTAAAAAAAAAAAATGTTTCCCCCTTTCTCATTATGTTCCAACGTCATAGACTGAATTGACCCAAGAGATTCATGCTGCGTCTGATAAGCTTCATAAGTAAAATGTTAAAACAAGTTATTCTTGAGCTCTATTTAATATCCACAAGATCCAACCACCTATGAGCCACCTTCAGTTTCTTCCCGCTCTTGAATCAGGAAGTGAACGTGTATCAGCACACAGGAGGGCGAGGCCTTTTTTCAAACACCTGAGTCAGCCACACCACAGCAATGTTTCACACTGACTCACCATTAACATGAGGCCACCCTCCTCACTGCAAACTAAGCTATTTACTCCCATTGCTCACCTTTTTCATCTTGAGAAGAGCAATACTATACATTTATCAAAACATAAACATATATTATATAGTATTTTGTTTTTGCTTAATATTAGGTGTCTTTAGTAAAACACTTTTGCTGCTATTGAGATGGGATACAGGAAAGGATAGGGACAGGTTTCATGGTGTAGCTAGGTTTAAAGCTGGGTTAAGGGGAACATGCAATTATGTGCAGTTGTATTTATATAATTGATGGTACATTTCACATCAGGAAAAAATTGCAAAAACACAGCTTTCTCAGTAGACAACTATTGGTTTCAGTTTATGGGTCAATGTCGTGACGCTAATTTTTTTTTGTGTCCATATGGTTTAATTAAATTTAAAAGGGTTAAAATCTCAAAGTAAATGTGCAAATTAATTGCATACATTCTCTTTTTTGTGGACCAAGTCTAAACTTTCTGGTTTTAATTCATTTTGAGAGAATATTTGGGGGATTATTGCAAAAATGTCAATGTGGTGTAACCGTAAAAAACTTGTACCAAAAAATTGATCTTGTTTAAAAAAGGTAAAATTCTCAATAAAACATCAGATCAGCTAGTTTGGCATAACCATACATTAGTACTATTTCATAGTAAATAAAAGTAAATGGAACACAATTGTTCTGAATATTATAATTAATTTGGGGAATTATGGGAGTCAAGTCAAATTCCTTGAGTGTCAAGGTGGTGTAACCATTCAAGGAGCCATTTTGTTAATATTTTGCAAGAAGATCATGTGACAGGAAATTATATCACAGAGAAGGACCTCTGGTGATACTAACTGCTGCATGCAAATGTTAGTAACTCTCTTTAAAATGTGAGATAATTTGACATTTTTAGGGTATGGTCAGGTATTCTTAGGTATACACGTCAAATGGTATGACCTCAGAAATACATTGATAATTCATAATTATTATGAAAATGAGTATTAACTTTAAAAATGACATTTGAAATATTCCCAAGGCCATGTACTTACATCAGTGTCCATGATAATGCACGTCAAATTTGATTTTAAATCGAAATGTCAAGTGGTGACAACGGTTACACCATTTAACTCCTATTACAAGCCATTCTGTTAGGGGCCAATTTAGTCAAATATCACTAGTTTATGATGCTGATAAAAGATGTAATATAAACTAACCTACTATTTGAAACTATTTTCAAGTGTTAAATGTTATATGTGACCCTGGACGACAAAACCAGTCTTAAGTGTCAATTTTTCGAAATTGAATTTTTTCTGAAAGCTGAATAAATAAGCTTTCCATTGATGTATGGTTTCTTAGGATCGGACAATATTTGGCAGAGATACAACTATTTGAAAATCTGAAATCTGAGGGTGCAAAAAAAAAATCAAAATATTGAGAAAATTGCCTTTAAAGTTGTCCAAATGAAGTTCTTAGCAATGCATATTACTAATCAAAAATTAAGTTGATACATTTACAGTAAGAAATTTACAAAAAATCTTCATGGAACATGATCTTTACTTAATATCCTAATGATTTTTGGCATAAAAAAAAAAAAAAAAAAAATCGATAATTTTGACCCATACAATGTATTTTTGGCTATTGCTACAAATAAACCCCAGCGACTTAAGACTGGTTTTGTGGTCCAGGGTCACATATTTTTTAAGAAGGTGGTTCTTTATCAACAACTTTATTATTAAACCTCTGTAAGTCTAGGATAAAATAATTATGTTGCACAACATTAGTGTTTTTTAAATGTTTAGGCTAGCTTTAATTCATTCACTTAACATTTTAAAGGGATAGTTCACCCAAGAATGAAAATTACCACCTGATTTACTCACCTTCAAACCATCCAAGGTGCATATTGTTACGTATGTCTGGTGTATAAAATAGCGCACGACGAAGGAGTACAAACAAAGAGTTCCTTTTAATAATCTTCAGGGGCAAAAGGCACAACCAAACACAAATCCAAACGTAGGAGTAAACGAAATAGCAGACAAAGGCAGAGGGGAGAACACAGGCTTTAAATACAAAATGCAATCAGGGAGAAACAGAAACAGGTGTGGAGCTAATTAACTAATTACTATGGAGACAAACTAGGTAGGATGACGGGGACATAGAAAACTAAGTGAAAACAGATCATAACTGTGACAGTTCGCCCCCTCCCGGAACGGTGCGTCCTCGCACCGAAAAACATAGTCCAACAGAGGAGGGAGGGAGGGTGGGGGTTCAGGAGGTGGGCGTGGAGCAGGTGAAGGGCAGGCAACAGGAAAGGGGCAAAAAGAGTCCAAAAAATAAGTCCAAGGGGGAGTAGATGGAGGGAGAAGCCAGGGAGGAGCCCGGAGCAGGAGGAGCCAGGTGGAAATCCAGAGGCCAGCCAGGATGGTGGCCCACGGTGGAGTCGACGGCGGGAGGAGCCATGGTGGAGAAAGGACCGTCGACACCAGGGGGCCTACTGCCGGAGACTGAGTCGGTGGATGAGGAGCCCAGGATGGAGCCGAGCAGATGGAGAGCCAGGGTGACATCGAGGATCCGGAGGGCCTAGGCGGAGCCAGCGGCTCAGGCGACTGAGGCGGAGGCGGGGATCCGGAATGCCGCGGCGGAGCTGGAGTGACGGAGGACGAAGGTGAAGCTGAAGGGAAGGAGGAGCCTGACAGAGCCGGAGGGACAGAGTGACGAGGCGAAGCCAGAGGAGTGGAGTCCCGAGGCGGCGGATGGTCGACGACTGACCAAGGCGGAGCCGGAGGGACGAGGGAGCCCGGTGGAGCCAGTGGGATGACGGGCCACGGTGGAGACGAGGGAGCTAGGAGCCCAGGCGGAGCTGATGGGTCGAAGGACCGAGGTGGAGTCCAGGGCTCGGAGGCGGGAGGTGGAGACAGGGGATCCTCACGCCTGGGCGGAGCTGGAGGCTGGAAGTCCCGAAGCGACGGATCAGCGCGCCCAGTTGGCGCTGACTGAGGGTGAGCTGAGGGACTGACAGGCACCAGCAGAGATGGAGCTGAGGAACTGGCTGGTTTGAGAGGAGGCGGGAGAGGGAGGCTGGGAGGGAACACAGGAGGACATGAGCTGGGCGGAACCAGCGGAGACACAGGAGATTCAGGGCTGGACGGAACCAGCGGAGACACAGGAGATTCAGGAGCACAGGGTAATACTTCTCCAAACCAGTCTATTAGGTCCATTTCAAAGATGTCCTTTAGTTCCTCATAACTCCCAGAAACCAGTTGCAGCTCACCCTCAGTAGCGGGAGTGTGGGCGGGGCTTCCCTCCAAGCCCTCGAACACCACCAAAACTCCCTCAGGGACGGGCGATGTTGCCGGCTCACGCACTTGGTCAGACGATGATTGTGGCTCAGGCTCCGTGGCGATGATCGGCTCAGTCGCGGGTTTGCGCGCTGGCTCACGAGTCGCGGCAGGCTCAGGCTCTCCGTCTGCGGTGGGCTCAGGCATTAGCTCCGTGCAGCAGGATGACGGCTGACTGGTCTCTGGTTCGGGAGTGGGGCTGGAGATGTCTTCCTCGGCGGGGCAGACGGAGAAACACAGTCCATTACTCTCCAACACCCACTCCACGAAAGCGGCGAAATCCTCCTTTGGACCGTTCGCTGGCAGGCGTGCCTTACACCGCTCGCTCAGGCTGGTGATGTAGAATACGCAGAGCGAGCGATCCGGGAAGTGTGTAAGGCACGCCAGATCGAGAAAGTCCCTGGTGTGGTCTTCCAGCGAACGGTCTTGTTGCTCCAGGCACAGGAGTTGGACGGCTGGCAAGTCCATTCCGGGAGAGGAGCGAAAAAAATAAAAAAAATAAACAAAGAAAAATGCCGCTAAATTACTCACTTGAGGGTCTGCTATTCTGTTACGTATGTCTGGTGTATAAAATAGCGCACGACGAAGGAGTACAAACAAAGAGTTCCTTTTAATAATCTTCAGGGCAAAAGGCACAACCAAACACAAATCCAAACGTAGGAGTAAACGAAATAGCAGACAAAGGCAGAGGGGAGAACTGTCACGAATGCTGGAGCCAGGAACGAGGAGACACGGAGAATTCACAAACTGGGAGTCTTTAATCCATATAGGGAACATAGAACACGAGAAGACATTCAAAGACCGACAAACGCTAACTGAAAGGACTGGGGCTTTTAAAGACAGGACAATCAAAGAACTAAGGAGACACACCTGGAGCAAATTAACACAATCAGACTGGGGAGAAACTGGGTCACAGGGAACACATGGGGAGCAAAATCCACAACAAAACAGTCCAGGGGCGTGACAAGAACACAGGCTTTAAATACAAAATGCAATCAGGGAGAAACAGAAACAGGTGTGGAGCTAATTAACTAATTACTATGGAGACAAACTAGGTAGGATGACGGGGACATAGAAAACTAAGTGAAAACAGATCATAACTGTGACACATATGACTTTCTTCTTTCAGATGAATACAATCAGCATTATATTAAAAAATGTCCTGGCTCTTCCAAGCATTATAATGGCAGTGAATTGGTGATATTTAATAATCCAATAGATGTCCAATAAACTGCATCTATCCATCATAAAAAAGTGCTCCAGACGGCTCCAGTGGTTAATAAAGGCCTCCTGAAGCGAATCAATGTGCTTTTGTAAGCAAAATATCCATATTTAAAACTTTATAAACCGTAATTTCTACACTGTAAAAATTTTTTAAAAAATCTGCAAAATTTATGGTAAAAAACTGGCAGCTGTGGTTGCCAGAATTTTACCGTAAAAAATATGATAGCAACGTTTTAGGTTTTATGGATTTAAATTAAATTACAGTTTGATTTACAATTAATACAATTAAAATTTACAGTTAAAAAACATATTTCTTTAACTGATGTAATGTTACTATGTCAACCTATTGAAGTTCTGAAATCTATTTTGATAGCCATCAAAATCAGGTGGTGATGAGAAAGTCACATGATGAACCATAGCTCACCACAAACAGCTTTTCCACAAGCTGAGAAGGCCAGTACTTATATATAGAAGGTGCACAGTGTCATTCACACAAACACTAAACACCATCATGGTGACACTCATAAAACTGAAATATGCGATAAACAATAATTGAACAAAATTAGATTGCAAATATAATGTAACAAACAACCCTAATAAACATAACTGATAAGAAAAAACGGTAACACTTCACGATAAGGTTCATTGATTAACTACATTAGTTAAAATGAACTAAGAATGAACTATACTTCTATATCATTTATTAATATTAGTTAATGTTAATTTCAGCATTTACTTATGCATTATTAAATTCACAAGCTGTGTTTGTTAACATTAGTTAATGCACTGTGAACTAACATGAACAAACAATGAATTACTGTATTTTTATTAACTAACATTAACAAAGATTACTAAATAGTGTAATAAATGTATTGTTCATTGATCGTTCATGTTAGTTAATACTTTAACTAATGTTAACAAATGACATTTATTGTAAAGTGTTACCAAAAAAACTAAGAAGAAACATAGTTATTTTAAAGAAAAAACATCAAATTTGAAATGCAATGCAGGGAATTTTGGGAACGTCAATTTACGTTTTTTCCCTGTAAATTACTTTTAATAAAAATTTTAATAAAATTTTAATACTTTTAATAAAAAGTTTTAATAAAACTTTTAAAATAAATCTTTTTCACTTCCAAAAATGGTATTTTACCGTAAAGTTGTCTGAAATGTCTATTACAGTTTTTCTACCATATATAGTAGGGGAACTTGCCATTAACCATTTAACAGGTTTTTACTGTAGTATTTTCACAGTTTTTTATTGTTAAAATCACTGAAATTTTTTACAGTGTAGCTTCTGCTAACTGCCGTACTCGCGTTCACGAGAGTGATGTTCAAGCGGATGACGTAGGATGTAGGTGTAGCATAAGCTCTGGTGAGAAGTGACAAACATGAAATTGTAGAGGAAAGAGCAAAACAAAACACTGGTCAAGAATTAGAAGTACAAAATGAGGATTCGTAAAGAAAAATGTCGAAGGATTTCAATATAAGCCAAGAGGAGATTCCTTTGCTGTAAATAAAACTTGGTTCTCGCGAGACTAGCATGTTTTCACCAGTGCTTATGCTACGTCTGTGTCCTACATCATCCGCCAGAATGCCACTCTCTTGTGAACGCAAGTATGACACATAGCAGAAACTATGTCATGGGGTAATTTTCACTTCTGGGTGAACTATCCCTTTAAGCAATATATAGTATCATATAATGTAATATATACATAAATGATTTAATAATGTAGCAGAAGGAAGTGGGTGAGTACATTTGAACATAAATTCAGTGATAAAAATGTTAACAAAAGATTACAATTTACATCTGTAAAATACAATTCATTAAATTTTTATAATTAATATGATATAACAGAGCCCCTTTTCCCCAGTAGATGTCACAATACAATACGAAATTACAATACAAAAATTAAAATTACAATACAAGAGATGAGTTCACTGTTCATCACTCTGATGATTTCTTGTCAGATATTGTTTCTTAACTGTAATTACAATATGAGACATGAGTTCACTGTTCATCACTATGATAATTTTGTGTTTCCAGATTTATTTATTTATTTATTTATTAGCACTAAAAAAAAGCATTTCAGCTGAACTTGTTGACAGTCATGCTTGATTTTCAGTGTCAATTTCTTCAACAAACAATGGCCTTTGGCTGTAAAAGCAACATAGTCAGGTGGTGTAACTGGTTTGTGTCAATTGGCTTAACCAGTATTTTTCATAAAAAATATAATTATATACAGGAACATTAATGTGCAATGAAATGTAATCATCTAGTTTAGTATAATAATATGGTTTTTAACATTTTTTACATAATTTGGCAAAGATTATTTTGAAAAGAATTTGTGTTTTCAGGATGTCCTGCCAAATATTGCAAACACCCATTAAAATATACATTTAGAGATAACTCTAATAAAATCTATTTTCATGTGATATTTTAAAGTGAAGTATTTATTTCTATGAGTAAGCTTACATGCCATCTAGGTGGATAAAATATTTAATATTTCTCATTCTTTGGCGGTTACACCATTTGACATTTTCATGTAACATTCAGTCTTAACTTTTGTAAAAAAAATGGTACATATGTCATTTTTAACTACATGAAAACCAACATGAACATGCTGTGTACATTTTAAAATACCTGATGCATGCTTTTAAAACAAGTTTTTAAAAGATTTTTGAATTTCTCATCTTGCCAACCCCTTGTTGTCACTGACCCTTATAGATTTTATTTTGATATTACAAAAAAAAAAAAAAAAAAAGGTTTTCAGTTTGTCAGCTGTTCTGGACAAGCTGTGTGAAGTGACAGGTAACATAGTTAACAATTTCACCATTTTGACTCATTTCAGTGGGCCTTGTCTGGCCAACCAAATATTATTTTCTTGAGCAGGTTAACCTATTTATTTGAATTAAAATCATAAGGAAATTGCAAACTATAATAATGTACCCAACATAGTTTGACAGGATATTAATATACTCCTTGAAAATAAGTAATTGTAGCTCAAACATAGGAAAAAATACTATAATGTGTTCATTAATGTCTGCCACAGAAGAAAATTCCATCACACGACACTGGTCACAGTTTTATGATAAACCATTTTTTAGTTTTTAGGGGGATATTTGGTATTTGGTTAACAAATTTCAATTTTAACTCAGCCTATTTTTCTGAGGTATTTAGATTGTAGAAATAAACTTGAAACTTAATCTAGATAATCTTAACCTTAACATTTTTATTCATTATTTTGAACTCAAGACTTTTTTTTTTTTTTTTTTTAAAAAAGCAGCCAGTGCAAAAACTGTAATTTAAGAGACATAAAGACATTTCAAGCCAATTGAAGAACCGAGTGCATAAAATATATGCAGTATTCTCTTAATTGATAAAATACATTTCTGAAGGAAATTGTTAAAAATAAACATAATTCCATCAATGACATGAAATGTACCTTAAATTATAGAACCCATGCATATACAGTATATAGCCTATCTTACTAAATATGAATATAAGTAAACATAAAACATAATTTACACAGCAAGTTAATTGCATTAAACTATTAATTTATTACTTAGTACATATAGTTAAAGGCACAATATAACATTGGGGTAGTATTTTACACGTTCTGTAAATGAACACATGAATCATTTTATTTAGATCAGTTCAAATAATGCACTAACAAGTACAGTACAAAATTACTACACATGTACTTACAGCAATACTAAAATTGCAGCACACATAAACAAACTAATCTCTGTAACTCCATGAGATTCACCAGAACTGTGGTTTTCTCTGAAGTGGATTATGCAAGGTGTCTGGCATGTTAATGCTGGCTGCACAGACGTAGATACAGAGGAAGTGTGAGAGACAATGACGAGGGTGTGTTCTTCATAGCACCACCCATCATTGCTCAGAGTGTGTCACAAAGTACTTCAGTCTGAGCATATAAAAGAGGTGAGGTACATCTCTAGAGGGTTCAGAAAATTACAAAGACTGGAAGAGAATCAAAGCATTGTACGAACCATACCGGTTAAGAGCCAACAAACAGGTATACAGTACTTCCCTTTGTCTAGCACATGACACAGCACTGAACATGTGGACTTTGTTACTTGTAGTATTTGCTACTGGATCACCAGCTCTACTTCAGGCAGCCCCGGTTCAGGGTGAGTGATGGTGAATGTGTTACTTATTTATCTCAGAGGTGTCTTTGGTGGCGGGTGGCTCACATACTGTATAGTCAAGGTCAAGACGCATTTACAATTGCAAGATGAGGTCATACTTGCGATACTGATATGACTGTAGTAGTGAGACTGTAACCCTTTTTGCTTTTCACAACAAAGGCTATGGTTATAAACCCCATCATTAATCTGACTTCTGCTGTTATCTGGGAGACTTTAAAGACGTCAACCATAGAGGAAAAAAAAAATTTCCCACACATTCACACTAGTAATCACTGTAATCATTCTAATTAGTGTAAATGCTACAAGTGAATTTTCGCTTCATGTCATTGTAAAGTACATTATGAAAATGTATATTTAAATAGAGATTTGCTAAAAATTACATTTAACAGTGGTATTAAATTATCAGTGTTATTAAAGATTAAATTTACGTGGCTCTTTGATGACAGCAAAGTAGGATCAGCTGAATGTGAATAAAGTTTTTTGCAGGCTGTCTTGTCTTTTCTCGTTTACTTTTAGTGCATTGATGATGTCCTTTGTAGATCAATTTCATATGTTATGGTTTAAGATAAAGGCCTGAGGCTGTATTACATAAACTTTATACCTTTATGATCGAAATTAAGATCTGACAGGTTTTAACCGATATCAGTATGGCTACAGATAAGATAGCATGCCACAGTAATGATCTTTCTGTAATACAGCCCATGGATTGTTAAATTTATTGTACATATATATTTTTTTCTCTCAAGAGTTATTTAATCTCCTATGCCTCCTATCTCAGACTTTAACTTCAGTGCAAAAATGATTTTCTTACTCAGTTTTTTTTTGTCGTTTTTCAGTAAAAATATCTAATCTTTCTTAAATCATGATACAAAATGACGCAAGATATTAATTAAAAAAAATCAACTAATTTTGTTTGAATATTTTTCTTGCTTTAAGCCTCATTTTGCTTCTTTAGTAATGTATTTGGATTTCAAGACAGTCGGGAAATCAATCCATTTAGTAGCATACCTGATTTCTAGTCTCATTAAACTCACTTATTCCCTTTTCTACGCACTGTTTATCACTTGTTCCTCTAATTCATGTCCTTAAAACCATATGCTGGTCTAAACATGTTATTTTGAGACAAAAACGAGAGGTCATTTACAAAGTCGCTGGATTACAGATGGCCTAGATGTGTTACAGATGTGCTCACGTCTGCATATGCAATGAATCATTAAGAGATTTATCTAATGATACCTAATGCTAAATTGCTCATCCGTCACACACACATCTGGCCCTCATTTGCAAACTAATCATTAGTGTGATTGTACATGGGAAACATTTAATAAATTAAGTTTTCTGACTTTGAATATTAACATTAGTTTCTCTTTTGACAGGTTCCAGCGGCAGATGCAGCTTTGCTGGTGTTTTCCATGTTGAGGGAACCAGCCGTTACTCTCTTACTTTCCAACAGGCGTTGGAATTGTGTCAGAGTTTAGGTTACAAACTCGCAACACAGGAACAGGTCGATGATGCTTATAAAAAAGGCTTGAGAACATGCAGGTAAAGAAATCAAGCTGATTACAATGGACTTAGCCTAGAGCTAAATAACATGTTCAGACATAAAGGCACTTCTTTTGATATTACCTAATGGCAGTACTTAATTTTTAAATGAATGCCACACCTTTGTGTAGATACGGCTGGATAGATGGACAAAATGTCATGTTCCTCCCACACGTTAATGGTCCAAACTGTGACTCCAGTTCCACCGAGATCACCTTCCGTCCCGAAGCAGTAGATTACCTTTCTGATGTCTACTGCTTTAACCCGTCAGGTGAGAGTATAAAGACAATGGGGTATCTTGAGAAACACTATAAAAACAAATGCTCCAAACATGTTTTGTCTTATTGACTTTTTATTTCCCTCCTACAAAGATGCATCACTGAACTGTGATGATAATGGTAAATCTAACTCTGTTGGCATAACCAGTGGAAACACAGCCACAGCAAGTAAGTTCCCTCTATTGTTCCCTGCAGTACCAAGAATTGGATTTTGATATCATTGCAGACTTTTTTTTTAAATGGCTTAGACTATTGGTGCATTAACTTTAACTTTTGAGTTGAGGGGTGTGTATTGTGAAGAAGCAAGACATGCAGCAGACATACACTTCATTGTTCATTATCCAACCACACCTAATCCAAAGCATTAGTCATATCTCTGTGACCTCACGCATTTTTACGCACCTGCAGTACCACAATGAAGGAGGAACAAAAAAGTTGCTGATTTTATTTGAATACTCAGGAAGTGATACTTGTTCATTATTGTTTCTCGTTTAACCATTCACTCTGTACTGTAGAAAACTATCTGTGTGGTTTAACTCAACATTCCACTCTTTTATTTTGCTTTGGTATCAGCACATAAATGCAAAACATTGATGTATCATTCACATATTTAAGCTTTTTGGAAGTAATCCTTTGTCTGTTTTCTCACAAAGATGAAAAAACACATGAAGACATTCTTACGGAGGTCGAGACTGAAGGCTTTCTAGTAGATTTGGAAGAAATCATGGGAAGAGTAAAAAGAGAAAATTCTTTTCTGAAACCCTCAACTGTGCCTGGCTTGGAAGAACCCTCTACAATGACACACAGTGAAGGCAGCAAAGGACCTACAAGCAAGCCCCGTTTTGGGAAGAGCTCATCCTCTGTTACCTCCAGTATTTTGTTCCCTGATACAGAGGGCAGTGGATCAGGAATGAATGAGACAGTTTCTGAAGTTCCTAAGCCTAGTCTATTCACAATGACGCCAATTACGTCAGAGGCAGCTGAGGGTACATCCATAAAAAACATCAAGGAGGAAATAAATGATACAAAAGTCCGAAAATTGGGTGCCAGTCCTGTAGGTAAATATCCTTACAAATCCTGACCCTTATATGCTGGATATTGTTGGGGTTGGCTGTGGATCATAAAGGCCAACATAGTGTCAGTGAGACAACTGTGTAGCAGACATGTGCCTGCTTTCTATGGAAGCCTGTTCCACTTCAAAAAAAAAAAAAAAAATTATATCACACAGTGATATTTCTCATAATTGTAACTTTATATTTCACAGTTTGTCTTCGTATGTAACAATATGACTATACTTCAACTTAATCTCACAATTACTTTTTTTAGTCTAAGCCAAAAACTTGCTTCCACAGGATAGTTGATGATAGTTACACAAATAAGCTATATTTTAATGAATATTAATGTTTAATATCATCAGTGATGGGAAGGTTAATTTGGAAATGTAATAGGTTACAGATTAGTTGAGATAGAGTTGAAATATTTGAACACAAAGCTTCCATGAAGAAAGCAGTTGCAAGCGGCAAGTTCAAACTAGACAGACATTTAAGGGATACGGTGCAGTCATACCACTATTACACAACATTTCACCATAAAAATGTTTATGGCTATAAAAGATATTTAAGTTGAAACTGTTTTAAAATCTTACCAGTTTTTTAGTTATCTTATAATCCATTACAGTGTACAAAACAATCGTTGCAAAATGGCAGCAGCTGCAGTTGTATGAAACGAGAGAGCAAGTCAGCGATACCAAGATGACAGAATTAAATAATTGTACACGTAATACTGAATTGAGTTTTAATACTTTATCAGCAAACGCAAAGCTTCCATCAAGAAAAACTGTTGCTAGCAAGCATAGCGCTGACTTAAGTTACCCGTATGAGCCTCTGATATTAGTTTTTTTTTTTTTTTTTTACACTTTTTTTTTCTCGGTATAACTGTAACTAATTACAATTACATTTATTCTGTAATTAAATTATGTAACTCTGTTACATGTAACTAGTTACTCCCCAACACTGAATATCATCATATGGTACATAAAGTGTTTGCTTAATCTGTTGAAGAAAATTTTGATGTTACTACAAATAACAGTATGTTAAGTCATCAAGTCTCATTACAAATGTATCTTCTGCAGACACATCAAATGGCGAAGAAGTCAATTTACCTCCATTACCCATTCAAAAGGATGATGGACCATCTAGTAAGTTCTTGTGACAGCACTGCAGATGCCATCATTTCTTGACTTTTCATTCAACTGACATAGTGTAAATCTGTCAATTTACCGTTTTCTTCCTTCTACAGCTTGGCTGATAATCTTCGCATTCTGTGTTGTTGTTGGAGCCATAGTATGCGTCCTTGCTGCTATTGCTACTAGAGACAAGTAAGTCTGCTTTTTTTTTTTTTTTTTTCCTCATCGAGTGAATCCATAACATTCATCAGCCATTGGAGTCCAGCTTCAGTTTACTGAATGTAACTCTTTACCTAGGTGGTATGGACCGAGACAGAGCAGAAACATCACAACTGAAGTGCACAACAAAGACTACAGTAAAACAGAAACACTGCCACTGTCAGAGAAAACGCAGGAGATAGTAGCACTCATGAGTGTTGAGAAGCTGAAGAATGGTAAAACGGATGACATTACTGCTACCTGTCTGGATGAGCATGAGAAAGAGTATTTAATGTAATGTTTTAAATCCTGCATACTGTGTATTAACAGGTTTAAACTCTTCTGTACTTTTTATTTGCACTAGTGATGTTTTTTTTTTCTGCTCAGTCAGATTTTTAGTTCAGTTTGTTTCCATTTTTGCTGCTTCAGAATTTAAAAAAAAAAAAAAAAAGATTCTTGTATTTCACATTTCTTTTCTAATGTAAAGTATTATTTTTTTCTCCAATAATAGAAAATGCTTATTATCTCTTAATTACTGATGGTTAATAATGATACGGTGAGAAAACATTTTTATACTGGTTTTCATCTGTTCGTAAGTACTATGTACTGTGTGAGATATAATGCAGTTTTGAATAAAAACTTTGAATTTGAATAGAGAAACCCTACGCAGTTTGTAATGCAATGAAGCAAATGTAAACCTTTCCATTTATTAAATTACTGATAAAGATGTATTTTTGTCAGCTCTTAGAGCACATTAATGTGGGATGAGTCTTTCAATAAAACATGAAATTTGAACAAGGTATGAGAATGTTTTGTTGTTGTTGTTTTGTTTTTGTTTATTTGTTTAATCAGAGTAGCTGGATGTAAAAATGTATGAGGAGTTGTATAATTATATGATAAATACAATTTAATGTTCTGATTACTACATATTTTATTTTTATTTTTTCATTTATTTAGCATCACTACCTACCTACAGACTTGGAAAAAGAAAGAAAGAAAGAAAGAAAGAAACCCCACTGAGACAAGAAGCATTGCCTTTATTTACAATTTGTTACAGGTGTTTCATAGAAAAATAGAGGAAAAAGAAAAATTTAAAAAGTGGATGCAAAATCAAGTTTGGTAGACAAGTAATACAATGTCTTTGAAACCAAACAGGGCTGCACAAATAAAATGAGCAGGATGGTCATACAATATTTGTTAACATACATCACTGTACCTCTACAGATGTGTCAGGCCCTGCCTGAACAGATATTCCAAAAGTGCACACTTCTACATTATAGACACTGTATCTAGGTTGTGTATCATTTCCTCCTGATACATACTCAAGATCTCTGCACGGCTGTTAAATCTGTAGTAAGCCTGGTTTATAATGATTATTAATTTGACTTTTTCCCCTAGTGTCACTATTCCTACCAAAATGTTTAACAATACACAATATTTGAGACACAACATCATCATGAATTGTAACAGTGAAAAATATGCTTACATTCATATACATACATTTTTACTCATCAATGTCTCACAGCCACCTGTTCCATGTGACTTGTACAGTATATGTATAGCAATAATTACTTAAGACAACCTGTTACGCTCTAATCTACTTAGTAAAATACTGAATTGAATACATAAATTGCCGTTGTTTTATAAAACAATAGGCAAAAAGTCATGAAATTAATACTACACTTTAATTTGCATGAAAAATAGGTCTAAAATATGACAGCATACATATGTGTATTTATATATATGTACAGAAAGTGCAAGGAGGCACTTTAATGAGAACATTTTAAGATTCTGGTGTAAAAGAGGAATGCTGATCGTGTTGCTATTACAGACTACCAAATAAATGGTGCAGATGTAATGATAGATCTCAATTCTGTCTTCTCTTTTCTGTTACATGCTAACAACCTGAGCACCAAATAACTTGAGGGCCTCTCTTATCAGCGTGAATATAGAATCCATTCAACTGGACTTAATATCTGAGTATCCAAGAAGGCTCCTCAGAGAATCAAACACTATTAGTGGTCTAAGATCCAAGAAAATGGGATTGCATTTAATATTAATGTCATAAAGTCTTCTATCTGCAGTTTGCAGTTGATATCTTCAAGGCAAGATTGTAACTTAGCAAATAAACACAAAAATAAATTGACAACTTAACAAAGCACACAGATACATACAAAACCTACACACATGCAAGTCCCCTCCCTCAAACATAAACACGCATGGAGACTTATTAATGTTTGAATGCAAACTATTCAGTCCACTATGCAGGATATTAACAGTCCCAACAGTCCTTGCAGATAATGTCAATCGACTCAATGTCATACTTCATGTCTGATCGCTCTGTAATTGCTGACGTGGAATTTACGTCGGGCAGCGTCTAAAAATAAGTGGCAGCATTTGGAGTCAAACCACTATTTCAGAACCTCTAAGTACACTGGTAAGCTCTTATAAGAGGCTGATCTGGAGTACCGCCACCAAGGGTTAATCCACCTAAGCCAAGCCAGTCAAAGGTATCTTCAGCAAACAAGCTGCACTTCTCTCCTCCAACCACTAGAAGTGCTCTAGGGTGAATCAGGGGCTGGACAAACCACTGCGATCCTTCTATGCGGTAGCCTTAAGGCAGCAGGTTTCAGACTGATCCTCAAAGCCAAGGCCTACAATTCTAACTATCGTAATCCTTGAATGTAAATAATATGCAGTCTGACTGAACCACCCGCTACTTCGAGCTACGTTCTCTTCCCTTTGTGTATCAAATGTACTGAGATTGTCATACAAAAGTCATTGCTTGTGCATATGAAATGTTCTGTGGTAACTTCTGACTGTTTATATGTACAAAATTAGCATTTGGTTTTCACCAGAAAGGATAAGCTTGCGGGACTCAGGATAAGGCGGAGCTGGATCTGTGTGCTGTGTTACTCGCGTATCCATGGTTCCTCCTCAACAAGTGAGAACTCCGCAGGGGAGCCATTTGAGGCCAAGGTTACCTGAAAGCAATTATCAGGGACAACTAACTGTTTGACCAAGGCACAGTCAAAATGCATTAACCGCTGCTAACTAAACTGTTTATGGTTTGGAGCAGAGAATCCAGGTAGTTTGATATTTTAACAGAACAATTTATATCCAAATTCACAGAAATGTACCCACCACAAGACAGATAATAATTAGCTGCAGCGGGATTCCTTACAGAATGCTGAAAGACTGAATACAGATAGAGAAAATCATTGGAATTGTTATATTTTGTAAATACAAACTTTGTCATTTTTTTTTTTTTTTTTTTTTTTTTTTACTAATTGCAGTGAATCTCTGCCCAAAGCTAATCTTCTAAAGGGGTTGTGAAACCACACAGACCTATGCATTTGTGAAACACAGGGTCAAAAAGAGGCATAAAGTTTACAAAAAAGAAAGAAAACAACTGCAGTTCTCTTACTGATGGAAAACAAACACTTTTCTGTTAAACTTAAAAACATTGAGGTTGAAAGAAATGAAATAGCAGCCTTTGTTGTCTCAAAATGTAGATGGCAAAAATGAGGTGTGCCTAAGTGCACTGCTTTGTTTCACTTTCATTTTTTTAGTTGAGACCAGCCAAAGGCATCTTGGCATTAGTACTATACAAACATTTGAACGATTTACTGTGCACATGTGTATAATTGGAAAATTGTTGATGTCCAAATGCTGATATGGATATACAAAGTACAAAAACTGCTATTTCACCAAATACCAGAACAAATAAATAAACCATATTTATTTATTCCTTCATTCTGTTTAATTTCTTATGCATTCACATCAGGAATGACCAAAAAAATACAAAAAGTGTAAAAAAAAAAATCACAATGGTATATACAATGTCAGGGAAAGAAATAAAAGCATCTACATACAGGTTTCTATGTCTGTGAGAGTAAAATGTACCTTGCAGTCATCTATTTGGACCGGCTGATAGGAGTTGTGAGATGCATATACACCGTGGTTAGTGTTATTCTCAAAAAAGGATTGTGTCTTGGCCATCTCAAAGTCATCTGGCCTTATCTGCTGCGCATCAAACATGTCAAGCTCATCTTTGGAGAGGTGGTACACGATTCCAGCCCCATACGAGTCACCAACGACATTGACTGATGTTCGGAAACGGTCCCTTTTTGATAAAGCGGAAAGAAACAAAGAAAGGTGCCACATCTCTCAAGGCTAAACGACTTCAAATGCCATGAGGGCTTGTTCTAACATGCATAGCAAATGGCTAAACATGCCATGAGAATTGCTTTAACAACAAATCTTGAAGTAGAGATCAATTACATTTCATATCTCAATCACAAATATAGCCCTATTGATTGAATCCTTGACTGACAAATATTTCTTGCGATAAAATTTTTGTAACACTAAAAGAACAGTGAGAGATTGGTTTAACTTACAGTAGCCAGTCGACTGCAACCAGTAAACTGATGTCTTGAGTCGGTAGTCCCACAGCTGTCAAGATCAGAAGCATCGTCACCAGACCAGCACTGGGAATACTGGCAGCTCCTACGCTAGCGAGAGTCGCTGTAAGGCTACAAACAAAATGTAAATATTTGATTTGATAAGATTTTAAGAATAATACATCATATGACTCTCATTCCTCCTTTGAAAATGGTGTAATGTGATTTTATCAATATTTTGTTTCAAACAATAGTAGTTCTGATGATTAAATTAATAGTTTTGCTAAACATTTCTAATTTGTAATTATTTATTTACCCTAATCTTAGTCCAAACCCATATGCTGTGATTTTTTTTTCTGTAGAACTGAGAAAGTTAACTTTCAATGAATATCAACAGTTCATAGTGACCATATCTATCAAGCTAGAAATAAAACTATATTTCCAAGTCTTCTGAAACAATATGACAGTTTTATATGACAAACACATTGAAATTTAATTCTTCGTTTACTGATATACATTCCCACAGTTGTTAGCAGCTGCTAGCTGATCCACTGAGTCAAAGAGCTGAACTCGAGAATCAAATCAGTCCAATTCATTAAAGAAATCAGTTTTCAATGAACAAGTTAATACATTTCATAAATCAGATTGTACTGTTCTTTCCTGACTCAATGATCCAGATGTACCCAGGAATACTATTAGGAATGCAAAACACAATCATACAGACTACTTCTCTGGTGCTTTTTTAATATCATCATAATAGCTTGAAGACATGATCACTATGATCTGTCATTGTGTGGCAAAAACTGTGTAAAGATTCTTCTGTTTTTGTTTAACAGAAAAAAATAACACTAAACAAGTTTGGAACAATGTGAAGATGAAATAATTACTGAATTTTCATTTTTGGGTAAACTATTCCTTTAATTTTATACAGCTATACCAGGCAACTGCCTGCAGTGAATTAGCCAGCCAGATCTCACGGCAATTCATAATTTTCTTTAAAAAAAGTTATATTTATGGGCATTATGTGCCTTTTTTTATTTTGAGAGGACAGGAAAGTATTGGGTGGAGAGAGGGGAGGGGGATCAGCAAAGGACCTTCAGGCGTGAATCAAACTCGGGTCGCTGTGAGTGCAGCTGCGCCATATGTCGACGCACTAACCACGAGGCTATCGGCGCCAATGGCATTTCTTACATATTTCATGAGGTGGCTAATTTGTACAAATTCATACGACTTCACTCGTACAAATTCATACGATTTTTGTTAAATCGTACGTATTTTACGAGTTGCACAATTCGAATGAATTTGTACGAATGACCTACACCGAAGCCCGCCCCTAAACCTACCCGTCACTGGGGTTTCAACAAATCGTACAAAATCGTACGAGTGAGGTCGTATGAATTCGTACGAATTAACCACCTCGTAAAATACATACGAATTGGTCATGAGATAGCGTTGCAGCGAATCAGCAGGTACATGCCATCAGAATAACATTTTTGTAAAGTATATATTCATTTCTGGGTCCAGGCATTGGTCTTACCTGACTGTCACAATCTGACCAGGATCAAGTTCTATTCCATTCATCTGGGCAATAAAGATGGCTGCTACAGCCTCATAAAGCGCGGTCCCATCCATGTTGATTGTTGCTCCAACAGGTAATACAAATCGAGTCACTCTCTTGTCAATGCCCAGATTTTCCTCCAGACAGCGGAAAGTAACAGGTAATGTCCCAGCACTACAAAAGACACATATCAAGATTTCA